>JAQLOL010000026.1:22218166-22238318 GCA_029783665.1 Naso thynnoides
TGGACTCAGGAATAAGGATTGATTCACTCAAAATACCTTATTATGTACTTGTCTCTGCCTGTGGTCTGACTGTGGGCCAGTATTGATTCCAAATCTGCACCTCTGTTGTGCCTAATGTTAATTTTATAATGAAGAGGTTAGGTGACAAGTGACGGGTCTACTGCTGTCCCATTTTTGGATGAACTACATGATGCAAGAGCAGTCTTACATGCCACTGTTTAAAAGGGCACTTATCCTTTGCTTAAAAAAGAACTGAGGGCTTAAACTAAGTGTACACTCACTTCTCCAGGCACCACTGCTGCTAACCACTGAGCTAACATGTCACCCATCCCTTCTGTACGGTGGCCGAGAAGGGCCAAATGCACTTCAAATTAGGACAACAAATACAAACAGACAAAACACAAGCAAACTGAGAAAATATTTTCGTCAACTTGACAACATATGCACAGCATCAATCTGGTATTCCCGTGTGCAGCATTTAAGAAAAGCGCTGCAAAAACAGAAAACACAACGGAAGTGTTTCTGGGGACACATAAAAGTGACGGACACCCTCTTGTGTTTTTGTATTCTCCCTAGTTCTTGTTACTCCTGCTCAAGAAGTTGGCTATGATCTTGATAAAAAGAGCTAAAATGTAAGTGAGTTTGATTTATTTTAACATTGCTGGTGATCGTATGGTTCAGATATTAGCAAAAAAGGTAACGTGAGGTTAAAAACGAATACGGCAATAATATCTAAGTAATAAGCTGATGAAAATGTTTTCTCAGTTTGCATGCGTCTTGCCTGTTTGCATTTGTTGTTTTAATTTGAGGTGCATTTGGCCCCTCTCAGCCACCATACCTCTGTCATGACCATCATGTCAGACAGGATCTCAGGTGTGTAAGGGCCGGCTGAACATCCATGTGTGACACACGTCCCACTGTGCAGGTCACGACAATGTTACGTTCACAAATGATCCGATTCTTTTGAACAGCTCTTTGATAACAACGGGAACAGGAAACCGAGTCGAACTTGGCGGGAGCCATTTTCTATGAGTAAGTATCCAGAATTACATCCAAGTCGATATCAGCACATTTTATTCAGACAGTAAACTGAGTTAAATAAATTCACTGACAAAGCAGCCGGGGTTATGGCGCCACCCTGTGTTAACAATGCAGATCATTTGGGTCTGGCAATAATTTAGTGCTACATTATTATTTATGACACGGAAACATTTTCAATGCAGGATTTTTACAGTAACAGAGTATTTTTACTGTATGGTATTAGTAGTATTATTGCAATAGAGGATTTGAATACCTTCTCACAGTATCTTACTTGTTTTTCATTAATGAGCAGAAATAGCAGAACATTTTCTTTTGTATTTACACAGAAAAATTGTGACTGCTCAGCATAAAGACAGCGAAGACGACTGAACAAACTGAAACTTTCCTTTCTTTGCTGATTCGTCCCATAAAAAAAAGCAATTTTTTTTAAATTTAACAGGTGTCTAGTTTTGTTTTTCTATTACAAAACGTGTTTTTATATAGATTTTAAAACACAAGCAGGCTATTGCAGTAAATGTTCTATGTGTTTCACGGGACAGACTAAGGTTCTTTTGTATTTGTTTTCATTTGTTTACATAACTAAATATTTACTTTCTGTAACAAAGGAAAAATTCAGTGTTGCAGACTTCTAAAACATTTTACAATGTAACATTATAGGACTATTAGAAATGATTTTCCTTCTTTTCTTTTTGTTGAATTTTTCTGTTGACTGAACTGATTGAAGAACTCAAGTTTCAGTCAGCACCAGAGCAGATTTTTTTTTTTTTTTTTTTTAAGTAAACAGATTCTGAATACATAAAGTATTCAGGTAACATCAGCCAATCACATTAAAGTAAACAAGGTAAACAAAACAGACATGAAATCGAATTTCTGGATATGAAATTGAACTTTAAAAAAGTGATTATTTTGATTATTTTTCACATGTACTGACACCAAACCAGCATAATGGAGGCATAAAGTAAAATCAGAGTCCAAATCGATAATAAATCTGCTGAAGTCACATGAAGAGGCGCCGCTGAGGTGAGCGATTCACACTGACAGCAGCTTTAAAACTGACAAGTGAAGATCTGCCAGTTAAAGTCAATGTTTGGTTTGAAATAAAAACTTGTAAGCTTGATTCCAAATGTTGTTTTTTTTTTTTCAGTGAAGGTCTTTTGACAGAACATCACATTAACTATCAGCTATCAGGATCAGATGCATTCAGTGTCACGGCTTGTTGCTTCAGAAGCAGCTGATTAAATAAACTCATTGTCACACAGAAAACATCATTAGCCTCCATGATCTGTGAACCATTCCTCATAAAACTGACATTTGTTGTACTTCAGCCTGTTCTCTGCTGATCCAGATCAAGTATTTGGTGGTTGTGCTCATGAATGCACCATTCTGTGCTGGAATTTGCTCACACATCTTCTCACTCACAAATTTAGGCTCTTTTTTCTATAACGTTAATGTAACTACTAACACTGCCGTTACAATTTCAGGAGTATTCAGGATAACGTTTAAACCCCATGTGGGATTGATTGATTGGCCCAGACATTTTTCAATACAGCAACTTTAATCATTGTTGATGAAGTCAAAGAACTAATGTCGTCGTGATCAATCAGACCAGCAGTTTTTTTTTACAGAAACTTTTATTTTTTAAATATTAAAACAGAAGCAAAATATCGATTATTTTACGGGTCTCATTATTCGGAGAGAGTGAGATGGCCGCATTGGTTACCCTCTGCGCACGCTCAGGGGCCGTCACGAATGCCGTCATACTGCTGCATTCACGTCCCCTTGGAAATTTCAGTTTTTCACGTTTTCTTTCCAAGTGGATCGCACAATCAAACACAGATGCAGCCCAATCACCACATAGGCTATACACAGATATTCAAAAAATCTAAATCGAATAAAAACTATAAAAAACATCAATTTAAAATACGCAAAATACAGAAATAAATAAATAACAAAGGAAAATTGTACTATATCCACAAAATATATTACTTTGGCCATTTCTATTTTGAATGTTTACTTGTTCTATCAGTAATATGAATGTGGTAAATTATAGTGCAAGTAGGAAGACTTTGTCATGGTAAAGGAAGTGATTTGATTATGTGTAAAACCATCATGACAGAAAGTTTCACGTTATGTATTTATGTCGGAGGATGTGTTTAGGGGTCTCACAGCCTGAGGACATTCAGGCTGGTGGTACAACAGCAGATATTTTTGTATTTCGTGGCAGGTGAGAATTTATCTCTTTAAAGTTTCCTGAAGACAAACATTTGTTTCTGAGCTTTCTTCAGCAGCAGACGTGTGAAGTCATTGACAACATCACTGTGATGATGGTTTAGGAACCTAACACTTAATTCAGATTCAGATTCAGAACATTTTTCAGAGAAAAAAAACTTTATTTGTCCCCGGGGGGCAATTTAAGGCACATGTGGGCAGCATGACTTGAAAACAGGACAGTAGAAAAACAAGGCACTTATTAAAAAGATGATTATAAAGACCATATCAACACAGTTAGACTCAGATTAAAGTACCAGGGTGTTTTTCTTTTTGTCTGGTGGTTTACTAAAATTATAAATTGGACGTCTGCCACTTCATTATGTGATGTTTCACACACGTGAAATGTGTGTTTTGTTAACTGGGCAAAACCATACTTGTTTTTGCATTTTCACCCTGTGAAATGATACTCCACATGTGATAAATAATACAATTTACCTTGACGTGTTTACTCTTCACTTTGGAGAAGAATTTTAACTGAATCAAATGCTGAACTCAGCAGTTTCCATCCAATGAAGACCATAAACTATAGCAGAAAGTTTCAGAGGAGGTGGAAGTACAGTAAGTGAGCCTTGAGCAGGGAATGGTAAATGTCTGAGAACAAAATTTTCTTATGTTTTGAACATATGTCTTTTTGTAAGTGCGCTGAGTCCCTTTAAACATCATTGTTTTTCATGTAAAATTTTACAAAAACTTTATATTGAAATGACATCTAAGCAATGAAGCCTTTGTTGTGTATTTGTTTCCTTTTCCTATGCTAGTAGGCCCATATCTGGCTTAATAACTCTCAATGTCTTTCATAATAATGTGGTTTTATCATCATTTTTTATCATGCATGACATTTCACATGAACACTGCCTTCACAGTATCTTAAACTGATTGAATGACTTTTGTCTATTGGTGCATCTTTGCACTCTGTAATTGAAAATTTATGAAAACAAATAAAACAATAATAATTTTCTACTTAATTCTTATATTTTCCAAACTGTGTGCGTGAATTCCGACACTCGCCGCGGTCGGTGAACGCAGCAGCAGCGGAGGAGCTCGTGCAGCGGTGAGACAGAAAAATCGTTTTGATTCACTTTGATTTCGTGAGTAAACGAGGCGCGAGCAGAGCGACGGTGAGTCCGCAGACAGGTGAGGAGAGAAGATACCTGGACGGAAGCCCCGGAGGAACATCCAGGTGACTGCTGAGAGCTGCGGAGCGGAGGGAAACAATTCCTCTGTGTGTGTTTGTGTTTTTTTATGTGTGTGTGTGTGTGTGTGTGTGTGTGTGTGTGTGCATGTGCGCGTGCGCAGTTACTATTTAAGGATAATTAAAAAAAAAAAAAAAATGTAATCTGTTGTGGGCCAAACCATCTCTGCAGTCCACGAAAGGGGGAGCTCATGACAAACAAACAGAAAAAGGTCCCACTGTCACCCTCTCACTACGTATCCCAGCATGCTTTGTGCTGCTAGCTACTGTTTGTACTGCAAAGTGACTTGAAATGTGCCCTATAATTCTGTAAGTTTTGGGTTTGAGCCGCTTCACGCTGTGTGTTGCTGTCTCTTAACTCCAGAAACAAAGATGGCGGTCAAAAGGGTCCCTTTTTTTTTTTTTTTGGTCAAAAGAGTCTCTTGTAGGCTCAGCAGAGGCGCGGTGATGTAGCAACTTCAGGCTCTAGTCAGCAAACAACTGTAATTTGTACGTCAACAAGTACAAACAAGCTTGACAGACAGTTTGTCAGACCACACGACACGCCCACTTTATGAACCGACACGCCCACTTTTTTTCCCCAAACATAGCTTAAGAGCTACTGCTCAGCTAGATGACGAAGATTTGCTTTTGTACCGCAGGATACATCTGTGAATATACAGATATTAAAGGAGAACTCCGGCCATTTTTTACCCTTTTCTCGTTTTCCTGAGGCTCACCCAGTGTTGGGGGTGGCAAAAAACGCGTTGCTAGCCGATTGCCGAGCGTCATAGTAGCTAGTAACGATGAGACGCTCGGTAATCGGCTAGCAATGTCTTTCCCGGCTGTAAACAGAGGTGAGTGACTCCATGCAGAAACATACAGTTCATACAGTTTCGCTGCACTATAGGAGTGCAGTGTGCACGGTGGTGTCAGATTGGTTTTCAAAGTGTTTTTAGAGGCACAATACGGTTAAAAAGGTTGCCCCCCTAGTTAGCGTTACAGCTATCCTGAAGCTCTGGTAGCCAAGGGATAACTTCGGTTTGGCCGCATCATTTTTAGTTGTGTTTTTTGCGACCCCCAACACTGGGTGACCCTCAGGAAAATGAGAAAAGCTTCAAAAATGGACAGAGTTCTCCTTTAAGCTGAATTGCTTGATTATGCGTTATTATGACTATACTTTCTTATACATTGTTTCCCCCAAAATGTATGAGCAAATGAAAAACCAATTAAAAAAATCTTTAACAGAAGACAAAAAACACAAAACTACACACTTTGGTCATTTCTAAATGTGAGTGTCAAGGCCACTGATAAACCTTTGGACATTCCTAAATCCAGTCAATATAAGTGCTGAAATTTGTTCAACTATGGGCTTGAAAATCTGGACAAGACAGACAAAAAGCTTTCATTGCTACGTGTTACAGCAACTGGTTGTTCTCCAAATATAGCAAAAGCAATTTAGAAATCAGTAATGAGGACGATCACCGAAGGGAGCACCTACCACAGTGAGTGTAATAAGCTACAGCATAAATTTACCCGGCCTTCAGCAGGTGGTTGAGCATAATTTGACTGAATGCAGATTAAGGAAAAGTTCTGTGTTGTGTTTGGCTGTTTTATACTCGAAAGAGACAAGTGTCTGTCAACAGTGTCTTAGACAAAAATGACTTTTTTTTCCTCTTCTTCTTCTTCTTTTTACATGTTGATTTATTTCCTCTTTTTGCCGGTGGTCAAACTCCAGCAGTGAATTTTAGTCTCCAACCATTGAAGAGAGCTTCGCTCACAGCCCAATGCTGCCATCTACTGGTACAAAAAAGAATTGCCCCAACAGGATGGCAGAGCCACTGTGACATTACATAAGCCATAACAAACAGTTACATCAGCTGTCGTTCAAAACAAATTATACTCCAGCAAGAATTTATGTGGCATAATTGTTGAAAATAGGCTCGGCTTTAAAAACTTGGGAAAACATATGAATGCATCAAGTTACATACACAAAATGAAAACACAAATCTCCATCTAGTTTCTTTAATATTTAACCAGGGAGCGTCTGACAGGCTGGTGCACCATTATCTCCTTAAAGGAAACAGCAGCTCCACTGGATGAAGAGCACAACTCTAAAACGGAAACATTGGAAAAATCAATTGGTTAAGTGTGGCTGCAAATACATTCATGTATCAAGTATGTCCGGTGCATGAGGTTATTTAGTAAAAGGGAGACAGAAACAAAACACAGTAACTTTAATCATATACAGCATTCTTATTGTCAAATGACCATTTGTTATTGCACCCTTAATACAGCCTTCAAATAGCATCCTGCTCGTGGAGCGTGAAATACTACCTTCTATCTGTTCACCTTCTGCTTCTATTTGAGCTCATTAAAAGAATCGATATCCTCTGCTCATTTCTGCTGAGAGAGAATGTAAGACTTGACACATACTTGATGTAATGTTTCCAGATGAAGAGCTGTCAGCGCGTTCATCGCTGCGGCCAGATGACACAAGAGCTTCGGCTGCCAGGTGACACAAATGTGGCTTCAGCGTAAATCGCCCTGTCACCAAACCAAAGGCGTCATCAGAATTGGCCAGATACAAGTAACTTGTGCTGCATTCACATGGAATCAGGCAGAGAGCAGACGGCAAACCGGATGACATTAAGCTGGATGAGAGCAGGGAAGTCAAATTTGATGAGGCCAGCGGAGAATGCCGGCAATGGGAACGGCAGACGGCATTGCCGTCCAAGGTTAAAATATTTCAACTTTTTGCCGTCCTCTGCAACAGAATTTACAATCTGATGTTACGTTAATTCTCAAATGTCTCATGCAAGGAGAGAACAGTCTGATCTCGACAATGACGTGGTTATTTTAGCGCAGTAATACCCAGAATTGTATTTACCACAGCTTGAAAACCTGACGAACGGCTGATACATGGAAGGCAATCAGCACAAAGCTGACTGTCCTGCAGTTTAACTGTTATGTTAAGTTTGCAACAGAAAATTAAGAAAAAGCTGCATTTTGCAGCTACATGCATAACTAGGAAAGTTACATGAAATAGTCATTAAATATATTTTATTCAGTTCTTTGTAACCAATGGGTGATTCACTTTCCTTCCATTCCGTCGGACTGTTTCTTCCCGTGCTGTTCACAAGGTGTCTCCCACCGTCTACCATCTGCCTGATTCCATGTGAATGCAGCATCACGAGCTATAACCTCATAGTCTCAGTTTAGTATGCAAACATTCTGTCAGTCCATGTGACTTCTGTCCTCTTGAGTCATTGTTATAACGAGGCACGGTGCATCAGTGTGATCTAACGTGACATGATTCCGACCAAAGGGAACGAACAGAGAGGTTCTAATGGCGCCTCACATTTTCCAGCTGCAGAACGTTCATTATCACCCCTGGGTGACTCACCAGGGTAGAGAAGTCTCTCTGCAGCCTTGTGCTCCAGGTGCCTGTGCAGGATGACTTGTGCCTTCCTCTGATTAGTGCTGATGTCGGGCTCAGCCATGATCTCCGTGATCCTCAGGTTGTTCTTGATGGCCCTGGAGGCCGTGGAGCGGGCCGCTGCGGGCAGAAGCTCCTGGTACTGCTGGTCAGTGAAGTCTGACTCTGAACCCCGAGCGTCTCTGATGCTGAGAGGGGAGAATAAAATAACAATGAAAACACCCACATGGTTGTAATTCTACGTTTATATAACGTTTCTCGTACAGTGTGCTTATCACTGACTGGCTTTCTACTGAGGTGAGTTTTCAGTTTAAACGGGTTAAAGTGCACTTAAAGCCACTCGGTGTGGTGCAGATGAGTTTTTTCATTGCAAAATATCTGAGCGACCCACATATAGTCATTGTACATGTACAGTATCAACATCCTGTCATTTTTTAGTGTGAATACTAGCATCAGTAGTATTGAATTACATTTATAGTAAAGCTAGGCAACTTTTTTGTCTAAACTTTGTTATTCTGATGTTTAACCTGATTAAACTGTGTAACAGTGGTTGTAAGATGACAACATTCGCTGCTAAATTAGTCTCCGATAAGTCCTGTTTTTACCATGATTTTTTTCTTTGCCACCGGGACGAGGGTTTCGCGGAAAAGTGAAAAATCAGTGATGGTCTCTGTACTCTCTGTCCTGATTGGCCGGTCTACGCTGCTTCTCTTAGCAACAGGGGACGTCAGCTGGAGCTCGAGCTGAGACGGACCAGTTTACTCCACTGCAACTTTTCCTGAAAGCGTTTGGTCTCAATTCAAACTGGACTTCAAAGAGAGAGAGACAGCAAACGAAGTGAAGCAGGCTGCAGCTGATTCGCTTCCCACCGAGTCTCATGCTACAGCTGACGTTAGCTTGCTAGCTGGTTGCAGAAGTTACCCGCTGCAACATTACGAAATGCAACAATCAACACTGTTAGTGTTACAGTGGAGTTCCACATATTCTGTAAAGATTTATGTGTACACTACAATCACTTGTCAGTATCAGCAAAACAGTCCAGCTTTAATCAATTCTCAACAAAGTCAAAAAGCAAAAGAAATCAGAAAGAAACTCCACAGTGGGAAACTAATTACACATTAGCTTGGGCGTCAGTATCAAAGGGAATCGTCAGAAATGTACCAAACAAAACAATGTGTTTGTTCTCTCTGAGTCGGATAAACCGCCCGCCTGTCTGATCAAATTAAGTTGCTAAAGAATGTCTGACTTTGTCTCTGACAGGGATGGGCTGATTATCGTTTTTTTTGGTGAATCACGATAAAACACTCACAATAATTTAATCGTGGTGAATTTCAATTAATCGCATAATCGTCATAATTGTGAATTAAGGTGTCTGCCATGAAAAACCTCATGTCATCCCCATTATTCATGCTAGTGAATAGTGAATAGGCAACACTACAAGTTAGACTGTAGAAGTTTTTTTTTAAATTTATCCTTTATTAATACAGGTATACCTTATAATTTATCATTACCTTATTTATTTATTTACTTTTTTTAATCAAAATATGTCCCCTATGAACATATTCTATAAAGGTTTTAAGGTGAAGTGATTACAGTTTGTTTTATTGCCTTTTTCTTTTTTCAATTTCTTAATATTTTATTAATATATGTATGTATATTTAGACATTTTTCAAATTATTTAGATTTTTTTTTTTAAATTTAGATTTCAAATTATCGCAGTAATATCATGTAGTGCAAGTGTTTTGGCCACAATAGTCGTGACATGAAATGTTGTAATGGCCCCACCTCTGACACTGACCTCCTGTTGGTTAAAATAGTATAAACGTCCTGCACCAACAGCTCAGCTGCTCCTGGTTTACAGTGGATGGTTCCATCAACAACCTTTTTCATCAAGCGCTGATTCTGCCTCTGTAAAGACTGCGACAAAATGTGATTACGTGTCTGAAAATAAGATTTTTCCCCATTTCAGATCCCAGAAAAATGCGTGCGCAAAGAACACATGAGTTGTGCAGTATCACCCAGCACCAAAATGAGACTTTCTTTTAAAAACGCTCATTCAGTCGTCTGCACCTGTGAAGAGGTTCAAATTCATTCACAGCACAAGCTGAACGGAACAAAGACACGTCTCTCCCCTGCTCATTATATTTTTAGATTTCTTTCCTCCTCTTACCCGCTCTATCCGGCTCCAGTTCCTCTGTTTGGCAGAAAGTGATGTTCCTTTGTCATATGAATGCACGGCAAAGTCTTTGGGGTAATAGTGAGAAAATATCTCTGCCACAAGGTAACCATTGGAAAAATCTCTGGAAATAAAGAAGTTTGACAAAGACTGAGTTTATTTACCTTACCAGTGAAATCCACTTTGAACAATTTTCTGTCTGGGCAACGCTGAGAGCACTTCGTCTGATCCTTGATGGTTCTGTTCATATCTTAGTATTTCTTTACCTGCATGTTTTCTGATGCTGTAAACAAGATAATTTAAAATCTCATTTGGGTCATTTCCAGATTAAATAAACACTATTATTATTAGTTTTAGGTGGAAGAAGCAGGCCCAGCCTGGCAGTGGTAGTGACGTTAACTGTTGACAAGTAACGTGGTTAAGAAGTGAGAAATGCTCAATTAAAACGATTTTGGAGCCACTTGTGACCTCCTTGCTTTATATTATTATGGCTTATATTAATATGGCTTTATATTAATATGGCTGATTTTTGTTTGACTTTAAGCAAGCTAATGTCACAAAGACCTACACCGACGTTTCACTCTCATTTATCCCAGTTTTTTGACGTCTGGATTTTGAGCTGTAAACCATTTAAACGATCGATTACCGGGAACTGTGCAGGCTAACGTTACGGTAACGTTAAGTTAGCTTAGCTGTTAGCCGACGGGTGTTTTGTACCTGCGTACATTCTTCGGGTCAAAGGACAGGTGGAGGCTTTGCAGCCATTTCAGCTCCTCTCTGGGCAGTCGTGACTGTCTGTCTGTCTGTGCGTAAGACATGTTGCCCTGAGCCTGATGACATTTAAAAAACTGAAGCCTTAATTAACTACACTAGTTAGCCTACACTAGTTTTTGTGCTGCAGCTGACGCGCAGCGCGGGACCTTTTATTTACATCTCCATGGCAACCGCACGACCCACTTCCGGACACGTGACAGCAAGTTCAGCTTATATTGATACACACTTTGATATAATAATCACAGTAAATTCATTTTCTTGTGTTGAATCTCATGAACACATTTTCTGATCCTGTATTATTGTCTAAACGTTTTGAGACAGAGTTCATCACAGAATGAAATACCTGTTTTTGGAACATTACAGTGTCAGGTTGGCAATTTTTATGTGAGACAAAGATGAATTTTTCTTAAAAACATCTTAATGATGGGCAAATTTTATATATGTAAATGCAGATTTTTTTTAAAAAATCCCCCAAGTTCTGTTGATTCAAAAAATTTTTTTGACTTTTTTTATATAAAATGTTAAAAATTGTAAAATAGAAGTGACTACATGGATTACTTGCATTATAGGCCTATACTGATTAACCCCCCTTCATTTTTTTATTTGTTATTTTTAGGTTTCTATTTTTGTTCTCTGTCTTTTGTTGTTGTTGTTTTTGTTGTTTTTGTTATCTTTATCTTCATTTTTTGTGCTGCTTAGAATTATTGTATATGAATTTGTCTGATAACAGTATTGTCTTTTTTTGTTAAGTGATGTGGAACAGTTAAATACTGGAGAAAAAAGTAATATTTTCACAGTTTAAAAAAATACAATAATATGACATTATGAACTGCATAATTTTACCATTTCATCTGTGTGATAGCCTATAAACATGCACTTGTAAAAAAAAATAAAAATAAAAAACCCTCAATATTCTAAAAAGTTATGTCATTCTGCTATTTTATTTATTAATGGGATTATGTTGTCTAAAAGGCCTTAATAGCTTTATGTTGCCTTGAACACTTTATTTGGGATTTTCCAAATAAATCATCCTCTTCAGTTTTCTGTGCTCATCAGTCCAAACTTAGACTTGTCAACCAGTTCAGAGTTTCAAAATAATGGTTCTCCCACTGCACCTTTATGTCAACTCCCCATTCATGGCCAGAACAGCCTGTATACATACACACAGACAAGATATCTTGGAATGCCCCAGGTTTCAAAAAAAAAAAAAAAAAAAAAAAAGTTTAATCATCTAGAAGTGTATGCACAACATAACATATCCAATGCAAAAGTATTGAAACTCATCCACACAAATTGTGCATGTAACACATTTAAATCTATACATAATATTGTAAAGTGCATCACTCTGATAGTTATTGGCATCTTCTAATGTCAGGAAATGTGCACTGCTATTATTATTGTATTTATAATATTTTTAAACTGTAATTAAACCAGAGAAGGCTTGGCCTGAAATCCACTGTTTGACATTCAGACGAGTCCACAGTCCTGTATGTGTTGGTTGGGGTGCCTGTTATTGGTACTGCAGGTAGTTTCTGAGCCTGTTGGGCAGGGGAAGGTGGGATAGAAGGTGGAGTCTGTCACGGCCGACGCAGTTCCTGATGCACTGACGACACAGCTGGCTCAGCAATCTTGGTGTAGCTATGAAAAGAAGACAATGAAACATTACCTAAGGTGGTCCCAGTGCATAGACGACCTCGACCTCCTTCACCCCAAAACATTGATTTAGGTTGTACAGTTGACAATGTCATAAGAGTCGGGCTTCCAGTCTAAAATTTCACACAAAAATGGGCACAAAAGTGATGAAAACGCATTTCATGTTCTCTTGTACCTTCGTAGAGCAGTAGGAAGCCCTCTGTTAGACTGCTGGGTGGAGCCACATCGACTGGCCTCTGAAACTCTGTGTTCCTGGCATTAATGTCCGCCCCGAAGTCCAGCAGCAGCTTCACTACAGCTGTGCAGTCTTTCTCTGCAGCCGCATGTAACGGTGAATCCAGGGATCTGCCTTTCTGTACATTTGCACCTGTATGCAGGACAATAAAGAGTCGGTCCAGTTGGAAAAACATCGATATCGCATACTTCCACCATTAAACGTTACCAGTATGTGATGATCATTATAATCCTGGAGTTACTTCGTGACTCCATTTCTTTTATTTACTGGACATTTTTTATTTTCCTGCCTACGCTCAGCTGCCTGCTGAATAATTTCTTCCATTTCCCAGAAATGACTTTCAAGAGCACTGTGAGAATGGATGTGAACTTGTTACTTTCAATCAAGCAAGCAATACAGGCACACAAATAGCTTTGAAAATGGGATCAGTCAGCTGTGGGCTGCATGTGGCTGCTGTGCAACTCTCCTCTCAAATTGAATTGTCCTCATGTGATCTCTGGAAGGAGTAGTTTTGGGAAAAAAAAATAAAAATATTGACAGACTAATTCCTTCTGCTTGTGTTTACTGTTGCATGGATGATTTTGATAATTGGCTAAATAAAGCTGTTTTATAGCAGCTGTGTGGGGAATATCTGTCAAATCATGTCATATTCAATTAGGCATTCCCTGTTGAATCATGAAAACACTCCAAAATAAGGCCAAAGAAATGTTGTTCTTTGGCAGGAACTTTCATATGTTTCCTTACGTGGTTGCCATAAATGTGCTTTCGTATACGTGCATGTGTGTGTTTCTACAGGACATATGCGTGTCTGAATGGAGATGTAAAGATCCACACTACGCTGCGAGCTGACCTTCCCTCAGGAGCTTCCTGGCACACTCCAGCTCTTGGCAGACGCAGGCTGTGTAGAGCACTGTGCCCAGGTGAGGAATGTCCATGTCCACATCTGCCCCCCAAGTCACCAGAGCCTCCACACAACCGTAATGACCTGGAAGTAATGGAGCATGAAGACTGCAATCAGTAAGTGACAGTGTGAGATAATTCTCCGAGCCGTCTGCTTGGGTCATGTTGGAATTTATTTTCAGAGCTGTTTTTCACCATAAATGTTTTGTGGGAAAATGCTTTATAGCACAGCAAAGGACACAAAAACACAGCGAGGGTGAGCTATAAAAAGTAGCATTTGAATGATTATGTACATGATACATGCATACATACAGTGTATTACGTCTAATGTCAGATAAAGCTGGTGTTGGTTAATCATATAAATGAATTTTCTTAAACCAGCAGTTAGTCACACTGGACTGTTAATATGTACAGTTGTTTACAGAAACAATAGAAAACTACATGATGTATTTAGTTGATGCCGTTTGTCATATATGCAGAATGTTTAGTCCTAATTACCTTTGCTCGTAGCTTCGTGAATGGGTGAGGGATGGTATACAAGACTCTGGGGTTTTGCTCCATTTTCCAAAAGAATTTCAGTGCATGCCACGCTGCCTACTGTACATGCGTTGAACAAAGGCGTGACACCATCAATTGTGGAAGCATTGACCTGTAAACACATTTTTTTAATTGTTATTTTTAGGCTTTGTTTACCACTGAAGTTGACATATAGCAGCAGCCTTGGGGAACAGTTGAAGGGGAACAACAGCTTAATAGGTCTACAGTGACTGTAGAAGAAGAGCATTGCATTGCTCATTTGTTACCCCAGCCCTGATTTTGCCAACCACGCAGAGGACATTTGACCTGCGTGATGCAGCGACAGCAAAGGTTAATGCGTGACTTACATTTGCTCCTGCATCGATGAGAGCTCTGGCACAAGCGACGTGGTCTCCAACACAGGCCTCATGTAGGGGTGTCACATGGTCAATGGTCAGAACATTCACACTGTGACCCTGAAACAGAATCAAAGAGCCGTGAACATTTAGACCGCGGGTAGCCAAACTTTTTCAGCTCAAGACCAAAAGAGACTTTTGGAGTCTCCCCGAGAGCCAAACCAACCTAAGCTAAACTCACACATTATGGACTCGTCCACCTTCTATACTTTGTCGAATAAATGCACTTAGTCGCCTAATCCACATTACAAGGAAGCAGGAAGTCATGGACAGAACGTCAGTCCTGACTATCAAGATAAGGTCATCAATCGCGTCTTTAATCTCTGAAAACAGCTGTCAGCTAGCAACACTTAGCACTGACCAACCAACAGATACATGAAACAAACAATTCAGATGCTGTTCAAACAAACATAACTGACTTTAAGTCGAGATTAAATGAAAAATGATTTTTTTTTTTTTTAACCCTTTTGGATCATACCCCCGGCCATATTGTCCATGTTATGAATCCATTTAAGAATGTATGCCCCAAAAATGACAAAAATTAAATTCTTATATCAAAATCTATAATTTTTTTTATCAGTGTCAAACAAAATCTGCTAAGTGATTACGTAGAGGAGAACCTCCTGTTTTTTAACCAATCATTTTATGACATCTACCTGTTAATTATAATTCATATTTCAGACAGTTCAGAGCTAAAATTCAACAGAGCGAGCAGATAGATTTATATAGACAGATGAAGAGACAGCTTTAGAGAGAGACAGATAGATCATCAGATAACATGTGTTATCCGTTAGCAGTATGTGGCTAGTTAGCTCGTTAGCTTTGCTAGCAGATGGTGAAGCTGTGTGTGTTAAGGTGGCCTCCAAATTCATGTCCTGCCTCTACATCCTCTTGAAGCCGTTTCACTCAGAAATACGTTGGCAGACAGATGCTCTGGTGATACTGCATCAAAGCGTCTTTAACTTTAACGCTGGCTTTTCTCCTCTTTACACAGAAAAAATATTGTAACCCTCCTCATGGTGACAATAGTTTGCTGAGAAATTTCTCTGTGATTTTTTTTTTTTTTAAGTTTATTTGTATCAGGGACAATGTGCAAAATACATTAATCTCAACAAGAAGTAAAGATGTTTACACCAGATTTAGCTACTAGCTAATTTCCATCTGCAGTCCCTGGGCAGGTAAACAAAAAATGAAACCCAGAACACTCACACACTCCTTTGAAGGAGTCACAGTGCAAAATACAATTATAAAACGTCTTAAGCCACAAACAAGTCATCACAATATCAGATAAGTGCACACGAAAGTGATGTCTTAAAATCCACTTTTTGACTTTACATGACAAGGTTTGGAAGTCAGCACAGGTTTACAGATTAACGGAGATTATTCCATTCTTTAGTGGCTTTAAAGGGGGAAGCAGACTGAGCAAAGGCAGTGGGTCGTTTGGGAACACAACATTTCTCCTCTTGAGACAGCGTTGAGCAGCTCCTCACAACAAAACAATATTGAGACTGAGGAATCTTCCCTGCATTTCGCATAGCTTTGGCATCTGAGCTGAACAGACTGGCATAGCAGAAAAAAAATATGCTAATTTAATTTTATTTAGGAAAATAAAGTCACATGTCATACACACTGTTATGCATTTTACTCTGCCGATTGGGATTCAATAAAAATGGTCAGTGAGTTTGAGTTGCAAGCCTTTGGGAAGTTTCAGGAAGCAGTATGTGTATTATTAACCTCTGTTGGTCAACACCAGGAATACCAAGTACATCAATAAAGCTTATCTCTTAGAAAACAGACCCTTTATCCTCGGCTACAGTTGTAAGTAATTGACAAACTGTACAGTACAGACAC
This sequence comes from Naso thynnoides, assembly GCA_029783665.1. Classification (NCBI taxonomy): domain Eukaryota; kingdom Metazoa; phylum Chordata; class Actinopteri; order Acanthuriformes; family Acanthuridae; genus Naso; species Naso thynnoides. The sequence goes on from JAQLOL010000026.1 coordinate 22,234,610, forward strand.
ATTTGAACAAAAGAGATTAGTGAGCTTGCAAATTAACAAGCAGTGTAAAAGGGGCTCTGGTTGAGAGCTAATAAATCACTGTAGAATACTGTAATGATATCAATGCTTTGTCATGAGCTTGTCTGAATTAAGAGCAAGGCTTTGTTGGCTTTGTAGCTGAAATGGCTCCCTCTCTTGTGGCACCCTTGATGATCTGTGAGCCACTGAACGTGCAAGTGAGAGAGGAGATTCCTCCATTTATTAGACTGCTGCATCGATCAGCAGCTCTGTCAACATGTTTTAGTGTTGTATTATCCAGGATGGTAAGTGACGGTATTATAAGCTTTTACGAACGTGTTACCTTTGTGCGTGACATTTACTTAAAACACCGGGTTTATTATTAAAGTCCAAGTGATGACAGTAAGGTTTGATTTTGCAGACATTTAGACGACCTTCTTGAGGAAGAGGAAGCAACAATGCCATGCACCTATTAAATATGTGACTTTCATTATTAGTTTAATCATTCTTCGTCTGGTTATGAAATGTCATTTCCATTAAAAGAGAAAAAGAGAGAGGTATCGAAAAACATACCGAAGCCTTGACTTGCCATAATTTTGTTTTGTGCACTAATGGATGTGCAGATGGGAAAATTGGATCAGAACAGGTAATCCACCATAATCCTATTAAATACTTACTTTTGTCCAAACCTCTGTTTCATTAACATCTAATGCAGAAGTTTACGGATGCACAGATACACGCTGAATTGCCCCGGGGACACTTACAGAACAGTCCATGTGTTCAGCCGAGGGGCGTCACGCGACTCTCTTTGTTACCTGTAAAATGAGGGTCCTCAGAGCCAAGAGGCGGCCATGACTCGCGGCATCATGGAGGGGTGAGCGGTCTGCCCAAGATCCTGCAGCAAGAATAAGAATTCAGCCTTCACTTCCATTTACTTTTATCACTGGGCTGATGCTATTATCTGGAGCTATTTACAAAAACTGCAACAACGAAACAAACCTCAAATTCGAAGTTACAAAAGTGCAAGAAAATAATAGTCAGAACCTGATAAAGTATGTTACACATACGACTATTCCTTCTTCCCTCGAGTAAAAATGTAAGAAAAGTACTGCTACATATGTTAAATATGTACAGAAAATATTAAGTGCTTTTTAAAATAGTAATTTAAGAACATAAATAGCAGATTTATAGACTGTAACTATACTAGTTTTTGTTAAATGAATACAAAAGAAAATAATGCAATATTTATGTTTGTAACAATAAAAACAACTGTGATTTTGTATTGTAAGAAAATTATTTCACTTTCTATGACATCATTGTCCCATTAAATCTTGTTAAACAAAATTGCATTTAGCACACCTGAGTCAATGTCCAGAATAACAGCTGTCTTATTCCACACGTTTTCATCTTCATCCTCATCTTCCATTGATATCATAATTTATAGATACTAATCCACCTAATGTTTCCTGTTTCGTGCTTTTTTATGCATGCAACCTATTCTCTTTGACTGACATCATTTTGAAATAGAGATATAAAAGACCCAGCGACAGACTTCAAACAGATTTCGCAGAGCAAGGAAGACCATGTCTACATGACTGTGACTAATACCCTGACGTTGGCTAATTAGAATTCCGTGGAGTGGGTCCAATTTAAATTAAACATCCCCCTTTGAATGATAGATACAGATTATGCCGTCGCCGTGTTTCTCTTCCCCCAGAATGTGCAGTCAGACCTCCAGTTCCCGAGAATATGGAGGGTTGTTTTGGTTGCTGTCTTAGTGTGAAAGGGTGCACTGCATAGCTGGGAATGGAAACTAGGGCAGGATGGGGGTGAGGGAGGGAGGAGGGGGGGGAGGATATCATGACTGTGTTCTATTAATACATTAGAGAAAAAGAGCAGCCAGCCCACAGTGTCTTCATTTAATATTGAATGTACATTTCAGGATTTTTAAGTGGCTTTAAGCTAATGACAGAAAAGTAGGTTCTCATACAGTATGTATTAATGTGAATACAGCTAATGGCTCTTATACTCATTGGATTAGCAATGCAGTATTTATAGCTCATTTGTAAACACGGAAATTGTGAGTACGTGCGTGTGTGTGGTTGTGTGTGAACAGCGAGTACTTTCACTTGATTTTACACCCAAACACTATTAATATTTCCACCTATGACGTTAGACGCCCGAGGTCAAACATGTTGCTTTCTGTATATTTTAAACACAGTTGCATTGTGGTTGCATTTTACATCAAAGTTGCCTTGAACACACAAATACATACCAATTCCTAAAATGACACAAGTTATGGTACCAAAAATCTATCAGAAGACAACAACAACCACCCCCCCAGCTCTTTAAGGATTTTTATGTTTTTCTCAGAGTACTCACTGTGTTGTTGCCCATAATCATAGAACTCTGCTGATATCCTGGCAGCCTCTTTACGGTTCCCACGGACAATGTAGAAGTATGCCAGCAAGTTCAGAGAAATCTTAACAAATAGCTTAAAGCAGAACAATGCCAAAATGCTGAAGTAAACATTGGACAACTGCGCCGCAAAGGGCTTGTTGGTGAGTTCCCCTGTCGGGTCAGACATTTCCTCCGACACGTTACAGACGGGCTTTGGTTGTGATGAAGGCAGGATCAGATGCCACTCCAAAAAGCACAAGAGTAGCCTACTTTTTTCTCCCAGTGTACTGACTGGTTGGCTGGTCCTGACAAAGAACAGGCTGGAAAAAAAAAATGCCCTGCAGCTGCTACTGTGCCCGAGAGCAACTACTGCAGTGTCAGTGTTAGTGTACTGTGTGTGTGTGTGGGTCTGTGTGTTTGCTGAGAATTTGTACAATTAAAATTTTGTATACCTTTAACATTTGCAGCTCTGACATCAACTGTTTGTACATATTGTTTACCATTGGTAGTATTTAATCCTTAATTAGGATTATATTTATTTATAAATTTCAAATAATGATAGTATTCCATTTTGAATATATGTGGGCATTTATAACTGTCCCCTGCTGGGAAGGTGAAAGCGCAGAGGAGGACAGAAAATGGACTAAATAAACTGGTTGATGGGGTGAACTCTGTCCTAGACTGCTCAGCTTCTTTAGTAACAGACTGCTACACCCACAGAGCAGAGAAGAAGAAGAAGGAGCTGCTGCGAGTCTTTCACTCTGACTTTCTTTTCAACACAAGCATTAATAATGTATCACTGTTGCTGTCTGTGTCACCATATACCACAGCCCTTACGGCACCAAGCTACTCTGCACTATTTATTTTCAGTAACATATTCTATAAATTTATATGTATACATCATAGACTGTATATACTTGACTGGACACCTTTAATATGTGCATACATATAAATAATCCATATTTTAATGCATACATTTTACAGTCATATCCATGTAATTTTACTTTATTATATATGTTTATATAATTTTTGCATATTAATGTTTTATATATGTAAGAGCCTGTACACAGCATGCCCTTTAGCTAGAATTTCATAATTTTTAATATATTACTACACACACCATGTATAACAATTACTGGTGCAGTCATCTGTCTTGTTCATACCTGTTTATGTGAAACATGTCATTAGTGTTTATATTCCCTATTATTATTTTGTCTTTCTATATGGTATACATTTTTTCTTTTTATCTGTCTATCTGTCTATCTATCTATCTATCTATCTATATATATATATGTGTGTGTGTGTGTGTGTG
>JAQLOL010000026.1:22259825-22277655 GCA_029783665.1 Naso thynnoides
AACATTTGTTTTAACAATTGAATTTAATGAAGAGCAGATTTCATTTAGCTTTTTAGATATTGTATGTGCAGCTTCTGCTTTAAATTATTTTATCTGGTTAGTTCCCATTGTATAAAATCCTAGTGTTAACTTTCCCACAGGTAAATTTATACTGTATGTGTTCTGAAATCCTGCAAAGAAATTCTCTTGAGAAGGAAATTTGGTTTTCTGTCACATACCTCAAATTTAATTTACCTCCACAGGTGCTGCTGAGATTGTGTGGAAGAGAAAGTCCACGAGTTGTCAGCTGAAGGTGAGTAAAAGCAATAATGAACACCATCACCATGTGTGCATGTGAGAATATAATAAGACGGGGTGCCAGAAAATCAAGGCTGAAGAAATTCATGGAGGAACACCAACACTGAGATGGATTTACAAAGTCAAAATACAGAATATTTGTTGAAATGTATACGATCAGAGGAGGGGGATGTCATTTTAGATTTAATATGGATGATACTTAGGAGAATTAATCAGATATGCACTTTTTTTATTTACTTGGTGCTCAACTCAATCAGTTATCCATGAGTTCATAATTATCTAATCAGCTGGACTGATTCACTTGATCGCACATTCTACTATCACATTAATGATTTCTGTCTGACTACTGTAAATGTAACTTCACTTTAAATTACTGTAGTCCCCCTCACTCTCAGCTCCACGTCATATGATCTCAGTTGCATCGAAGTGAAGTGGCTTTTTAAAAACTAAAATTGAACTCCAAGCTTGCTTTTTAAATCTCTACGCCCACCGGATTTGAACCTGTACAGATGCGACATTTGTACTTACAGACATTGTTTCACTTCAGTAACAACCATTTTAACATTAAGCTACTGTACTGCACAAAAGTAAAAATTAACCCCCTAATTAAATTCAAGCAGTGTGACGTCAAACTGAAGCCTCATGCATGATGCATAATGTGTTATAGTGTTTAATTGTGCCTCCAAGAAGGATTGCAAAATCATTTCATATTTGGTGGTGTGAATTCATGTGGCTACCTTTGTGTTACGTGCATAAAATGAGGCTCAGCTGAATTATGAAACATGCCTCATTTTTTCCATTTCTCTGATGTGGTTATTGCATGATGCTTTTGGGTCTTTGATGTTCTTGCAAAGTCGTGCCATCTCTTTTATATAAGCCTTTGAAGTAGGTCTAGTTATGCTGCGCACTGATACGCTGCACTGTTGCTTTGGCAGTGCCGACTGTGGTCACAGTGTGATACTGCAGCAGTACTGCGGATCACTTTAATATTACTGCGTTATCTATTCTATTTGATGTCTTTCTAAATTAACCTGGAGTGTTCAGAAGTAATTTTTTGGTCTTTTTCCCCAACATTGGGTGCACTAATCACTGGAATTTGAATTTATTATTAAGTCTCCTTTGACCTGCCTTAAAGGAAAGTGATGCCTGCTGTTGTAACAAGTGTGCAGCTACATTATTTGTAGATAAACAGTCAGCAAATGACTTTCTGAACTATGCACTTTGTACCACTAGGGAGCGTCAGAGGGCTTTTAAGAGAATCAAAGATTTGAATGCCTTATATTTGTCTGAGCTGAGTGTATATTTGAAGATTTTTCAGCAGGGGCTTGGTAGGGGGTTTGGAACTCTTTGTATAGATATATCAAAACAAATGGGGGTTCGTTCAAGTTCACTGTAATTTTATAGTGAAGGAACAACAGACAACGGCTCACAGGGGATCTTTAATGAGACATTTCATTATAGGTTGGTGGGAAAGTGGGGTGGTAAACCCATAGGGAGCCTGATGGGAACTTTGAAGGCATGTTTCAGCAACATTCAAAGAGATGTAGCTTTGTTGAGCGCTATATGTCATAAAGTGTTTTTTTTACATTTTTGAAAAACACAAAGAATCTGTGAGATGCCGGAGCAGTGGATGAGACCACAAACAAAAGCATAAAACAACCTTTGAGCAGAGAATGTTCTTCTCCTATTTGGTTTGAAATGCCGTTTGAAGTTTACCATGAAAAAGAAAACCGCTTTCATATGAAGAGGCTGTTTTCAAAATCATGCGTTCCATCATCAGATCTCCTGTGTGCTTTGATGAATAACACTTATTATGAGTAGGAAAGCTGATCACAGCCCAAACGTTATTTTAAAAATTGAATGAAATGTTTCAGCCTAAAATCCACGTCGATGGGGATGCTGACAGTTTGTTTTTCATGTCTTGTTACAGGTTAGTTCAACCGAAAATATCTTCAGCTACATTTTACAACTTAAGTTTAAAACAGCTTCGAGCAGCTAACTATGAAATTAATACTGCATTTGTCTTCCTTGGCTTTGTAGCTCAAAAGAAGTATTTTAATCTTTAATTTGATTTTGATAATTTTGGGACTTCTGAGGCTGTGCATACATAACTATTTGAAAAGATTTCAAGCATCTGTGATATCTAAATTAGTAAGTTACCCGCCAGCTAAACCATGTTTTCTTACCTCTCATATTCATTTGGAAACTGAACATTTTACTTTTGAGATGAAACAAGGTCAAACTTCGTCCAATTCTTAAAAAAAAAACAATACACCAAAAATAACCCCAATATCATTTTAATCCATGAGTGCATTTAACATTAAAAAAAGGAAATCTACCAAGAACATGGACGTGATCTATATTTGGATCCACTGTAACCTTGTTTATGTGAGATGGTTTCATGAAATATTTGTGTTGATGAAATATTCATTGGACAGGAAGCCAGGTCAAAAGGCATTATGCCCAATAAACATTAAATTTAGTGGAAATAATAGTTGACTGCATGTTATAGATACATCACCACTTGTAAATACTTGTCACTACATGCACAGGTTTCTGTTAATTACTTAAACAGAGCATTGTGAAGAAGCCCCACATTAGCCATAGGAGGAACGTTTACATAATAAAAATGCATGTCGGAAAAATCAAAGAAAAAAAAAAATCAAACTCAGCTGAATTTTATTCGTCATGTATAAACACAACATAAGTTACTGTTAATATGACTAATACAGACATTTACTCAGTTTCTTAAAAAAATGACATAAAACTCTTGCATAATTTACAAAACATGGTGTCCCTGTGCTATCCAAGACACATCTGTGCCCCCAACAGAGTTCTTTGTACCTTCACTGTCCTTTTTTTCCACAATGAATATTGGGTATTTAAACATGGAAACTTTCTTTTTTTCTGTTTAAAAACATCTCAAAGAGAATAAGACATTTTTATGTTTTTCAACGTTTACAGTGCTAAATCTGATATACATAGTGGTTGTTTGGTGAGGATATCTCTAACGTCAGAAGTCTTTGATTTTAAAAACAAACATTTGCTCAAGGACACTGCTTGCTCTGCGAGTGTGAACTCACGAGCCCCCGTACTTCTGGAGAAGTGCAGATATGCATAATGTAAACATTTCGTTTGCTCTTGCGTTACTTTCTGTTGAGCCAGACTTTCCTTGATGAAAAAAAACAAAAAAACAGAAAACACCTAAATTAGCTGACTGTTTCCCCAAAGACACCACGATTCCTCTGTTTCAGTGTCCAGAGTCCAAAAGGCTTGTGCAACAGAGGAACTGACCTGTAATTGCCATGTTAAGGCTTGGTGTAGTTATACATTTACTCTGTAGTCCCAAGGCCACAATGCACAGCATTGTTTTTGACCGCTTGTTTTTTTCTTTTTTTTCTTTTTTTTTTTCAAAAACACATCAACATTTAGGTTACATAACAGCAACCAGTGATTACAGTTGCTTATCATTTTGTCGGCTAGCCTGTCTCTACCAAAACGAAGTCTCTTTGGCAGCATTTCCACCTCGTATTGTTACCTTTTCCCAATTTCACTTTGCCGAAGAAAGTGGATGTTATTTGAGCTGTCTGCTAATTCTGGGTACTGCTCAATGGAGAGCACATAGTACCCATCATATCCCAAAACTTTTCCACTGCTCAGAAGCTGCCTCTTCTCCCCCTCTGTCCAGGGGCGGACTCCCTCCTCCCCATCTCGCACTCGCTGCTGTTCCCTTGCCCAAGCACCTGCTAGAGAACGTTGACGGGCGAGCTCAACAACCCGCGCTTTCTCCTCGTCCACCGTGGATCCGTAACGGATATGAAGAGCCAGAGCACCGGCACGAATTTCCACATCTGCAAAGCGCCGAGTCCGACTATCCATGACTGTGGTGGACTGGGAAACAGTCACATTGACACCATTCTCCAGAGTCTTGTGCCCACTAGTGAGGTGCAGCGCAGCGAGGTCTGCATCTGGGAGGCCCGGCTTGACAAAGTAGTGTGTGTCCCGTCCTTCTATAGTGAAGTGGAGGTCTTCCAAATAGAAAGCATTGTTGAGGATTGTTGCAACCTTGATACAGTCCTCACTGGCTACGTTGAGTGTGTGAGTATGAACGCTGCCCTTGTAGATAGCAAACATAACAGCTCTTCCAATAGGAGACATTGCTGCCGAGAACCACAGCCAAGACTTTTCACCTCTGCGACCTCGACTGAGATGGACCTCTGGCAGCCGTTCGAATGACAAGAGAGAATGCGCTTGTCTGGTAACTTCCTGCTGGACCCCAGAGATAGACTGTAGGAAAAGTGCAGTGAGACGTTAATGCTTGAACATGGCAGAACCTGACTCTCCAGGCCATTTAGAACCAGCTACTGCTCTGCTTCACAGAGTTTTTCATCTGCGTCTAAGATAATGGTGTTTTCAAGCTGTGTTCTCAAGCCAAAAGTAGATAAATCCCCCATGACAATTTTACAGCAACACTTTTTTTAAGGCATTAGACCAAAGAGTCATAAATAGCATCAAAAGATTGTTTTAACAGCAGCAACACCAAAATATTACATATAAAGTTAGCGTTAAAATTTATTCAACCGGTAACCAAAACAACAAGACAGAGGAAAATCCACGTTTGCTTATTTTGCGTATAATTATGCAAATATTAGCCAATTAAAACTGATTTCTATGAAATGCATAGCAATCCAATTAAAAGATGGCAGCTTCAAAATACTGATGTAAAAGAAAAACAACAGAAAACAAAGTAATTTATTTGTCCCCTACACTTTCAAATGCATATTGTCTGTTGGCTGCTCAAGTATGGCCATTGCTTTTTTTGTGTTCAGTATGTATGATTGATATTAATTTCACCCACCGGCAGGTCATCCCAACGCTGGCTCTTCCTCAGCTCATAGGATGGCATGTTTAAATCAAACTTTGGGACTGGAAACCCAGGAATGGTGTTATGAAGATGAAAGCCAAAGGTTACAAGCCAGCTGTTCACATCTGTGAAAGGAAAATAAATCAAAGACAGAAAGTTTACTGTTACAGCATGAGCATGACATGTAGCCTACCATAAATTTTTATTGGACAAGCTTTTTTGAGAATATATAAAAAAAGATATTTTAAAAAAGTGTTAAAGGCAGGTTTTACACAATTTCTTGAACAGTGAATATTGAACTCACTGACCAAAAGCTTCAAAAACTTGAAACTACTTTTATTATAAAATAAACATGATTGAATAAAATACACAAATCTAAAAGATTAGAAAAAGACAAAAAGAAAATTAAAATAGCCTCTTTCAAATTATATTTCAACAACTCCGATGATTAATGGAAAAATTAATCTGCAGAAAAAATCTGATGAAAAAATAATTAGTTGCAGCCCTAATAACCATCAAGTACTCAAAGCTTACCTGCAACGTATTCTCTCACTTCTTGGACTTTGCTGATGGGGTTGTTATTTCTGAACATGTATAAATTAAAAGGAGCTGGTTCTTTGCCAACTTTTTTCCACACAGAGACATCTGGAACAGTCCACCTCCCAGACATGATGTCATAATCTTGCTCCCCGAAGTGCAGCAGTTTGGTCAGGGGATCATACAGTCCTCCGTGAAATCCAAGCACAAGCTGGAAGTCTGGGTTTGAGTCGAAGTAGACCTCACCATATGCTGTGTACTGGAGTTGTTTGACCAGGAGGCCGTTGCTAGTGAAGACAGCCAGAGGTGTGCCGGTGTTATCGCAAGCAATGTAGAACTCCTCCCCGCTGCTGATCTCCATAGCAAACAGATGGCCTTGGAGGTCATAGTAGAGTGAGGTGATTTCTGAACTCGAGTGGTTGTATACATGTGTAATCCTGGCTGGGTAGCTTAGGTCTGCGTAGAAGTACTGCAGGTGTTGGCCCAAGCTTGTCTTGGTAGAGACTCTCCGGCCGAGTCCATCATAGCGATACTGAATTGTCCAGCCACTGCTCTTGCTGTAGACCCGCACCAAGAGTCCTTTGGAGTTATACTCAAAGATTTCTGCTCCCCTCTGACGGAGAAATCCGTCTTCATCCATTCGGTATTGGATATCTCCAAGGCGAGTGATGCGGTCCCTCAAGTCATAGCGCAGAGGAAGAAGTCTCGCACTGTTTCCAGCATTCAGAAGATGCAGATTTCCATTTAGGTCATATGTATAGCGCCACATCACTTTTTCATTCAGGTACACAGTCTGGAGCTGGCCATCCACATCATACTCATAGCTGTACTTGGTCGTGTTGGCAAAGGGGCCAATCTTGATCTCACGTTTGGTGACTCGGCCCACGTCGTCATACTGGAAAGTGATCCAGTACATGAGGGAGCGGAATATCTCATACTGGATCTCTTTAATGCGTCCATGTGCATCAAAGTGCTTGGTGTAGGTCATGACTGCAGTGGATATAATCTGGTTTATATCATAGTAGATCACCCCAAACTTTCCAAACTGTTCAATCTTTCCTGAGATGTCGTCAAACTGGTATAGATCTATGGGTAATGGTGTTTCATTGATGACGCCTTGCACGCTGGTGACACGCAGGCTGCTGTCGTAGGTGTAATCAAAGCGTGCGTTAACCATGCCATCCTCACTGAAGCGGAATATCTGCCGGTCCACCAGGGGACCTACTTGGCTGTAACGGATAGAGCAGATGAAACCTTCATTCTGCAGGTTGACAGTCTTCAGCACACCTGCCGTCTCATCGTAGGTGAAGCTTACCCTTGTGCTGTCATACAGGATCTCTGACAGTTTGTTCTGCCGGCGGTACCTGTACAGGACCCTACGGCCTGTGCCGAGGTGAGCTACTCTCAGTAGGAGACCATCTTCGCTGTAGTCCACAGCCACTGAGGCGTTGCTCTCAGGGGGGTGATAAAGATTCCTGTAGTAGCCCACTGAGCGGATGGTCTGCATGGTGTAGCGGGCTACGCTCGGCATTGTGACAGCAGAAAGTCGTTCCAGAGAGTCGAAATCAAATATGTACTGCCGTTGACTGTGAAGCAGGAGAACCATGGACTAGAGGGAAAAGAGAAAATAGCAAGTCCTTCTTGAGTTGCATAATATTTATAAATAATATATGTGTGTAATGACAGGCAGGTTGGGTGAAGGGAAAGCGAGCGGATTTTCTGTTCTGTTTTGAGAAAAGGACAAAGAGGATGTATGCAAAATCCACTAGGTGGCGTAGCAGCAGCTACCAGTTGTACTGGTTACTGACTAATCCAAAAAGTATAGCATATGCAGTTTTTAAGTTCGACTGATATGATATTGATATTGAATACTAAATTGAGCTTCTGTCACAAACCTTTACTAAAAACACTTGTGTAAAAGAAATACTTCTCTTTAAAATGTTTTACTGTTAATGATTGTTTTAATAGTCAACATACATAAGCACTTGACATAAGCTATGTTAAATTTTAATCCTACTAACTACAAAATTTTGTTTAATAAATTTAGTAATTTCAGTATATTCAGTTTTTAACTGTGGTCTGTCTTCTAAAGGTTTACCACCCTTTCTGTTGAAATGTCATGCCCAGTCATCCGTTGCTAGAGGTTCCCTGTGCTCCCTGAGCTCTCCGTGTTCCTTATGTCAGAGTGTTGACATGGCCTCTCCAGGTCACGCAATGAAAGGATGAGGCCAGGAGTGGCTAAGGAAATCTCTGCATTTTCTCTCTCTCTCTCTTTTTTTTTTTTTTTTAGCTGAGCATCTTAGTGCAATCCTAAATACACAGCAACAACTTAAGGTTGTTTTTGTGGAAGAGAGTGATATTTCGCTGTTTGACATGATGTACCAACAGCGTGCAAAAATCAGATGACCTGTCAGTGTGTTATATGTGTGCCACTCTTAAAATCACAAAGCCTCACTTTATTCTTTATTTAACAAGACAGTAGTTTCCTATATTTTCCAAAGAATCCTCTAAAACAAGGAGTAAACATGCAGACCACCTGAAAATACAGATTCTTTTTTCCTAAACATCTGCATATTTTTAGGCTTGATGGTCAGAAAGGAGCACATTGTTAACCACTGAGTAAGTACAGTTATTAAATATGTAATAATGGTGCTCTTGCAGGATTTCACATAATCATAGCCTGCCTATTGCTGAGAGTGTTGTCTATATTTACTCTGTCTTTCAGTTTGCACTCCTCTCTCACTGCTAAGACTAAAAACTGGTGGAAACAGTCATTAAGTGTGGGGTGTGCAGTCTCCTTATTTCTCAGCTTTTTGTTTTTCAATTTATTTATTTGTAAGAGACCATTAACAATGTTAAATTAAAAGTTTCAATTTGATGGATTGTACTAATTTTCTTCTTCAGTCCCTTGGCAGGTCACGATTTAAGACACATAGTGACGGCATAGTATGAAGCAAACAGGACGGGACACATGATCCAAAATAACATGCCAGAGTACATAACATAGTAAGCCTTCAGGGTGTGTACAAAGAATATACTTTTAATTTACTGTACACTGCTGCCAATACATTTTGAGTTAGTTCAGCAGAGTTTAATATATTGCCATTCAGTGCTACCTACCTTACCGCAACTGTTTTTGGAAAAGAAATATGTTATTATATTGGTTCCAGCCCTACCGTTTAACAGTTATAGGGCCTTATTTCTTTGGTTAACCCCAACGTACCACAGACAAGCAGTTGGATAAACCAGGTTTTATTTATATCTTAGCTCCTCAGTTTACCCCAGAAATTGAATTGAATTACTTGGCTGAGAGTGGATGCAATCCTTCACAATCTTTTTCATATGTAAAGCTTGCAAATGATGCTCATTAGTCTGTAGTTTTGCGTAAAATGATTACTGTGTGTGCTAAGTGTCTCTGTAAGAAGCAGAATTATGTACACAGAGCTTCTGATTATTGCAAAATAAGCGTCTTCAGGGTGACCTCTACTCCACGTCGGGGTCTTTATTCATCCTGTAGTGATAATGACTGGCCTACGTACAGTATATCTGTCATATTGCTTCCTCTGCTCATTTTTTTTTTCTCACCTGCTCCAGGTAGGTGTAACTCCATATCTTCCCATCAGCAAACACCCGGGAAACCAGTCGGCCTTGGCCATCATACTCAAGTCTCTCAGTGGTGGGACCTCTCTGCAGGGCACTGATTTGCCCGCTGCTTGTGCGGCTCACATTAACTGGCAGTAGCTTACTGCTGGGCACCCAGAGCACCGGGTGCCCCGCTGTGTCGTATATAATCTTTAAGAGGAACTTCCTGTGGTCATCATAAATCTTCTCTGTCCTCAGGGTGCGATCATAATCGACGGAAAGAATGTTCCGTCCGTTCACCTGTAGGAAAGATTTGATGTAAGAACACGGTGGTGAAAAACAACTCCTCCTGCCAGTGCTACTACTGTTCTAGTGTATAATGTGTAACAAATAGTACTTATAAAAATTACATGCTTGCATTAAAGTACAATATCAAGAAAGTCTTGGTTTTGATATTACTTTTCTTTGTCTGGATCGCTCTTTAAATTGCATTCACAATCATTTTCACTACAGTAGTCACAGAGATTAACACCCCCTTTGCAAGGCTCATTAAACTGAGAGACACTCTGGCCAATGTTCAGGTACACTTAAATCACATCCTCTTGAATTTAGTGGAGACAAAAAATACTCAGAGGCAAGTTAAGTTCATGAAGTACCGTCAGCCGTAAATCTAAGTGTCAGATTCTAAGAAGGAGGAATAAGGAGAGGTGGACGTCTGTACAGCTCTAGAATATTGATAACCCTCTATATCACAAAACAAATGTTGATGTGACTCTTCTATTTCAATGCAAAGAAAGAATCACAGAATTATTTTTGGAAGGGTATTTAAAGGACAGTGACAACTACAGACATAAAATACTAGCTGCCATTTTCTGTACAGTTCTGTTAGATTTTTGCAGTGGATCCCTGCCCCTGAAAGCGTCACTGCCATAGTTGCCACTGAGGCGAGCAAGGACACAGGAAATGCCCACTTCTGTATGCATGGGAGGTTCATTTGCATGTGCCACAGGGAAGGAAAAAGGAAATCAAACATACCCTGAGCTTGCGTCCAAAGACGATCACTTTCCCTCTGGCTTGTTCTTTGCGGAAGCGCCACTCAACCAAGTTTTGCCCACTCTCTCCTGGCAAGCTCATGTTGCGTCTGGCTACGGTCGGATTGGCAGCGCCTGCCAGGATGTGGGGCTCTGTCTGGTAGTGGGTGTCCATCCCGTTGGCATAGGTAATCCTCAGCGAGTTGTCAAAGCCCACTTGATAGCTACTTCTACATTGGTCTGTTGATAATAAAAAACAGTGAACAAAAAGTGCAACTCAAAACAGTGGATTAAGTAATTACACACCGGAATTAATTTTATTGACAGTCTCCTAAGGGCTCGTGTTCGCATTGTATTTTTCTGGCAGAAAAAGTGTTGGCAGGGCATTGGGGAGTGCTGGGAGAAAGTGCTTGCGTGGTAAGAAGAAAAAACGCTACTGTGGGTTTTGATTGACATTGTCTAGGTGGCTATCAAAATGCTATGTTAAAAAGGGTTTTACTACCAGGCTCACAAACGTATAATGTGCGGCTGATCTGCCCCGACAAATGGGCTTGGTCACTTCTAACATATCGTAAAGCTGCGAGTAGACAGACAAGATACTCCATTTTCTTGGTTACCAGGGTTATGGGTGACGAGTCTGGCCCCATTATTGGTTGCCTGGAGAGGAATGCCAGTAATGTCATCAGTGCCTTTCTGAGAAGTTCATAGATCCTCATCTTGAAGCGCTCAGTTTACTACACAAATAAGTCAGAGCGCCTTTTCAGAGCGACACACGCTCTCTCCTAATTGAAAAAAAGGTGTTGGGAAACATAAGCTGTATGGACACAGATCTAGGTAAGTCTTGGTCGAACTTAACTTGTGTTTTAAGTCCTTACTATCTCAAATTTTCACACAAAAAGAATAAGCATGAATGATGTGCTGAAATAACCGGACCATCTGGCTCTGGCAGAGCATAGAAACCACTTAGATACAAGGTTGATGTGTCCCTCCAACACACCAAAGCCTGCACACTGAGAGAGAGTAATCATTTACACTGTCATTTGTCAGACCTACTAAGCTGTAATGGCACATGACTTAAACGTACTCAACGTTGCCCCTGCAACCCCCTAAAACGATGACGAATACCTGCTTACAAAATAGCTGCCCGAGTAGAGGAGAAGAGCGTTGCGGCCTTACCCTGAGCCAGAGTGTAGAAGGCACGAATGGTTGAGGTATTCGTGGTGATGCTGATTTCTTCCTCTGTCATGGAGCTTTCAATGTCCACTGTCAAAGCGCTGTATATGTCCGTGTACAAGTTATTCACCATTCCAGTGGGGAACGTCACATTCATTAGCCGTCCTTCACTGTCATAGCTGTGTAGAAAAGGAAAATCAAGCAACAAAGGACTGATATGTATGAGCGCTCTCAATGCAGGAATTCTTTCAGTTTCAACTCGGGTTAAGTACGAACATTGACTTTATTGTAATTACATTCTCTTTTTTGGGGGTGGGGTGTCAATTTCCAGAGCGGCACATCTTTATCAACCCAAGGCGCAATCCAAATATTCAATATGGGGAAATGACACATCTTATCATCTGTTTTATATGAACTTTCTATGGATTCATTTATTTGAATGATTGATGTGTCACTGTAATCTCAACTGAATGCTTTGCTGTTTCAGTTCCAGTGAGGATATCATTCATGGCATCATTCAGGGAGAAAAATTCTGTCACTGAGAGGCCATGCTACAAAAATAAGTTGTTATTTTGGCTTATTATTACATATTGTGATCATGAGTTTGTCACTTTGCATGATTTTTAAATGTATGTCAAAACAACATCCTCTTGGTTCTGTTGCTTCTCAGTTAACTTCATTATTAAACATGTGGCTGTCAAGTCAAAAATAAGAAGGAAAAGCAGCATACTTTGTGGATATTGAGTTATTATAGTCTAACTAGGCTATTTTACAGATCTGAGGCAAATTTTTATAATTAGGTTTCAATTAAACGTGCACCCTAAAGCATTCTGCAGGTAAGTCTGTCTACCAATTATAGAATAAACTTGTACTGAGCTGTGAGACAAGTAGGAACTCACACAGTGTTATGTACTGGAATATACACGCATAGCAATCATACTTGTCCTTGTACCTCATGACTTGTGGTTTTAATTAACATTTCAAATTCATAAAAAAAAACATAAAATTAGCTCTTTTCTTCAACAAGGCTAGTAATGTGACCTCCTGACCTTATTTGCAAACACAACGTTATCTGCAAGAATGCAAAGTACATTTGTTTACATGACTTGTATGTGTTTGTACTGCTCATATGTTCTTGAAATCCTTGAAAGATTTTAAAAAAACAGATACAAATACACTTGGGTCAGTGAATAAGCTACGTTCCATCATTGTTGGACTGGCTTATTGCTGTGTGTGCTGTGCTGTGTGTGAGGCAAGAGACCACAGAGTCTGCCATCACTGTAACGCAGCACAATTAAGTGTTCACATATTCAAGCCTCACTCATTTTAATTGTTGTCTGTGAGCACCTATAAAGCCTGCTGGTTCTCATTATAAAAATTCTCAGTGTTGTAGCAGTAATTAACCTTGATCCGTGTCTCCAACTCTGCCTTGTTGGGTCCTTGAATTTGAGGGGATTGAGCCTGGAAAGTCCTTAAATTTGACATTGGGAGGGTGTGGGAACCCTGAGTGGATTTGTTTTGATTTAATATTAAAACGGTTTGGTTCCAGATGCAGAGGGCCATCATGAATTGTAGCCTTCATCAGTCTGACTTTGACAAGTTACATCAGGCTACCTTAAAAAAAAATCAAATAGTTCAGCGACTATGATTTTGTCTATGACACTCCCCGGCCAAAAAAAACAAACAAACAAACAAACAAAAACAGTCTGTGTTTAATCAGTGTGCCAGATCACCTGATTTGGTCTGACTGCAGCTGAAGTCATGATTCCTACAGAATGAACTTGCCATTATACTTACTCATAGAAAGTTGTCCAGCCAATCTCTGATGTCTTTGTAGCCAGCAGGCCGTTGTTGCCATGGTAAGTGAGAAGCACCAGCTCCTGGCCCTGGGCTGTGAGTGTTTTCAGGCCGCCGTTGGTGCTCATGGTCAGCCAAATCACCTGGTTGTCAGGGGCCACTATGCGCACCGGCGTTCGGTTTGGATCTCGACGGATTCTCAGGGTGTTGCCACTGCTGTCAGTAACGGCTGTGATGTCATTCTCGGTGCTGTAGCTGAAAGTATATTTCAAATCGCCAGTGAGCAGGCTGGCAGTGTGTTGGTGGGTGCCGTTGCTGTCAAACATATACAGCTCCTGAGCATCAGGGGAAGCCACCTCATATGTACCAGCACTGGAAGCCAGCGTTGGCCCGTTTCTAGAGATGGCCCGGATACGAATGTTGCCCAGGTCTGCCACATAGAGTGTTCCATCTGGAGCTGCCACTAAAGAAGATGGAGCATTGAGCCTTGCATCTTTAGCATAGCCATCCCCTGTCTGGTAACAGTCACAGTTGGCATCGTTCTTGCAATCGCAGTCGGAGGGAGCCCCGGCCAAATGAGTTATCTCACCATCCACAGAAACCTTTCGGATCCTGCTCATCTTTCTCTCATCTGTTTCCGCAATGTAGATGGCCCCATGGTAAGATACAGTAATGGAAACAGCAGATTCCAGAGGGGTTAACTGCGCCCTTTGACCGCCGGCGACACCATGCTCCAGTCCGGCCAATGGGCAGTGGATAGGTCGGCCAGCTGCAATGCTCACTTGGCCATTCTCAGTGATGCGCAGCACGATATTGTTGTCCAGGACATACAGCGAGTTGTCCATGGGGCTCACAGCCAGGTCTGTGGGCCACTCCAGGATCACCTGAAATACAAATAGTCATAACATTATTGTCGGTTTATTTTCCACAAGATCAACATTATTACACATTTGATATAAAAGCTAAAAGCTGCTTACTCAAAGTCATCATGACCCATAGTAATTTTAATAAATATCCATTTAGATCTTTTTCAGATTAATTAACTGCAGCAGTGACTCCGTGCACTGACTAAAACATTAAAGCACCTTCTAAAATGTCATGTGGGGATTGTCTAAAATCTGCAAGCAAAGAGGAAACAAAACAAAAAACAAAGCAGTAAGTTGAACAACTGACTCCACAACTATAAGAAATCTTCAGTTTAGTGTGTAAGCTGATATCCAGAGAAATGTCAGCTGTGAGCTATAAACAAAGTCCTGCTCTTTCCAGCTATCTTCTGTTCCATTAGCCTCACAAGGACATTTTAGTCCCACATACGAGATTACTTTTATCCATCTGTCTGTAAGATATTTTTTCCATTATGTCTCTACATTCTAAACCACTGATATTTCAAACTAAATCAAGTATCAGGTGTTTATTCTTTCCGTGGCTGGAGTGCAGCTGCTGAAATAACTGCACCCGAGACCTTCCTATAATCGTATATGCTGCACTCACTGGTGCTATAACCCAAGAGACGAGCATTGGGCGCCCCATTAAGTATTTTAAATGTGAAAAGAAAAAAAAATAGAAGTATTAAAGACATCTTGTAAAATTAAATATCGAGTAGAAATTACAATTATCCAAAGCTTTAACCCAGGCCAACATTTACAGTCTGCTTGTCAGATGTGTCAGTGAACAAAAAGCTTGTCACGGCACAAGTGACTGGCTTGGCCTTCAAATACATAACTGTGTCATTAAAACTGTCAAAATGCCTCTGAATTGTGCTTTTCCATGGGGTGATTAATAATGAAACACACTGTCTTCAAGGCTGCCACTAGTTAAACTGCGCTGAGCCAAATTCTCTAGCTGGGATAAGTGAGGATGACACTGTTTCGCCAAAATCATGTCTACATTGGCTCAAAGCAAATGAGTTGGTTAAGTAGCAAAAAGTGACAAGCTTAATCCTTTGTCTTCATGTTCTCTTATATTCTTCTCCCACACACGTTTTGTTGGGTTGTTCTTATTTGCCACAAAGACGTTTTATTTTTCTCCCTGTTCTTTTATTTCTGCATTTTTCTTATTATCTCCTCTCTCAGCAGGACACAAGAATATTTGGATATCTGCTGTCAGGGTCATTTGGTTTTGACTGTTGCAGTCCTCCCTATCCACTTTTGAAGTGTTTTGTTTGTAGTCTTGCACTCTCTCTCTCTCTTTGTAAGCTGATATGCATTGCAACATCAGAAATCTAATTAAAATGTAAATTGGTTAGTTAAAAAACAAACCCCCAAAAAGAAGAGACTGTTATGTCTGGTGCACATATGTAAGAGGTGGGAGAACCCGACCCTGCAGCAATTTCCTTCTCGACAGCCAATACACTCAAGAATCCTTTTACAGAAACAGGAAATGGACACCGTGAACGCTTCACTTTCACACAAAAAAAGGCCTTCTTTGGTTTTTATTTTTCTTCATTATTCATTTTAAATCAGATCTAAAAATGGAATAAAATGAGATGGAATATTAATGTTTAAGCATGGAGAGTGGAGAAAGTGTCATTGCATTGTAATGTTGTAACCTAATGTGTAGGAACAGCTGCCTGCTGTTATGCCACCTCATTGACAGACACAAGATCATAGCTGACAAAACAAACATCCACATCCTTGGAATTTCACTGGTTTATTCGAGATTTAACGCTGAAATAAACACCATGCAAAATCAACACAACCTGCATACATTTCAGTGCTGTACTCCTGTGTGCTCGGATTGTTTACATGACGCCGGGTGAGCCCGCTTGCGTCGCATGAATGTCTGGCACATCTGCTGACGCAATGATGTTTAGAAAATTTCTACGTAGGGTCCAAAATCTCATTTGGCCATTCCCTATTTAGTTAACTACATTATAAACACAATACATAGAATAGTGAGTGAGTGAGTGAATGAGTGAAAGATTTAGAACACAGCTAAGATCTACCATTTACCTTGCTTGGTCCTGATGTCAAGCTGTCATAGCCCACAATAACAGAAACGGTTCGCAAACTCATGAGCTAACGGCTAATTTAGCGATCGGTGGCTAAAGCCGTTAAAATCTAATTCCTCTGAATGTTTTGCTGCTTTGGCTAAAAATTTTGCTTCTCGGCACAGATGGAGGCAAAAGCAATCTCGTCTCAGGTGTTTATGTCTTTAGTTAACCAGTCTCTATTAGCAAACATGCTAACTAATGCTAGCAAACCCTGCTGGCTTTCTAACTACTTCATCTCCTTCAGAAATACACAACCGCATTGCATTGTGGTATACAGGAGTAAAATGTAGGGCACATCGTGTGTACACTCAAATTTGATGGGCACTGTGGGTATTTTAGAGTGCACTATATAGTGAATGATACTAACCACTAAGCGTTCGAACACTACTACAAAATGGCGGACACACTATATAGTGCACTATTTCCGTGATAGGAAACGGTTAACACAGCTTGTTGAACAAAGCTGGCTGCTGTCAGTTGATGCAGAAGAAAAGGCTTGATGTGTAGCAAACCGAGTCCTGCATCATTATCATGTATCATGTAAGTGTCCTCCATCCTGAGTATTTCTAGTGGAACACTAAACACTATTTTGGCTCCAGCCAAGGCACAAGCCTCACAACCTGAGTAATTATTCTTCCCTCCATATCATCCACCATGACCTGAAAACTCATCTCTTCAATAAACACTTCATGTCTCCACTTCCTGCCTAAATCACGTCTTCCTCCAAACACATTTTCCTCCTGTATTTTCAGAGAAAATGTGCTGCTCGTCGAGCTGAGAGCCAAAAAAAATAGCAACCTTCATTTCTCTTGTTTTTTTTTCCTCACCCGGCACCTTATAATGTTGGTGTTCCAGGAATTGGAGCCTGTTCCACTGATGTCACTGTGTGTTTTTCTGGATAACACTTGCCGGTTTTATATTTAAAGTTTATTCAACCAGGAAATCCTCATCGAGATTAAAACTCTCTTTTTTTAAAAGAGTGTCTTGACCAAGACAGGCAGCAATGACAACAGTAGTAACAACGCAGATAACTGAAAATATCTTGTAGGATCAGAATTAAACTACAATGGGATAATACGACCATGAATTAAATGATAAGAATAGTTCAAAAAGTTCAGACCCTTGAAACAAGCATGGGAGCCACTTTAAAAGCAACCTGGGGGCAATCTTAAACCATCAATATAAATAAGTAGGAATGATATCCTGCTATCAAACAATAAATGCATTACACTAAAACATCCCAATGCTGATATTCTCCCAAATAGCAGCCAGAAGGGAGAGCATATAGTTTCTGCAGCACTGATTTAAATTCCCAGAAAGAGACCAGTTTCAATTTTAAATTTAATTGCACAAGGTTCCAGACAGAGGGAGCAGCATGCAAAAAAGCTCTTTGCCCGGTCTGCTGAAGAGTTTTGGAACTGTTAATAATAACACAGACGGTGAGGTAAATTAAAAAAATGCCCCTGCATGTCTTGCTTATATTTGAAAACCAGCTGCCCAAAAAAACCATCATTCATGAAAAGAGATGAGTTATGCTGCATATCCAACACATATATA
>JAQLOL010000026.1:22278826-22305836 GCA_029783665.1 Naso thynnoides
CCGCTGATCACAGGAGCATGTGCTGACTGTGTTGTGGGAGAAAGTTCTCAAGTTTTTTGGAGGGCCCAAAATGTTTTGAATAAGCTTTAACTTCGGTCTTACCTCGGGAGTACAATTTCTTTTTCAATGAAGTCTTTAAAAGCTTCTATGGAAGGTGAGCGATTTGGTTTGACCTGTGGCTGGGTCTGCGCAAGATTGCTTTCTGCTAAAACATTGACGAGCCGAGGGAGCCCACGGTGAATCCTTGGGAGCTGGCTATCTGACAGTCTGAGATTCTCAGACAGATGAAAAGTGTCACATTTGAGCAGAGTTCACCAAATGTCTGAGGGGAGAGAAAAAAATGGAGCCATCTGCTGTTTCTTCTCTGGTCTCGGCTTCCACCCACTCCATCATTAGAGTCGCTCCCTCAGATTGCCTTCACTCAAGCCTTCATCACCCAGCTGAAACTGTGCTACTGCAGTTGGCATTCAGAGCGGGCAACAACTAGCCCAAAACAATTCATCTTCGCCTTTTCATCCAGAACAATTTCATGGAAAGTTAGCAATCCAAGCAAAAATGAACATGTGCTATTTGAATGTGGACAACTGGTTGTGCATAGCAGGATTTGACTTTTCGATAGTTGTTACTTTCTGCTTAAAAGGCATTGTTTTTTTTGTTTTTTTGTTTTTAAAGGAAAACTTGTGGAAAACCACTTTTTCAAGGATGCATTTTAAAGTATTTTTTCAGAAATATCCAATTGTGCAAAGTAAATTATGCATTAAATTTCTGGCGCTTAAAAACGCAGCTTTTGTTAAGCACCAGCAAAACACAGCCCTCGTATACAAAGAGAGTTTTCTTTTGTTGACAGTTGCTCTTTACTTTTACTTCAGCTCATGAAGCATAACGAAAATCTGCCCTTTAAATCAGTCAGGCCGGAGTTGGCATGAACCCCAATGGCACACATAAATTTTAATCTAGCAGTTGCCACTCCTGACTGAGAAACCCATCACTGTGTCCCGCCCCTCCATTTCCGTACAACATCTTCATTAGTTTTCGTTAAACTGTACCTTTGGGTCCAGTGAGAGAGGCCTCTGGAGCTTTGCCTCCGTCGCCACATTGGTTCTCATCAAAAGGCAGACAGTGCTCCCCCGTTCCTGCCACCACCTCTGCGTTTGACTGCAGATCTTTGGTTCCCGTTAAGGTTTTTGGTCGGTAGATCCTCCGGGAGTTTGTGTCAGACACATACAGCTGGCCAGTCACTGGATCAGTAGCCAGGTAATACCGGTGTGCTGGGTTGTTACTGCATTCAAGACAGCCACTCAGTTATTTATTATATACTGTCCCCTCAGTCTGCACACACTAAAGGGTCTTCTTTTAAAAAATCTTTGCTTACAGTGCAGCAAAATAGTCCTTTAATGAGGCTAATCCATCTGTAATATGTGACCTAATACAATTATCTGTGTAGAAAACAGAACCTAGTGCTTGCAAACACCAAATAACCCCAGAAAATTTGCCTAATCAAGGGATTTGACAAGGCGTATTCTTAAGAATATAATGGAGAGGTAACTGGTCAAATTTTCAGAGGTAAAATTTTCAATACACATTAGATTATTAGTTGTCTAGACCTAAATCACATAGAAAATACTATCTGAACATTAAAAGAAATGTAAAAAAGGTGTATTTCTTTGATACTAACAGCAAGTCCTGCATCCTTCATACATTATTTAAATATGGAATAAAGAAACCATCTTCAGACTATTTTTAAAATTGCATTTCAAGAAATGACAGAAGGTTCAAAAGGGTTATATTCTTTGCATTTAAGCTGTCATGTTATTTTGTGACAAACCATAAATAACCAATTAACTGCAACTCTTCTCAGTCTAGTTGCAGCCTATAATAAAAACCTCAGCGTCTATTTAATAGCAACATTGTCATTTATGTAAAGAATGAACTGAAGACGGAAATAATGTTGTGGAAAAACTGTCTGAATTTTCCACCACAGGAAACAAACCAGACGGAAACTTTGTGAATGAAAAATAAAAGAGAGGAAGTGAGACAGAAGGCTAAGAGGATATGCAAGCCAAACAGAACTGAACAGGGTACCAGTGCAGCGGCCTTCCAGTATACAAAGCAAAAAAAAAAAAAAGGCAACTTGTGAGCCACATCCTTTCATTTGTTATTACTCCCCTGTGGGGAAAAATGTTTGGAAATGACAGAAAAAGACTGGCTTATGTCAGGAAAGTGCAGCAACTAATGGCACTGCGTCTGGCTCTGCTTATTTGCGCTCTGTCTCATAACAGAGCTAACCCTTTTTTAATCAGAGAGCAAATGTGTCACAGATTAGAAATCAAAAGATTTTACAACACAGCACTGACTGATATTTAGATATGAGGAAATTAAATGTTAATTTTCCTTGTCGCCCCATTTAAATAAATTGAAAATACTGAAAAACTATTGAATTAACCTTTTTTTTTATTAAAGCAGAGTTGATGCACAGCAGGTGCTTAAGTGTCATTAAAGAGCTAAAAACAGACGCAGTTAAGATGAAAAACAACTTACTTTATGGTGCAGTCATAAACATGGTTTCTCTGGTTGTACTCGAGCTTAATGGTACCTCAGTCAATACCGGTTGGCTTTCGAAGTGGGATAATGTGACGGCAAAATAAATGTGGCAATGAAACATCTTTGTAAAATGATGAAGATGGACTCATAAAAGCTGACAGCTATTATGGTTCAATGTAAATGCTGAAAATAGGAGGCTGCTATCAAGCATTCAGCAAGACGCATATCAGTAACACTTTCTTTTACAGTCAACCTTCAGGGGGCGGACACAATACATGAAACACCTGTACGACATGATGAAGTCCAATGTAACAGTCCTGAGAGATGTACGCTACGTTGTGAGGCTTTATTATTTGGCATTCTATCTATTGTTTTGTTACAAATTCCACCCCAATTTTTTCCCAAAAAACTGACCTATCATCAGCCAGTGTTGGGGAAGTTTCGCAAAAGGTAATGTATTACACATTACTGGTTAGGTTTTTTTTTTAAAGGTAATGCTTTACTTAATTACTCTCTGTTTAAAGTAATTAGTCACCAAGAGTTACATTACTTTTGCATTACTCCATAACATCACTAAATTGCCAATTAACAATATAAGTTAAACCTTAAAGACTCCATGAAATAAAAAAATTCATTTAGCCAGTTAATTCTGTGTGCATGTGTCAACTGTTCATCTTATATTATGTACATAATATATGTAGAAATAATCACTTTTGAGTATTTTTACACCAACAATCTGATCTTTTCTCTCATTAGAAAACATTTTCAGTTTTTTGGTGACTCGTCCTGCACTTGGGGGCATTGTTCTGATTTTTGTCCAATGAAAATGCTTTCTGGATTTTTTTCAAATAATATAGACACAAGCCTACAGTTGGGAAGCATAAGCTTCATCGTGGGGATGAACCTGCGTCTCTCCTTCATCAGCAGCGCTGCCAACTTCAGCAAGTAGGAAAAAACAAATAGCTACGGCCTGACCCCCAAAATGATTGATCCCCGTCTGATTTGTGGTTAAAATCAATAGGCTTAGACGTCGCAAGAAGTCCTCCACAACAGAGACCAGAGTATTATCGTTAGCGTTAGTGTTAGTGTTAGCATTAGCAGGGGCAGAGGGCAGGCTTAACACACACTTGGCCCTACTGGCTACTGTGACGTCAATCAATATCCATGACAAATTTCTGCCTAAAGGTGTTCTTTGCTGGAAACACGTCAATCTGCGGAGCCAAATCGCACTCTGATGTCTGTTTCATGGGGCCTTTAAAAATGCCCACATCAGCCCAAATCCTAACTCTAACAGGGAGGCCAAAAAACAAACAGAAGATCTCTCTTTATGCTTTTAAATGAAACAGAGCCGACAGCAAGGTTGTGAAAACAGGCTGGTTGAAAAACTTACAATAACACTGGCAACTAGATCATTGTTTGATTAGTAACCGTAATGTGATTACTGAAATTAGCAATCCTAATGCTTCAACGTTTCTGCTTTACAGACGGATGTAATCTGATTACAGTAAAGCATCAGTTTGTGATGCGTTACCCCCAACACTGACAGCAGCAGACAGATCTGATCGAACCGCCGGTTCAGTGTTCGGTGTTGACTGGTCCTTTTTCAGTTCTCTTGTAGCCTCCATTACATCTCAGTTGTATCATTCCTATCCCAAGTTGGGGCCCAGGTGCTACGACAGGCGCCAGCCATCACCTGACTGGATCCAACTGATCCAGAATTTGGCAGCCGGCGAGGAATCAACCTGCTCTCGAGCTTTTAAATGTCACTCACTGACTCGACGATCCCTTCACGACACCTTAAAGCAGACAGCTACGTCTGAGGATGCTGAGTGGGTCGTCTGCTGATCAAAGGGTTGCTGGTTCAATCCCCACCTCTTCCTGTCCACATGTCAAAGTGTCGTGGCTGAGACGCAGAACCCCAGTTTGCTATTCAGCCATGAGCCAGCGCATTGATTGATAAAAGGGGAGGATTTATTCTGGTGACTGATAACAAGTCACGTTGCACACCACTGCACGGGAAAGCTTTATGTGCCTTCTGTGGTGAGCTTACAAAGCTTTATGAGGAAATGCTCAAATTCAAGAACTAATCAGATTTGGCATCTGATCAGAGCAGCTAGAATTAAAACGGAGGGAAAACGAGGCGTCCCGTGGTAAAGTGAAGGAGGAGACTGCTGTGGCTTCAGCAGACGTCACAGCCAAAATAGAGAAGATTGTAAGTTCAGACTCAAGTCACATTTCTGTATCGTGTCACATCAGAGACTACACCACCTTGACAGCCAGATTAACAGAATTACTCCATGTTCTTTGTGTAGCACCTCTGGCACTTCTGGTCCAGTTAATCACAGGGACAACGTAATTGCCACCAATGAGTGTTCTGAGCTGTTCTGATGCTGTTGTCTTAATCATGAATACAAAGCAGTTGTGTAAGCCCCTGGGGATAAGAGCATCTGCCAAACACCATCACTTCAAATGTAATTATAAGTTTCTGCCTTGCACTGTTAAATGCACTGCCACTGAAATGAACTGTGTTACACTATGTACATACTGCAGGTGTTGGAGTGTACTTACACATTTATATTACTTCTTCGTAATCATTATACTTTAAATGTTCCGAGTTCCTGTGCATGTTGGACTCATTCCTTCAATAGTCACAATGCCTAAATTCCAGCAGACTGTGCAACCTTCCTCTCGTTTAGATGTAATCAAGCCGTAATTGGTTTGTCATAATTACACATGGTAATCACCGGCGCTAAATGGCGACTGTAAAAGAAAGAGTTATTCAGATACTTATAAAGAGGATAATACACCTACCTGTGTCTAAAGTCTTTATTTCTATGGCAGGGTAAGGAGGCAGCAGGAAAAGAGAGAGAAAGAATCAAGAAAAAGAATGATGAAAGATGCTTTTACTTTTAGATTTTCAAGGTTGTTATTAGACAGCTTTCTTGTCATAGGTATCACTTGGACACTTGATTTTTTTTTTTTTCCCTTGGCTTGTCTTCTTATTCCTCATTGAAACCGCGAGGAATAAGTGCTTACGAGGACTCAAGATGTAGCCAGTGGAGAAAGTTTCAGACACTAATGAATCATTTGGCAGAGAGCAGAGAAGCAGGACTGCAGCTGAGAGTTTTAACCCACTGAGAGGAAAATATCTACTCCTATCCTTATGCATTTGACCACTCGTATTGGACTATTGATTCTGCCATTTGTTACTCTGGCTACTGAAGCCAGAATCTAAATACAGTCTTTGCACTAACAGCAGTGGAGAGAGCTTCAGGGAATCCCACACGGAGTATTTAGACTCTTATACATCATACATACTAAAACACATTTTCCTCTTTTAAATGTTTGGGAGAAACTAAAATGCAATAACTTAACACTACATTGGTTTAAATTTTCACTGCATCTGCCGTCTGATGTGAACTAAAATTCCCCTCAGTGTGTTTTTTATGTCACACTAAATTTAACTTGGCTAACACAATTCTTCATTGTAGTTTTTTATGTTTCTCTCTTTACAAACGGAGTAAAATAGCAGCTTGGAGACATGAACCATTTCTCAAATCATTATTTATCCACAAAAGAGATGCTGAGAATGCAAACTCTTATAAAGAAGCTGCACACTGCCTCCAATTTAGACTGTTACAGACTCACCCAGCCGCCGTGCAGTGACTGATATCTGCACGAGTTAAGCTGCGTTTACGTGAATCCAGGCAGACGGTAGACGGCAAACCGGATGTCATTTAAGTGGATGAGAGCAGGACGGTAAAATCTGATGAGGCCAGCAGAGAATGCTGACAACGGGAATGGCAGATGGCTTTACCATCCGAAGTTAAAACATTTCAGCTTTTTGCCGTCCTTTGTTAGGGACTTTATGAAAGGATCAAATGTGGCGATCTTGACGTTGAGAGGGTGATTACTGCGGTGCAGCAATACCCTGGAGATGTATTTACCACAGCATTAAAACCTACTGAGATGCCAAATGAAAAGTTGATACATGGGCGGCAATCAGCACAAAGCTGATTGTCCTCCAGTTTAACTATTATGTTAGGTTTGCAATAGAAAATTAGGAAAAAGCTGCATTTTACAGCTACATGCATATCTAGAAAAGTTACATACATTATATTCTTTGTAAACAACGGGCCCTACAACATCACTGCAGCAACACGTCATCATGGGTGTTTCGTTTTGCCATCTCTCCATTCCGCCAAGACGTTTGTTGTTTTTTTTTTCCTGTGCCGTTCACAAGGTGTCTCCTGCTGTCTACCGTCTACCGTCTGCCTGATTCCATGTCAATGCAGCATAAATCAGCAGGCTGGTCAAGTGGAAGAGATGATGATTTTCGTCACTGCCCCTCTTGGAGCTCTGGTCAACAGCCATCCTTGTGATATTGACAGTAATTTACAAACCTCTTGATGTACAACAAGTGTGGTGACCTACGTCCCTTTCGAGGCAATTCTCATATGTTTGTCATGTATGTGTCTCATGGAGTATGATGGCCCAATGTACATTTCATCAACATCTGCCACTTTGAAATAAGCCAACTGGCCGAATCAGAATCATTGCTGAGAGGAGCCAACTTGGCATCAGGGCGTAAATCATCCCAATTACACGCTGAAGACAGGATGTCTTTCCCAATTACGGAGATGGATAGGAAAAAGATTTCAAATTTCTATGGGTACGAGAAAGACATGTGTGACTGAGAGTCTGTCTGCCATGTCATTTTAGCTTCCCGCTCCACATGGAGGACTACGTGCAGAAATGTAAAGTTTGATCCAAAAGCGTTCACTGTCCATATTTTCTCTGTTTTAACAGTTTTGGGGGTCAGCAACAGAATGTTGAATGTTCTATTTTGTTCTTCTTATACTTCAGTTGCAGGGAAAAAAATAAATCAATATGATAAATATAAAACACAAAAAACTATTTTAAAGTATCATCACCTTTTATCCTTTCATCTCGGCTTCATATAAATTCCTTCATATAAAATTCATAACAAAAGTTAACACTTAAACCTTGAAATTTACATTTGATCTGATTTCTTTCTCTTTTTTTTAAATTAAACTTAATGTAACATGCTCTAAAACAATCCCAACAGAGAGACCTCGCTCGTACCTGAGCTCCATGATACTCGTGACATTTCCAGATGGGTAGATCCGTCGGATGTAGTTGAAATCTCCGACAT
Organism: Naso thynnoides; assembly: GCA_029783665.1. Taxonomy (NCBI): domain Eukaryota; kingdom Metazoa; phylum Chordata; class Actinopteri; order Acanthuriformes; family Acanthuridae; genus Naso; species Naso thynnoides. The sequence continues at coordinate 22,286,544 of JAQLOL010000026.1, forward strand.
ACAGACTCCCATCGATGCCCCATGCCAGAGCCACTGGTGCCAACAGTTTGTTGCCTTGGGCCTGGCCGTTACAGCTGGGGCACGAGATGCTTCGGCGCCGCCCGTTCCCCATGACAGTGGAGATCACAGTGGGCTGGAGAGAGATGAACTTGTTCTCCCCACTGCCTTTGTAAAGAATGCCTGGAAAACAAAGCAGCAGTTATTTGTGGGTGTGAAAGAACAACAGAGCATATATTGGATTCATTATTCAAGCAGAACGTCTCCAGAAATGCATCTATTTCATAAAACCAAGCAAGCAAAATTAAACACACAGGAAAGGAAGTTTACAACAACAATATTTAACATATTAAAGAAACAATTCAAGTCGAGTCATTTCTTATTTATATGTAAGTATGCACTTGTATGTATGTATGTACACAGTGTATACTTTGGCCACCACAGCTTAAGTAAAACATTCTGCTTGGTGAAGATATTTTCATCTATGGGCCCATGTCCACCTGGCTCCACCTGGCTTTTTTTTTCTCTGAACGCTTGCGTCTTTTTTGGATGAGAGAGCGTCTGCAGCAGGAGGCTGCCGCCTGGAGAGAAAGCGCGGCTCCCAGCTTCTTTTTTCAAAGCTCTCTGCCTTTTTTTGTGCAGCCGCTCTGAGCACTTCCAGTGAAAAATTAGTTAACTTTTCAAAAAGGTGCTGGGGACATCACCTGAAATGTTCTCATCCAGCAGCCAATCATAGTGACTTCCTCCTTGCTCCGTGGCTGATTGCTAGAGCCCTGATAGCAGGGCTATTGTTAATAGCAAGCTCATCATCCATACAAAGTGTGGATCCTCCACTTGATGCTCACAGTAAAAAAAAAAAAAAAGATCTCAAACAGAAAACAGAGCCACTGTTAAGATATTGTTGTCATGGAGTTAAGACACACGTGCAGCGTTTTATTCCCTAAGTGCACAAGCACGTCATCCCTGCACTCCCGAGTGCTCTGCCAGTGCTTTTGTGCCCAGAAAAAAGAAAAAAAAAATGGACACAGGCTCTGAATCATGGCAAGAGGACGACTGAACTACCCCTTTTACAAAAGGCATGAAAGAAACAAAATTCTTGTGTTTTACATTGATGGTATTTATTTTTAAAACCGAGACAACCTCATCATTTAAACTTGTAAATCTTCACAAATATTGCCTTGATTGCTGCAAAATGCTATAAAATAAAGTAAATATCTTTTACTTGTACAGCTTAAAGGGATATTCCCAGATTTTCAACCTACCCGATCCTGTTCCTATTGATGGAGACCATTTTCAGCTCATCTCAGCAGCACGTCTCAGCGCTTCACCGCTAACTCTGATGCAAGCGCAAGTCAACGGACAAAGCAGTAGCCACAACCAAACTCCAAATTCACGTGACAATAGACTGTTGTCACATTGGACTCGCTTCGGGTGCACTGTGGAATGTTTAATGGTAGTTTGGTAGTGGCTGTTGCTGGATCCATTGACTTGCACTAGCATTAGCATTAGCAGCAAGACAGAGAAACTCTGTGCCGCCTGCAATGAGCTAAAGGCGGTCTCCATCAAGAGGAATGGGACTAGAAAATGAGGCCCTATGTCAAAAATCCGGGAATATCCCTTTAACATCCAAGATAATATATTGACATTTATTCCATTTTAGTTCCTAATATCCACAAATTGTGCCGTAGATGACCCGAGTTATTGCAGTCTGAATGTCATTTCACAAACAGAGATTGAAGTAAGACAATAGCATTTCTTTGTATATACAGGAAGTAGACACTACTTTATCACAACTACGAACAATAAATGTGTAGTTTGATCATTACACTGTTCAGGGGTGTTTTATTACGCTCTCGTAAAAACTTTTATACAACCATAACCTCACATTCAGTACATAAATAACACCAATTCTCCCATGACAGCTTCAAAGTATTATAAATCCTTTTTCCATCAGCAGGTCAGTAATATTTTAGAACAAGTGAAAGGCCTTTTATGGTTCCCCTTAGGAAACATTGCCGGGATGATTTTCATAAGTCTGACTGGGTTTTGTGTACATTAATGTGAGTAAAGACCAGACAATAATCTGATTTAAATAGAGGAGTGCATCGAGTGGAGTCAGCACAACCAATTGGCCATCAATCCAGCTGATGTACCCAAACAGTCGAGTCCTTTGTAATATTACGGCCCCGTGTCAGTGGGTCCCAGAAAACCCTCCACAAGCTGAAGTAAATTTCATGTTAAATAATGTTCTTTTAACTTGACAGGGCACTGCTTTTCCCCAAGTCGCAGAGAGGTGGTAAACATAAATACACTGCAGTGTACCTCCCCTTAATAATGTTGCATACACTTTCACTGAGGACTTACCAATTTTGGTGAGTCACTGCAGATTAATAATTTAACAAGGAGCAGATATAACTGGCTTTTTAGGGAGGGGGTACTGATATAGTGGGACTCTCTTCAAAGGGGGAAAAAAACACATCAAAGGGAAGAAGTGCATGCTGGAATCCCTTAATTATTCACATCCAGCAACTTGTTTGAATTCAAACTGCCTCTGTCCTAATTAGTGGATCTATGGCACCTCTGAATGGCCACATAATGCTGTTCTCTAACAGCGTTATCCCATGAGCCATCGGAACTCTGGATGTATGTGAAATTGAGCGTGCCGCCATGCCGCTTGTCCCTTCTCTGATTAGTTCCTTTCATTGATTTAATTGATTGAAGGGCAAATTCAAATGAAGGCACGGTCCGGCGAGACTCCTGACAGGACGATCTGACCAATCCGTCTTTTGTATCCAAGAGCATTATACATGAGCCTCTAACAAAGACAAATAGGTCTGGGGGACGGCTTTATGTGTGATGCCATCAAACGCACGACCTTGGGACTTTAATTGCGCTGTGATCCATGCATCTGCTCACTGAATGAAGCACACAGTGTGATGAAAAGTCGGACTGAGCTGACTGGTTGACGCAGCACCCAGAAACATAGCTACAAATGACAAATAAGCTACGTAATCTGACCGGAATCTTAATGTCTGTTTGTGTAATAGCTCTTTAACATTCCCGGGAAAGACAAAGACGCTTGTGAGATCCAGGAGCCCTAATGCAGTTTGTAGGACATGGATCCGTTACAGCAGTACAGCAGTTTGGCTGACGTTCATGTTGGAGAAAAAAAAAAGAAAAAAAGAAAAGAAAAGCACATTTAATGCTGAGGTCATTCTGGCACGCCGCCCCGGACCTCTCTATTTGCACTTTCATCATGGTTTACTGTACACAAGTCTTACCATGGGCTATTAGACAGCGTAATGAAACAGATTCAATACAATAATTAATCATGAACTACCCCCTACAATCACGCCACACTGAGTACGAACACAACAGTTTTTCATTTGCATTTTCTCAAACTTACACACACGACTTGCACTGCTTTTATGTGATTCAACTAAAGAGTGAGGGAGCAGATTAAGGTTCAGTTTTCTTCCCTCAAGGACACTTGGACACGACACATTACTGCCAATGATTCTTGTGAGGATCAAGCTTGTGACGCCTCAGCTGGAGAGCTGCACTGATGGGAGTTTGGCTTCTGACTGACTACCCAGTGCCCCGGGCTGAACAGTGGGACTCCTACAGCGTGTGCATTAAAATGAACTCAGAGCCAGTCAATATAAGGTATTTTTTCTTTGACCCTGCTCTGATTTTGAAGTGGAGTTCGGCAAATTCTATAAAACTGCAAACAACGCTATCTCTAAATAAGATAAGGCTTGTGTTATGTGAGACAAGCAGAAATACAATTTATACAATCTGGCAAGTTTATTCTCTGCACAGCATGAAACAACTAGTGTTCCCTCAACAGATTTTGCAGAGGAGATTTTAAGTCAAAGTATAAATATGGCAGCTGAATGGATGAACCATTGGGGATGTGTCCTCTCATTGATTAGTAAAGGAATGTGTGGAGGCGTGTAGGAGTTTTGGGTAAAAGTTGGTAAAAGAGAAATATCAGTTTCGCTTGTCATGGGAAGAAAAAGCTTTTTAGAGGATCTGAGAATCTGTTGTCTTGCTCGCTCCAGGATCAGTTCAATGCTGCTCCATCTGGTAAGCACATAATGAAATCAAACCATAGCTGAAGTGCTGCCGGAGCGCACTGGAACGTCGCTTCACCACGTTTCTTCCTACCCACTGAGGAAAAAGAATATTCACAGTTTGCATTATCTGGTTGAAATTTATATTCAGGGCCGATAAGAACGAGTAAAATGGTCAGAGTTGTCGGATTGATATGAAGGCCGCGCGCGTGTGTAAGCTGCACAGCTAATGTTAACTAGTAAAGATGAAAAGGGAGTAAAACATCCTTTCATTCATCATCCTCTGAATTCCTGAAGGTTTCTTTCCCTGCGTTGCATTTGACCATCACAAAGCCGCTTGTGCAGCGTTAACAATGCCTGCAGGAAATGAAAACATGCTTAGCAGCATGTCGACAGCTTGGCACATCAGATGAGCTTGATCTCTGCCTGCACCGTGAACCTTTCATAGAGTGGCTACTACATCACCTTCAAAACAAGCCACAACTTTACCAGGCATTATGTGTGCACTCTGGCACTGAAACAAAGTGCACTACGCCTCTGAATGAACCTACATGTCAATCAGCTATAAGCGTATTATTAAAGGGCAACTCAACCAGTTTTTTTAACCTCATCTCTATCTATCCACTTTAGGGATATAATGTGAAAGCCGACAATGTTTGTTTGGTAAAACTTTACTTAAAGCATCCATCTATAATTTATTATGAACACACTTACAATGTGTTATCGTGCTATAATCCTATAATGCCGTATAATCAAATTTATAAGCAAGGTTAGGGTTCTTTTTGAATCCTTCCTTTTAAAATTACAACAGTGTGCTAGCGCCCCTGAAACCGTAAATGTTTCAAAACGGGTTCAAAAGGGGAATCTTTTGAAATCGCAACCTTCTTTCTGGCTGTGTAAACTGGCAAGTGGAGTATTTGTGAGTGTGGTGACGACCATAATGCTAGCGCAAGTCAGTGTATTCCGCTTTAGCCACTATTAAACTCCTCAGTGCACTAAAAGTAAGTCAAATATGACGATAGTCTACTGAGGCAAGTTTAAGTGTTCGTAGCATAATTTTAGAAGCTACTCTATAGCTGAGTTCCTTTAATTTGTGGCTGCTAAGGGCAGCAACAGGAAGTTAACAACTTCAGCAGCTCCAATGGTATGTCATTACAAACTTACACCGCCGACTATTGGCCTGGCATGCACACCACAGCACTTTTGGTTGTTTGTATTAACACAGACTATTTTTCCATTTTCTGCATTGCTGCTCCTGTGTAAACGTTGTAAACTTGTTTTTCCTGTGACTTCACTGGTTCCAGGAATAACTGCAAACTGTTTACCCCTCGCCTTTCCTCATGCACTCCAGGCTAGCCAGTGCCATGCTTGTTTTAAGAGGATTTTCTGGCTCTGGCGGCCCAAAAAAACCCCTTGTTATTAAAAACTATGCAATATTAAAGGAGAACAGTTATGCTTTTCTGTCATTTCTGCCCAATAAATGTTGTTACAATGTCAGATAGTCATGTTAAATGATGCCAAAGCCTTACATAGTAAGGTAAAAGAAGTGAGCCCTGCAGGCTGTCTCAATTGGCTCTGCACGCTGTGTTTAACAGTGTTTTTTCAGCGACGTTAATGCCGGCTGGACTTGCTCACATGGACATGTCAGTGTGTGCACACAGGCCCCTGCCTGCCCCCTCCCCCGTTCTGCTCAGATAGCACTGCGCTCTCTGCTTCATTGATTACTGTCAGCACTTAGTTCAAGATGGCTCCAATGAAGTGTTGGGGTTTTTTTGTTTGTTTTTTTTTCAGGTGACTGAAGGACAGTTAGCTTTGTTAAACCTTCCTACAGAGGCAAGCACCAGACAAAAGTTGATAGTGTTCCTGTTTCTTGTGGATTTATTCTGTGTGGATTTATTTACTTCCTTAACAAGTACGTGAGCTGAATTAATGGCAAAACTCCTGCTGAAGGACTGCATGTCGCTTTGTCATGATGAGTGAGAAGCGCAAGCTGTAAGTAACATTTTATCAGTGTTCTAGCTGTGTTTATTTTACAGCCCAGTGTGGAGGTGTGCATGAGGGAAAGAGGGAGGAGTAACTGACCCTGACCGTTTTGAGAGAAAGCAAAAAATACAAGGAAGAGAGAAGGCGCGATTCACAGTTTACTGAAGATCTACAGACTTCACTGTTCGGTCATTTGTGTCTAGCTGCTCTACAGGAGTCCAAAATCACAATGAAAGACCCAGAAAAGAGTACGGTAGCTCTCCTTTGAATAAAAGAAATGTTCTGATGTGACAGATGATAGCCTTGGAGACCTGGCAAGCACTGTTTTTTCTGTGATGCAGTGCATCCTGGTACATGCACTGCAAGAACAGCTGTGTGAGCAGGACAACTCAGAAAACTCAACTTTCTCTGTCAATACAGCACAAACAGGTAGATTTTCCCTTTAAGCACTCACACACAGTTACACTCCAGCAGTAATGTGGTATTTGCCAAAAGTCGACAGAAAGGTCATAAAAAAATAGCAAAGAAATGATGGTGAATGTGAGTGTACTGACGTAGATATAACATGAAGGCCGATTTCTGCCACAGAAAAGGCAGAAATACAAAAAAGAGTCATTACAGAAATATTTGAGCAGTAGAGGAAATTGCTGTTCTGCTTCATTCACACACTCTGCCTACCTCTTGTGTATAGATCCGATTTCCTATTTACACTGGCCCAAACTGCAAGGCCACCTCTCCACCTCCTCTCAAAACACATATTCACTCAGCAATGACCGTTTTTCCAATTGATTCCTCTCTTAGAATCCTTACAGGATGTAATCATTTGTTTGATAAAGGCTAATTCATAACATGTAGTCGGGAGAGAAACGCTGTAATGCCAACATCACAGCTTCCGAGATGATTAATGGTACAAACGCAAGGCCGAGCCTCCGTACCTGATAAAAAACTGGAGCGCCCCGAGCAATGTCACCTTGGTGACACAGAGAGAGTGCAGAGATTGGTAGGGGAGGAGCGGGAGTGTGTCTTAATTGCACCCCGTCCTTCTTTGTTCTCCTGTGCACTGTGTCATTCTTTGAGATACCACCCCGGCTCCCACTGATTCACCCTGATGGAGGCTAAAAGTGGGCAGGAAACCTCTCAGTGCTTCAAATGCAGCATGTGCGCGAGCTGTACAGTAAGTACACTGCGAGATACTGAGTTGCTGAACTCTGGCTGTGTCCAATAAGAATCAGCTATGTTACTCTAGATAGAGACAAGCCTCAGACTGAGGGGAAGGCATATCCACTTGTAATGAAGAAAGGAGGGGCAGGAGGACACGACTGACGCACACACACCAGCAATTTGCCTTATCTTGCCTGACAGGCTCTGGAGTGGAAGCAGGGAGAGATACTGCTTTTGCTCAGGTCTTTTGCCACAAACGATGAGAGAAAAAGTCCTCAGATGTTGGTGGTGGTGGGAGAATGAAGAGGGAGTCACAACATCGCAGAGCGATAGCAAATGTTTGGAGGTAGACCGCTGTGCCTCTGCGGAGGAACACCGCTCGCTTACATGTTGGGTGAAGACATTAGTCAAGGTTTACAACATTAAGGAATCAATACTGGAGCAGCAATGAAGGCAAACAGTGATATTTGGATTCATCTTCATGCCAGCCGAGGATATCGAACTGCATTCCTTGCCCAAAAACCCACGTGGGCCATAAATCTCTAATGTCAAAAACTGGTTGAATGCAAGACTGAATAATTCAGTTTGGACTGAGAAAATGCGAGAGGATAAAACCAGGTGCCTTCTTACAACCTGGTGGTAAAAATGTATGCACGGGAGAGCAAAGACGGATAGGATCACAGATAAGGTTATAATACTTTGATGTGAGCACAATATTAAAGCCTCAAACAAAAAAATTTCACAGTCTTAAGGAGCTCACTGTCTTTGGGATGAGCTAACAGGATTGTGGCTTGGCAACCTTTTTTGGCAAATTGATTAAGCTCCTGTCAAGCATGAACAAATGAGACAGAACAACACAAGTTTATTTTTGAATCTTTTAAATTTCGTCAAGACTTTGCAATTTATTTTTGGGGGCGATGCTGTAATAAGACAAGTGAAAAGTGTGAAAAAGCCTCAGGGAGGCTGCAGCGTTTGCTGCATAGGAGAAACTCGGTACCATCTGGCTGTTGTTTTATTTCTGTCATCACTGTTTCCATGTACAAGTAAAACCGTGCACCATGGTGATTTTGCATGCGCAGTAACAACCAATTTTCTGATAAATCAAAACACGTAGCAGAGCTCAGTCTAATAAAGGATGCAGCCCGCATTAGCATATCACTCGTGCTGCACATATCTATTGATCACAAAAGCATCTCATGAAAACTACAACTCCAACTGTGATGCTGCCACGGCGAAGGCTTTGGAGATGGGTGTGCTATACTTTGAGACAGGTGGGATGAAATGCAACGCACCAGCAGCAGTCAAGCTAAAGGCATATTTCAGTGTTCTCCTGCACACTTCACAAACTTCACGTTGCGGATGGCTTGACAGATTGGGTACGGCAATGGGCCCCTGTGCCTGCTCTTTTTATGTTCAACAAAGAAGCAGGACAAAGTAGCATCAAGGTTTGAACAAAGTAAAGGAAGGCTCAGTTTTCAGAAACTAGTTCTGTGACATGTTTTTCCGCGACCGTGTCCGACAAAAGACAAGTTGTGCAATCTCAGAGATGAGAGACGACTCTTATAAATGCAGAATACATGTACGGCGTGGATGATATTAGTGTGCAAACCCACTGAGCGTTGTTGGATAAACAGTGTTGCCTCTGCCAGTTGTAGGTGTGCATGAAGATACTATGAGACAAAATTCAAGATGTAGGCAGAACAGAGTTTTAGTTATTCGAGCTTTCCCCCCTTAAAAAAGAAAAAACAAAAACACCTTCTCTATTTGCCAAAGTATTTGGCAACAGAAACGAGCTCCGAGGATTACCTGAAGTTTGACAGACCACGCCAAAGACACAGTTGCTAGAGTCAGATTTACACTTTTGCGTCGGGCGGCTCTTTACACTGAGGACGTGTAAGGAGGCTCTGTAGCTCCACCAGAGCGCATGTAAACCTCCTCATAAATGTAACCACACACGCGGGCCGCGGAGATACCACACAGAGGCTGCAAGAACTGTGATCGGTCAGCTCGGGATGCTCGAGTTTCCCCTGGTGTGTTCTGGATGCCAGTAGAGATTTAGAGGATACATGCAGTGATTCAAATTCAATATCAGCACCGTGAAAAAATATAAAAGCCAGAGTCCATTTTCATGCATAATGAGCTGCACAAACACTTTAATGGTGTGCTGTTAAACCAGTGAACCTCACTGACCTCTTCATCCTCACTGGACCTGCCTTACAAACTGCCGCTATTTATCCAAACACGGAGGTGAAGAAGACATAAGATTTTATTTAAATAGGTTGTGTCATTTAGGAACTTTGAGCACCGGTCATTTGACTTGAAAGAAAAAACATGCAGTTTCATTGAAAGCAATTCATCCATCTAATGTCTAGAATCCAAATGCATTAGTGACACAGTCATTACTGGCAACAACATAGCGATGTGCACTGAAGTGATGAGTTGCTGATGGCCAACTGGCTGCCTGAGGAAACACTCACTTAAAGCTAAATTTGTACATTTTTTTGCTGCTCTTTGAGGAATTGACTTCATGTCAGCTTTATTTCTGCACGGCAACTGGGAGCAAATCAAAAAAGAGTGATACTCCTACCTGTGGGGCACACGGTGCGACCTCTGAGCGAGTGAGTGTGGGCGTACGATACATCTCTGAAGAGTGGAAGCTAGTGCAAAGGCATACGAGGAGATGCTAGATGTTTGGTAGGGAAGTTAATAAAAAGTCATCTTGCCCACTCCTGATGGAACATGAGGCTACATTTCATCTTAAAATGGGATTCTGCACCACTTGTTTGCTGTATCTCTACATTCATATAAAAGTTGTGTTTTATCTTTCTTAGAAAGATAAGTATGATCTATCTTTTCTTTTACACAATGACCTGCAAAAACTAATTTTTGACCTGACCATGGTTTAAAACTAGGCCCCAAACCAATATGGGACTTTTGATGCCATTGTTGATATTAATAATTAGGAGTGAGAAAATTGCTACATCCAATGTATATTGGCTGATACTGAACATATAATATCTATTGAATGCTGTTATCAAGTGCTTGTGACAAAGATGTGATAAAGACAGGATATCTTACATCTTTGGTGTAATGACAAAGTCTGTCCAGCAGAGGGCCTGTTATTTAATAACTAATAAGTAAATTGGTAACTGTTCAGTGCACTGATGTTTTCATTAATGCTATTTTATATATTCATAAAAAGTTTGAAAAAATTACATATCTTTCTAAGTATTAGATAACCACATTCAGCTAATATTTCAGATTTCGAAATTTTTGGTAACACTTTCTATAATGCCTGTCTCTAAAATGCATTATAACACATTATGAACATATATAACACATTATAACAAATTATGAGCACACTTATAATGCATTATATGTGGTTATGGTTATGATTAGGGTTAGGGTTAACCCTAACTCTGCTCATAACTATGACACATTATGGGTATGTTCATACTGCATTATAGTTGGATGCTTTAAGTAAAGTGTTATCAAATTTTTTCGTCCCCTAATATCGGTATCAGCATTGGCCCCAAAAATCAAATATCCGTCAGGCCCTAGCTTCCAGCACAACTTAGTCTGCATTCAAACACAACAACTGCCCCCACATGCAACAAACATATCTGCCTGAATCTGTTACGTGCCTATTTAGAGACTCCAGACTGCAAATGGACATCTTGAGAACAAACTCGTCCACGTCAATAAATTATATTAGCTGTAACATTTGCACTGCTTGATGCCACCTCTCCCCGAAGAATGGAAATAAACTTAAATCAGAAGAAAAAAAATCAATCATAACCATGCTAGGCTCCTCAGCAGTGATGCTATCGCTGTAGAAACATCACACTAAGTCCCCAGACTGTGACTCCGAAGACACTTGAGTCTGACTGGAACAACAAAAACCATTACTGCAGGTATAATTACCAGTGTCTCAGCATTTGGTGTTCACAGAGGCTCTAATAAATACTGTGAGCTAGCACTGAAAACAGACAACATTTATTTATCTATTCACCGCTCCATCTATCTGCTGTATAACTTGCATTAAAATGAGCACGGGAACGCATCCAATCTCCGAAAAACAAAATAAATATTAAAAAAACGCCACAAAATGACAAATACCCATATATCTATTAACAAACCCTATTCTGACAGTGTGAGACGAAGGACTCTGCTACTCTGCTGAAGGCCACGACTGCAACCTTGACTGTTTTCAAGATGAAAGGGCCACAAATTGTGTTGGACAACTGGAACAACAATCGTGAGCTGGAGTGGGTTTAATGTCAAAACAGCAGCCTTGCAAACTGACAATGCACACCTACCCCGCGGCCTTCCTCTGATGATTGCAGTCATATTACTCCCTGCACAGCTGTAAGACTACAAGAGTGTCATCGTCCTGGCGTCTGAGTCTCCTGTATGTATATTTGATAGTTTCATTAGACGCAGTTTCACGTTCTCATGTCTCTGCTGCAGCATGACAAAGACAAAATCACGTCCATTCATTGTACTTGGCGATTAAAGCGATTCTGATTAATGACAGAGCAAGAAATTAATTAAGTTTATTGAATTAATGCAAGAATTAAACATGACTCCTGTTCATCAAAGGCTTGCAAAAAGGCCGTCCTCTTCCTAAAATAGCTGAGTTGTGTGGAACCGCGGCGGGTCCTGCACCCTGGTGACTTAGTCACTGATTTATTCTGTCATTACTGTGAATGATCGGTCCTTCAAAACTCTCCTCTATTATCTGCAGCTGGGATGATGAACCATATTTCATTTTGATTCAAGTATTTATTGCGGTGATTCAGGGTAAAGACCACCTGCCTGTAACCCTAAGAGGCCAACTATCTCTGCTCCACATGCACACATAGACACAAACGAGCATTTCTTACCCCTCTGAATGTCCAATATGTGGTGCTTGTCCAACATCCACCCGCCCATGTTGGAGGCATCCAGCTCATAGCCTTGCAGCACCGCCGTCCTCTTCTCCCAGAGCACCACATCAAGGCAGGACTCGTATTCATACCCCACCGACACTGAAAGTAATGATGGCAGATTCCTACAGTGAGCAAGGTTGCAACCTCCTTACCTGACACTTATGACAGCAATGAGGCTTATAGCCTGTAAGACATTCAGCACACGTTTGGCTGTTTTCTGTATTTGCTGCCTTTGCTTTCTCTTTGAGAATGTGATTTTCTCCAGCTGGGATGATTTTAGAAGACTCGTGGGGTTTCTGTGCCTCACCTGCACTGTTTGTATTTTATGCTCTCGCCTCTCGTTTGCCTGTTTTATCTTGTGTAAATGCAAATAAACCACAACACCAAATAGCCTGTAAAGTGGCATGAATTACTTAAACAATAAATGTTCAGATGGAGAACATTACAGCAAATAAAAGTCATAAACGCTGCGATGTGGTCCCCCGTAAGAAGCCAAGCGTGAGTCCTGTTGATTGTCAGTGCATGTTTTTTTTTTTCCTCTCTCTTTAATGAAAAAGCTGGAGTGATACAGCATTAAACCCTCTTAACAAAATCAATCAGCCTTTTAAAATTTGGAAAGTTTTCTGCAAAATTTGAAGATCAAAGTGTATCTCTGTAAAAACATTCAGCGTGAACCGGAGGTGTAATTCTGAAACTGAGACAAGTGTCACTATACAAACGATCCCCATGCAGACATCGCTGCTTCAAAACTTTATCTATTTTTGCTTCACTTTTAACCTGATTCTCACCCACTGACGTGTCGGAACTGCTGTTTACTGCCAGTTTTGTCTCTGAAAGGCCAGAAATTGTGAAGAAATACATTTGCAGTCGGACTGGACCTCGTTCTCCTCCCTCAAAATACTTTTGTCGACTGACCTATATGCTGCATTCAGGGGCTTTTCATAAATTACAAACTTTGTTACTCATTCCACTGATATAGTTATTTCGTTATTGTATAAGCTGTGTGTCATTTTAGGTACTGCATCTTTTGAATTCCACAGCTGACAATGGAGTGGCTCCTCCTTCACATTCCTTCATCGGCTGCAACAGCCGAACAGAAACCTCAGTTAAATAAAGATGGTCTGGCCTACCAAGCATTTCCTGTTTTTGTCACCACCCGCTCTTTGCATCACAATGCACCGTTCCCTGTCACTTAGCAACCATGACATGGCAGTTAACTTATGTGCATGTTGGTTTAGATTCTTACATTTAAAAATACATCTTTGAATTGACGCTACTCGGTTTGTTATGTTAGCTTGAAAAAATAAAGAAGAAAAGATCAACGGCCGTGCGCAGGGAATCCTGGGATATGTTAGGCTGCGAAGGATCCACCCACGGATCCTTCACAACGGGGACTGATCGGCCGCATGTGGAGGAGCCGTCGAAGTGGCACAGCCTTTGTCACGCTGCTGCAACGCAGTCGTTCTAGAAATACTCCTTTCGAAGGACGCAGCGGTTCAGCTAGTGACTGGAGCACCTGTGTAGCAAACAGCAAAATCCTTTTATGACTGTCGACAGCTGACCGTTGACTGACAAGTGCATGTAGCGATACGATCAGTTCAAATTGCTCTGGGCACGATGATGAAAGTCACGCGATTTTTCTTGTGTCATTTTTTTAATTGAATGTTGCTGTAACAATAAAAAGAAACAGATTTTCTTAAAAATCTGTTTTTTTTCTAATATGGTTAAAGAGAGCAAAAGAACCACTGCTGTGAGAATTACGACAACACTTTTCATCCAAGTTCGACTTTTTAAACTTTTTTTGACTTAGTTAATTTCTAGAGTAGCTCTCAGCATTTTAATAGTTAATGGATATACACTTAATCTATAAATTTAATCTTCCCTCACAGTATTTTTGATATTTCAATTTGTAGTTTAAAAAATGTGTGGAGTCATTTTTCTTGAAAACAAAATTAAAAAAAGGTAGAAACCCATTTGTGCATCAAAAATCGAGGTGTTAAAGAAACTTTGAACTTGAAGACTTATTACAGTATGAACATATTGTAAGAGCACCCTGTGTATACTGCTTCAGATAAAACTTGCATCATTCAACAATAACTAAGATATTCTGCTATTATTAGTTTTGATTGAAACTACTGACTCTTGCTGGATTCGCCGCCAGCCGCTGCCTCACCGGCAATATTGTAGACACTGCACTGCTGCTGAAATATCACGCATGCAAAACAAAGAAGTCAGCAAAAGAGCAGTGGCCTTCAAAATGCAGCACTGGGGGATTTCAGGATTTCACACCACCTGCTAAACCTTTATTGCACAACAAAAGCATTCCCTGGCTAAATAATCCTCAATTTTAAAAAGAATAAAATCAATCTTCAAAAGTTCAACCAAGGTTCATTGCCTGGAGGTAGCATGAGTATCTGACAGTGAACCGACGCTCACACAACATCTTCAGTCGGCAGCTTCACAGCGGGTACTCACCCACAGCCTCTGCAAGGCCAAAGACCTTCTGATTGTAGGCGTCTGTTTTATCCCAGATGAAGGTGTATGAGAGGTCGGGGAAGGCAGGGAAAGACTTCTGGAACTGACGGCCCATGACGGCCACCATCAGGTGCACCTTCATCAGGCCAAAAGGGAGGCGGTCCTGGGTCAGGAGCACCTTGAGGATGGGCTTGTAGCCAGCTGCCCTGGAGCTCAGGTAGACCAGGTTGAGGTCACTGCCTGGTATGGCTACTTGCTCATGAAGAACCTATGATTTTAATTAGTAGTCAGACTGGTGCCAGATACACAGTGTGGAGAAAAGACTCAAGCAACAGGAGCTGGCTGGTACTTTAGGTAGATGACGGCTTTATTGATGTTATTTTTAATATAATATATCGCCGTTTACTGCTATTCAATTCAGAGCATTTTAGCCGTATGAGTAGGGCTGGGTATCGGATTTCAATACTTTTATGGTACCGACCAAACTGCCTCAATACTACCAAGTATCAAAAAATGTCAGACATCAAAATTTTGTTATCTAATTACCACATGACCTAATCTCATCAGCATCAGTGAGCTGACACATATGCAGCAAGCTAATATGCCGAGATCTAATAGCACTGGTGATTGGCTGTTTTTACAGGAAAAACACCAGATTACACCCAGAGACAGGGCTGACCGTGAGCATGTGTAATGTCATCTTTTGTTAAAACAGATTAGATAAAATTGGTATTGAAAAAAGCACCGTTCAGGAACTGATATCAGAAGTCAGCGTATTGGTACCAAATTTTTCTCATCGATATTCAGCCCTACATATGAGAAAAACAGGTTTGTTGCCAGGTTTGTACAAACATACACACAATTTGTCTTTTATTACATGCAGTGACGTCAAACGTAAATTTGTGTTGCTTCAAAATATTAAAACATATTCCTCCTTACACCGAAAAACCACAGAACACTTTGGCATGTTTGAGCAAACTCCACGAGTAATCAATGACCCTTCAGTTAACTGAGTCTGCGCAGGTAAAAGCATTAATACATTTTAAGTTCACTCTGTTGTTGTTGTCAAGTCAAAGTTTTGGACCAGGTTTCACCTCCAACTGCATTACAGAATTGTTGAAAAAAAATTTTAAAAAAAGGTCTATGTTTTTGTTTTTTTGGATCTAATCTGTTTTTAACAGCAAAAGCTGCAGAGTCACATTTTGCATTTAGGGATTTTGAACTCTGATTTGAGCCAAATGGATACAAACCAAATCCTGAGGCATGTAACCTCCATGCGATGTGCCCTCTGAATTTATCAGCATTACTGTGAGGCTATTTATGGCTTAGTATTTGGGGAGACGCCTCAATTCAATCAAAGCTCAAAGGCAAAATGAAAGGCAAATCTGACTGTTTAAAATAAGCGAGAGAAGGCATGGTAAAGGGAAGATAACGGCATTATATTCACTCTGTTTGTGTATTTTTTAACGCTGCTGCTTGTAATGTCGAGATCAAACATGGGTCGAATCATTCGAGTCATTCAGAATAATCAGATATGAGCATAAATTTGGAATTAAACCATAAAATCCCTGTAATTTATTCCAGCTAGGTGACCTCTGTGACTGCGGCCTCACCTGGGTCTCGGGGATGATGGGACTGTCCTCTGGGGAGCTCTTGTAGAGCGTGGAGAGGGGCGTAGCCAGGATGAGGGGGTTGGGCCGGTTCAGGCCGGTAAGGTAGCAGCTGGGGATGTCGTTCTCTTCCCTCTTCATCACCACCGTGTCCATCACATGAAAGACGTTCCAGGGCAGCCACACGGTGCGGTGCAGCGTGGGGAACGGAGCACGCTCGTAACTCAGCGTCAAGGAAGCGCCACCGTTAGCCAAGAGGTCGAACCTTCACACAATATTATAAAGACCAATAAAAACCACTGAGTGGAGAAACAATATTATTAACAATAAATAGACTGTATTTAATATTATCTGTACAAACAAAACAGTTTATTGCAACTTGGGGTTTGTTTTCAGAGTTTGGGCCATCTGTTCTCTTATTTATGACAAACACTGTGCTCACTGAAGTGAGAGCTGAGATAATATATACATATACGGTATATTATCATTCTTTTAGGAGAGCTCATAAGAAATAAAGGACATGACCTCAGGTAGTCATTTCACTCCATGTTTTACCTTGAATATTTCATTTGTTTCTTTTACTTTGCATGTGACGTTAAGATTCTTGAATCCTTGAATACGAATGAGCAATAAAACATGAAATGGACTTCAGCTCTAGCCTCATTTAAATCACATAACAAAATCTTTTTCCCTTAGGCATGTCAGTAAACCCGCCTGCTTTTATAGCTAATGGTATTGCACCTGAACGGAACTGTACACACAGAACACTTTGCCTTTTGGTTAAATTTGGCCTCACCTAAAGCTCAACACTGCAGTTGTTTTTGATCTGATGATTTGTTCATAATTTTCCTGCAAACCAGGAACATCAACATCAATAACACTGTTAGATCCTCGCTTATTTTTATGTCTGCCATAAAGGTAAAAACGTCTCTGCGCAAGCATCTCTGGAAAACTGAAAGGCACGTATGACCGCATATGGCCTTTTTCTTCCCCTGCACGTATCCAGTGAGCCATATAATTGTATGTCTTTAAACACAATGTTTTCATTTTGCAAACAAACAAAACCTGAAAATAAAAAAACTCAGTTGAAAATAATGCAAGGGTCTGTTTCACAAAAGCAGGTTTAGTTAAAAAAAAAAACAAACCTCTGAGTCTGTTAACCCTGAAATGGGGGAGAATGTGGGTTTTCCGTTTTATAAAGAAAGGTAAGTCAAACCCAAGAAAGATTAGTAACTCCAGCCTGTTTCACAAAGAGAAATAACTTAAGCTCTGGGTCAGTTGCTATGGCAACTGAGTCTGTCAACCTAACCTGCTTCTTCAATAAACCTCGAGTTTCTCTCTTTCAGCGCCAGAAACGCTGTTTTCATTCGTTCAGTCCGATGTTTTATCATTTCCAGATGATGACCTGTTGTGGTGCCATTTTTCTTTACAGCCTGTTATATATCTGCATAATCTTACCTGTCATCTTATCACCAGCATCGCTGAAATGTTAATTTAATCAGGCCTAATTAATTAACTAAATGGGATAAATGTGTCCGGGGAAAACAAAAAAAATAAAAAAAACATTATGTTGGGGATAAAACTGCACATTGAAATATCCACTGATTGATTTTTATTTCATTACTAAATATGATTAAAGTGAGGTCCCACCATGAGCCTGTCATCCTACCTGTTGAAACTCTGTTCTTATAGGATTTCATCTGAGCTGCTTCCAAATCCTCTTTTTACTCAATATCCTACACGAAAATGAGTTTTATGTTCAACACAATTCAGTTTTCAACTGTAATATTAGCCCATAGGTGTGATTAAATATTAAACAACTAGACTACATTCAAACTCGCGCATTTACTCGAGTAGCAAATTTCTCCCATGCAAATTCTCTGTCCTTTGTGCTGCAGCCGTGTTACTTTTTTTTTAAATCCCTAAAAATATGTTCAGAATCGCCATATGTTTGCATATGGATTTCAAATTCCACAGAAGGAAGGTTGGCAGAACTCTTTTTGTCTGCTGTTGCCATGGTGAATGGTAGTATCCATGCTCCATTAATGTTAGCTTTTTATAGTGGTGGTGCACGCCTGTAACTCAGAGTGAACTTACTCAGAGTGAACTGAACTAACTCAGATCAGCTGCTCTGAAACCAGAAACTCAGAGTTTCGAAACTGAAGGTAAATCGACCCAGAGTTCAGGGCTACACTCAGGGTTTGCTGAACCTTCTTTGCGAAACGGACCCCAGGTGTGTTTGAACTCTGTCCCATCCTCTCACTACTTACGTTTCCTGCTCCACCTGGTCCCTTTCAAGCAATGTTTCTTTGTTAATACTGAAAAGAATGATGGCCACGACTTCATAAATAAGCCCAAAGTTGGAATAGACTGGATTTTCCCTTTAAGTGCGGAGCAGCCGAGTAAATATTTTTTTTTTCAGGACTAAGCAGGATGATGCTTTTTCAATGGAAGAGAGAACTCCTCCTTAGCAAGTGTATTCCCTCTGTACACCCACCATATATTATTATCATTCACTGAATCTAATTTATGACTTTTGTTTAACCAGGCATGGTCTAAAAAGACACTTTATGGTTGACTTTGGTTTGCTGTCCTGGGAGTTTCCTCTGGTGAACTGGTTTAATTAGTACGACATTACTCAGGGAAAAGTTACTGGTTTGGAAATGAAGGGCGAGTCTTTGAAGTGCTGCTCTATATATTCTGAGAGCTCCGCTACCCAGGGGGTAAAGCATCTGTGTGGTGACATTGCATGCATTCACACGCACACACACACACAGATTCAGATGCTTATGCACGTCTCTCATGCACGCACCCACACCCCGGACGACACACACACACACACACACACACATGCCAATAGTCAAGCTGTGCAGCTGACCTAAAACAGCTTCCTTCTCAAGCTCTCTCCACTTTGGGCAGTGGGGAGCTCACAGCTGCAAGAGGCCAGGCTTTGATGCGCCCCCCTCCCCGCCCTCCCCTCTTACCACACTGAGCGGATCTGTTGGCTAACCAAGTGTGATTATCCCCGACCATTTATCACGCTCCTTGTCAGAAGAGTTA
>JAQLOL010000026.1:22308632-22338468 GCA_029783665.1 Naso thynnoides
CGTTTGAGAGGGTTTCGGAACAAAGCTCCTCTTATCCGCTGCTATTTCTACGTACATTCACACTTGGTCGCTGCCTTATATAACCACCTCCTACTGCTGACCAAAGTGCAGTGCCACCAGAGCAGGTGGGGGGGTTAAATGCTTCACTTAAGGGCGCCTCTATAGTAGGAAGTCCAGCATGGGAGAGCATTACTCATTCACTTTGCCCACCCAGATTTTCCCTGCTGGCAAATGGATTTGCTCCTGGTCAAAAGGCTTTCCACCTCCAGCGTCCCCTCCCCTGCTCTCACCTAAAAATACTGTATTTTCTTTGGCATTTTTGCTCCATAAATCACAGACATGGAGGGTTTATACATGATTAAAGCTTTAGATATCCTCTGCGATTATTCAACATGACTGCAGGGCCTTCAGGTAAAACTCGCCTGACACCGCTTCTTGTTCGTACGTACATTCGTAAGTGTGAGGTAATTTGTTAAGTTGGTGCTTTGTTTGAAGGTAAAAAGGGGTGACAATGCGATATTTCTCCATCAACATTTAATCATTCCCTCCTTCTGAACCAGAGAGCAGAATTCTGAAAATGTTCCCTCTGCATTTGTCACCGGTGGGCAAAAAATGTCTCATTTCGCCACTTTATCTCCGGGTCATTACGTATATGAGACAAGGATGATCAACAGCTTTAGCCGCTCTTATTTCCCTCCTGCTCCACGCCTGGCACAACCATCTCCCATCCTTTATTTACCGGCTCGGGGAACAAGGACACTTAAGAGCCCCGGCGGAGGTTCACTCTTTCTTCCCCGTGTCTCTATTAATCTTTCGAAAGGCAGACGGCTGCTGCAAGAGCCGAACCCGCTAACAAACGCCAAGTCACACCACCTGCTGAAACCCCAGAAATGAATCATATAATTCATGCATTCTTATCTGTCATTGTCTCACACTGGCTGTAGAAAAACACCATCTGAAAACCCGATGGGAGACTTGTGTGGGGACATGTGATACAGCTGGGGGACTGGTGGGAGGAAAAAAAAAACACTAAACCACAACACATGTTTTATTCTCTGTGCTGTACGGGGGACAAGTTTACTGCCGAGTTCTGAAACATGACCGCACACTGAAATCTGCTCCCTTTCCCTCGGCTCGCACAATGGCTTCTCCAAACATAGAAGGAGAGGAGTGACCTCTAACTGTTTCTCATCTCTGTACAACAGTCACCGCTGCTGCTGCTGGAAGTCTTGATGCTGTTCTGGCTTTGTTGCAGCGCTTCGGAGACCTTTTTATAATGTATACTCTGCGAAGGCTGTCGATAAATTATTAACCTCAAATGAATGTTTGAAAAAATATGGGTCTCCAAACAAACTCTGCCACTACTAAATTCCACTTTGTTATCCGACTCTTTCAAAAAAAAAATTCTTTCATGTTTTGTGGTTTGCGCTTCCAACAAACAGTTAAAAAAAGGGTAATTAATTTCAGTCAAATTTAGCCGTGTGCATGTTTGCGGAGCCTCCGAAGTGCAACGTGATTTGTCATGTTTCCGACTATAAAACTAACTTCTACATGAAGATGAAAAGGCAAATGAGCATTTTGAGCAAGAGAGCTAATGCCACTGCCAGACATGAAATCGACAGTAAGCTGAAGACAATGAGGATAAGGATTACTGAGAACTCTGCTAGGAGGGGGGTGGGGATTGCCTCATTCTATATTTTCAGTAAAGCATGGTATTTACATAAGGATTACTTTAAACTATCGGAGGAAATATTCCCAAAGCCTTCTGCACACAGTTGGCAATCATTTTCCTCTCCATCAGTCACAAAACAAACTCTCCTCATGATGCCGAACAGATGTGAAAGTGCACCGAGGTTTGGGTGAGAAATGTAATTCCCTCCGTCACTGATGCAGCCCGCTAGTCTATTCAACGAGTCAGTTATTCTTTTCCTTTGTATCAAACTTTTTCCATCAATGTCTTCACAACTTTAACTGATATAAGAAGTTAAGGGAGATGTGTAGACAGATTGCAACCTTTCACGATTAATTGTAAGAGCAGAACGCTAGAGCACACGTTTCTTTCATCCTCACTAATGTCAAATTTTCTTTGAAGGACATTAAAACTATCCGTGTTCTTTAAGAAGCTATTGTAGTTTGTGAATGTGGAGACATGAGAACATGATGTAAAGAAAGGAAATGATAAAAAAACAACTTGAAGTCTCCGCAGCCATGCTGGCAGCTCTGTGAGGCCTTAGTTAGCCATAGCAGTGCTTTGAGCTTACAGTGAAAATCACAGTGCTCATATGCTGGTGTATAAGTTAATCATGTCCAAAATCTCAAGCCCCGTTTTCAGTGAGCGGTACAGTTCAGTTTGGTTCAATACAGTATGTAATTATTTGCATTTCACTTGTCAAAAGTTGGGAAGGGTACGCACATATCCAGTCTGTACTGTCCTAGTTTTTAGCACCCTTTCATTGGGGCACCAAGCACACTGATCAGGTCCCAAGCGGTCCCAAGAGGGTGGAGCTACACACACTGCAGTCCGTTGACTGCAAGCAGGCAAAAAAGCTGTCTTTACATGTTGTTGTAGAACTGTTAAAACATCACTTTAATAAGTTTTTGGGGGGGGCAAAAATGTTACCGTGTAAATTCCAAACACACGAAGTATGATGCTTCAGAAACTGAACTGGCTATTTGGCTATTTGCGCGCCTGCCGGGTCAGGGTACGGTCAGCGGTGGATACATAAGCCAGATCAGAGTTTACCATTACGAACCATATGGCACCAAACTGAACTGAAATGTACCACTCAATGGAAAAAGTGGTTCCGTTTAGCGTGTTAGCATGCTAACACTACCTTTGCTGTTTACTGGCATGCACATGCCCTGCAATTGACCTCCAGTACGTATGTGATTCCAAAATTATTTCAAGTAGTATTGAGTCTAAAAATAGCACAACATAGCAAATAAGTCACAACAACCGCACAGGACTCTTTAGAGTTGTTGGAGAGTTCATCTGATGACTGATAACAGAGGCAGGCTAGCACTTCCTACTGACTACCAGTATTCGAGCTAAGCTAATTAGCGGTGTGCAAACCTTTAAATAACATTTTATAGTCCTGCAAATGGAAAATAATGGAAAGCATTTACAAGTGCCATTTAGGGTAAAATGTGTGTAATCTGAATTATTTAACACTAACAACGGGTGTGATTAGAATGAATGTTGTACTTATGAATAACATACCAACAAAAATATTTGTTGTTTGATGTTCAATTGCAGAATACCGGGAACTCATTGGCTCTCTGGAGATTTTCTGTGATGAGGCTGATTTTCTGTGGTTTTCTGGTGAAAAACAGTGTCTAGAAAAAAAACCCTCTCTCCCTCGCAAATATCAAAGAGCAGTCTACCTCAGAGTGCCACTCTTAGATATTCAAAAACACTGTGTGATGAGCAGCTCCCTGACGATCATAAATATGAGGTTTCCAATAAAAGATATACATTAACTGGCAGTGAAAACGGACTCTTGAGTGAAACGTTTATTATGCTTTCCTTTCTAATTTGTAAAAAAAAAACAAAAAAGAACAACCCACAAGGTCCTGTTACCTCGGTGTAAGGAAACTAATCCTAATGTTTTCACATTCATAAGGGCTGTTTTTAGCAACACACGCGCTTCCCTCTTGAGCTGCTTAATCTTGACTGGTAAAAGAAATAATCGCTTGTGGCAGCGACACCACTGTAAACACACTTGTCACTGTGACTGCAAAGACAAAGAGACGTGGGATTCTTTGACGTGTTGGAGTGGCTGCACAAACACAGGTGTCTCTCCCAACTGGTAATGAGACAGCAAACTGCTAACGTGATCCAAATAATTAAAGAGCTGTCAGTAATTCATTAAGCCGCTTACCTGCTGTTGAACGTGTTCTCTGAAGGTATCACGTGGCTGCCGCTGGGACCAATCAGAAAACTGACACGGTCGTAAAAGCTCTTGGACGCGGGCTGGCCTGCTGAACTCTGGCCCTGGGCTGCGATGGCAGAGGGGTCAGGCGAGCCACGACAGTAGGTCTGACCCTGGCAGGCGATTTGAGTGCAGCAGTCTGGGTCCATGCAGTCGACGAGCCCATCTGGAAAACAGGAGCGACAGTCAAGACAGGGAGGGAAAAGCTTTGTTGACCTGATTGCATTAGGAAACGAGCGCGCATCTCCGCACACATTTGACTTCCAACATCAACTTAAGTTCATTAAGGCGACAGCAGAGATCCTGAGCTGACATTAAAGCACCAACTACCTCAAAGTGTGTCACCTAACATAAACCTCAAAAGTTCTGAGCTTGTTGATCAGGCTGAGAAGTTTACTGGCTCCACTGTTAATATATATTGTCTCAACTAATATTTATAATTGACCTTCTCTATATTTTAAAGCATGCTGCTTAACAATCTGCTCTGCCGCAACATTTGCATATCCTCTCCAGTGATGTTTTATGTATGATTGATTTGTTTTGTTTGTTTGCACTGTCACAGAGGAGCCACATTAAAGCCAATTTTTCAGTCCTGCACAATAGGAGATACACACGCGAGCTGGAGCTAAAAGACTATTTGTACGAGGCTTTTACTTCTTCCTACCTCCCTCGTTATCCTTGCCATCTGAGCAGAGCGTTTCGGTGGCTACATCGCATCCCAGCCCCCTCCATCCTGACTGGCAGATGCAGTGCCAGACATTCTGATCGAGGACGCACCTCCCGTTGTTGTTGCACAGCCCGGGGCAGCCGTCTGTCAACACATCATGTACGTGTCAAACAGCCGGGCAAGTCGGAACAAGGAAATCAGGGGGAGGAGGGAGGGGGGGAGACAAGAGCGAAATGGGGGGCATTTAGAGTGGACAGGGGCAGAGGAGGGACAAAAATGATAAAAGACAGTATTGAGTGAACATACAGTGCGATACACCTCTGACAGGACTGGGGATGTTGGAAAGGGTGTGAGGAGCTACTGTCGTTTCACATGAGTTTCAGCAGCAGGTAGAGCGACACTGAGGAGTGAAATGCATAGGATGAAAGAGGCGCCGACCTGCTGAGCTCTTTGCTAACTGTTGAAAGGCCAGTGGGAGGCACTGTGAACGCTTGGTGAGTCAAATCCCCTGGGCAATTTGAGTTGTTTTTGTGTTCAAATGAAAAAAAAAAAACATATTCTTTTGGGGGTTCAAGCTGTGTATTTGGGCTGCATGACTTCTCTTCGTGTCATTTTCAAATCAAGGCCTGCCTCGGAGCCACATTCACTACTAATTTGGATTTTTTTTTTTTCTTCCCCTCCCGGAATCAAGATTTAAAGGATTCTTTGCGAGTTCAAAGTTGCACAAATTTCCCATTTAAGAGGCTGAAAATCACTGTCTGTCTTGGGTGCTTATTGCCATTGCCTGAAAAATAATGAAAGTGGGTTCAGCCTGTTATGGTTGGTAGAAACACTCATGTGAAGTAACAGCAACATCAAAGGGAGAGGGGAGTATATATGAAAATAGGGGAAGAAGTGTGGGAAGAGGTGGGAGGATCTAGAGTCTCTAGAAATACAGAAAACAGAGCATTGGCTGCCAGATTGCATTCCTTCTAGTGGAGGGTGAAGACAAGGAGCCGAAACATGACTAAACCACACCAATTTAGGGCGTTTAATCTGGCATACACAGGGAATTAAGACAGGGAAGGGACCGTGGAGTCTGTGTGAGACTGGTTAAGACGGACAGGAGATGAGGGGACATATCGGGGGGGAGCAGGATCACAGCAGAAACATTATGATCGACTTGGACATAGAACAGGTGTATATACGCCGTGCTAGGAAAGACAGTGAGCAGGGAGGGATTGTTCGTGACAATCTCCCTTGGGGGGTAGTGGTTCAATTTACCTTTATATCCTATCTTGACTGCTCCTATTACACAACCGAGGAAAGGGAAACATTTGGAAAAGAAAATTACTTATCTCTGTGGTGGCAGAGAGCTAAGACTGACAAAGACATTTACTTATTGTAACGTACAGGGAGCACAAGAAGTGGAAACGCTTGATGGCATATAGCTGATGTACCTGCCAACTTGGTTTAAATATTTGGAAAAAGAAGCTTTGCAGGTAGCTTTTTCTCCTCAAGATTCCGAACGTTTCAGCTTCTGCTCTAATTTCAATCTCTCGACTGTGTGTTTAAATCACAGCCGCCGTGATTTGATTGAGCTGAATAGCTTAAATCAAGCATGAGTGACAGGATATGACTGGAAAGCTGCGAGTTCACCCAATTTTTTTTTCTTTCTTTTTTTTTTTTTTTAACAGAGTTTGTTTTTTTTTTTAAAGCAAAATGAAAGCATTCAGCTGGATCTTAAAAAAAGAAAAACACATCTTGCATGAAGACTATAATTCTTGGGCAAAGTGAAAAGTGTTTTTTTTTTACCTGATACTCTGGAATCCAGGGCTATACATGTAAGCCAAGAGGGAGTTGGAGAGAGACAGATAGGCAGGCAGACAGGCATGCAGACACAAAATAGAAAAGAGAGGGATAAGTAGGAGTTAAGCAGGGAAATGCACGGTGAAAAAACAAGTAGGAAATTGGTAAGAGAGAGGGAGAGAGAGAGAGCAAAGAGAGGAGTAAATTCACGGTTTAGCTCCAGTAAGAGGAAGAAATCAAGTCAAGTTTCGACGTTAATTAAGCAGCAAATGATTAATCAGAATCGTGGATGCTTCCCTTGATCACAATCACAGCACTTTATGTTACACAGTGATTATAATTCTGTCCATAGGAAGCAGCATAAATGACTTCATTGCATCTTAAAGGGGCAGTTCAGTATTTTTGAAGTGGGGAAGTATCGGTCTATGACCTTCTGCAGATGACGATCAGCGGTGTCACTTTTAGGAGAAGCGGGGAGAAAGTGCTGCACCGCACATCAGCGCTGCACTGTACTGCAGACGAGGTCGACAGAGAAACGTTTTTTAGCCACATATATAAATGCTTACCTACATCATAAATATCCATTCAAATTTAGGATTTTTTTTCACAGTTTTAGTTTGTTGCCAGACAGATGTTTATTTTAACACTACAATTTTTTTCAAGTCCCTCACTACGCCCACTCGTGTAACATCAACGGCTGTCTGGCGGCCAAGGTTTTAACAGTTTGGGATTTTTCATTAGTTTCTATTTTTTATTATGATTTAATTTTTTTTTTGAAAATACTTCGTTTTAATTTAGTTTTTATTAGTTTCAGTGTTCACCACTTTCTCCTGACTTTAAACCTCGCCACCATGATGCCAGCCAGGTCAGTTAATGTTGCCAGGAGAGGGGTGTGGACCGACTGCCAGACTGGCAACATAAACTCAGGGAATAAGAAGGAACATAGATCTTGAAAGATAAATTTCATATACCATATGATACCATATACCATAACAAAAACGAAAAATAAAGGATATTTCCTCTGTGATTTTATTTCATTTTAGTTCGTTTTGTAAACCTACAGTTTTGGTTAGTTATTGTTTTTTTTGGAAAGCTTTGTTTTTATTTTCATATTAGTTAACGAAAATGTTTTCTCTGTTCTAGTTTTTATTATTTTGTTAGTTTTTCGCGAACGATAACCTAGCTGACGGCAAACTAGAGCGATGAAAAAAATCCTAAATTAAGCGTGCTACTGAGTGGATGCTGATTTTTTTAGGTAAGCATTTTTCAACGTGACTAACCCTGCCTGCAACGGAACAATTCTGACTTCCAGTGCAGCGATTTCTCTCCCCTTTTAAAAGTGACACCGCTAATCGCCATCTGCAGAAGGTCACAGACTGACTGTGCATGAGTACCTCATACAACCCCACTTTAAAAATACTGAACTTTCCCTTCAAGCTCAGTACAATACTCATTACAAACACATTCAATCTGTTTTGCCCAGATAACACAAAGAAGAACACACTGTTTCTCTTCATATCTGTGCATTCTAACACTTTTCGTCTCTGAATATATGAGCCAGTTTCATCTGCATCAAAACATTTTACTGTCTGCTTGTCAGGAGGTATGCAGTCTCACCCTCACCCTCTGTCTAATATGAACGCATCATGAAGCAGCATACTAAAATTCTCTCTTTTTTTTTTTCTTTCAATTTTGCTGTCATCTCCACTCCAGTGATTCCAACGACTGCACGGCAATGAACCGCCGGTACACTAAGGCGAATCAAAACACCTTAGTAGTAAAGTGCATTGCTGAGAAAGCAGTGACAATGGGTTTAGCCTTGCATATAGAACAGGATCTAGATGCCTGTGACAAAAGAATGGCCCAGGAAGTCCTCTATTCAAGCTCTAGCCATGTAATGTGATTAAAAGGCGCTTTGTGCAAATGGCAGTTATTCAGGGTTTGAAAGACAAAATAAGCTCCCGCGCCTCCAAGAAAAGGTAACGCACTGCCTATTCACTGCCGCTGCATCCAAAGCAAGGAGTTACTTTCCTGACGGGGGCCTTAAACAAGAGAAAAGAAAGGGAAAATAGATGGTGCACAGTCTGCCTTGAGGAGGGAGAGATTAATAAGATCAGGAATGTGACCCCTCCAACAACTCCCTCACTGCAAAAAACGCCCCCGGAGATGAAGCTGCACCGTGGGCCGGGGATTGCTGATGAGAGACTTGTAAATACATAATTAAGGTTCAATAGTTTGGAGCGCCGGATCTTTTGTTTCACAGGGAATGTGTCGTCATGGAGAGGTTGGAGATGACACTTGGGGGAATGCTGCTTGACGCGGCGTGTCAGGGTTTAACTACAGGACCTTTGACAGGGGTTAAGATGTCGAGGAAGTTTGAGTAAGAGGTCAATAGGAAGTGACATCTCAGAACTCATTATCCTCATTAATGCCAGATGAAGTTCTGCCATTTCAGAAAAATGATATTCCAAAGAGGCCTAGCCCTGGCTCCCTGGCTCCCTAAATACCTGCCCTTGACTCACTAATACAGGAGCATCACTTCAGCCATCTGAAAGGTGGAATATCTAAATGGATGGTGGAAAAATTATAAAGTTGATGTGAAGTGTTGCCAAAAGACAAGACAGAAGAAAGAGGAAGGATAGCCTAAACCAGACCGTTTTCCTTTTTCTTTAACAGTCTCAGTGAACATTTGCAATATTTTGATATGAAGACATTTCTTTGTTTCGCCACAATTAAAGCCCTTTCATTCAAACCTCTACATTTGCTGCGATGTGTATTGTTAGGCAGCTCTGACAAAGAAAAACATGCCGCTGCAAAAGTGGAAAAACTGACAGTTAGCTTCACGATAGTCACCATGGCTTGTTTAAAGAGAAGTTTGCGCAGTAAAGCTTATAATAAGGATATTTAACATTACCACTTAACATTGGGCAACTGTCTTGTCCTTTAAAACAAGAGTTTTTCGACGGATTGTCGCAGCACTTGAAATGCCATTTCACTTGTTTTCAGCTGTTTTCAGCTGTTTTCAGCAAACGGTGGCCTCAGCAAGGAGCTCCAGCTCTCGTGACTGCGCCGTTTGTAGTAATAACGCTGTAAAACATCATATAATCGTAAATATCCTTATTATGAGGCTTAATGTGCAAAAAAAACAAACTTCTCCTTTAAAGACAGGAACATTTTTTGTAATTTCAAAAAAGTGTGTAGCTTCCCAGTACTGTTGCCTATGTACTCAAATCTGAAAACAAGTCTTTGCATATTTTTCCAAACACAAGTTTTCCAAAGCGACCCGATTTTGATTTTCTGCACAGTAATGTTGCTACATTTAAAGCCCTGAGATGAAGGGCCAGGAGGGGGACTTTTTGCTTACGGCTGAGAGGGTATGCTTATGCAAACTGTCACTTTCTGTATCAAAGGTCCGCTTTACTCTGGAGCTTACAGGTTTCTTTACCTGTGACCCAACAGTAGCTTGCCTGGCACGCTTGAATCTTAGATTTTAGGGAAGGGCACAGACAGTGCTCCCTTTAGTAAAGGCTTAGAAAAGGAAATACCTCTCTAGTGACAAACCTTGCACAGATACAAGTCAGGAGAGTCAAGGTCTGACATTTTGGGGGACACACACTTAAAAAATAAAACACATTTTTGAGTGGCAGAGATTTTTAAGCCGAGCACCTAAGTAAAAGCTCTCAGTGCCTGCAGCTCGACGGCATTCAGATAAACAGGAAAAGAAGATCAAGCCCGTGATGTTTTACTCACTGATCTTTAAATCTTAAGGAATAAGAGTTTTTGCTTCTAAATATTAAAAATATCACGACCAAGCAGTCAAGGCTAGCGGTCATGCAAAGGCACTTGCTCGGAGTAGGTAGGCAGTGACAGAAGTGTGTCATGATCTGCTTGAAACCGCTCGGAAAAATTCTGACATTCACACTCCAGAGATGCCCTTTTAAGCTTGCCCATAAACAAATTTCCTCTGTGGTTCCTGCCCTTCTGTCAAGTGTGTGTAGGTGTACAGTGCTGGATGTGTCACCGTGGCTCACCGATGGTGCAGTGTTCACCCGTCCAGCCCTGGTGGCAGTCACACTTGCCCTCTCTGCAGACTCCGTGGTCGATGCAGCGTGGGTGACAGTCCCTCTGCTCACATTCTGGTCCTGTCCAGCCTTCCTCGCACTGACACACACCACTGATGCACGAGCCGTGGGGACCGCAGTCCACCACGCACACCTCTGTCATAAAAGAGAAAACCATGGAGACATGTAGCTTCTGTTCTGTGAAAAGCCTCTTTTTTATTCTGCACTGGTTTATTTTTGTATTCTGTGTCGATGCATCTGCCACTGCTGAGAAATGCTCTGATGTTTGCTGAGGAGCACTGGCTCCATCGGTTAAAGTGGGCCAAGAAGTTTAACTGTAAACAAGACACGTTTTCAACAGTATTCCTTAAAAAATGGGTAGTAGAAATCCCGAAAAATATGAAATGATGATATTTTATTTTCAGTTACACGATATTATTCTATCAAAAGAGCTCAAAATAACATATTTTCAAGACAAGTTTAAGAAATATTATTTTACATCAGAAACCACCAGGGCTTAAATTTTTTTTTTCTATGCTCTATAGATCCCAGTGTATTCACCTTGTACTCAGTTCTTTTTAAAATGTGTGTAAGGCAGGACAAATGCCATTTTAACTGAATCCCCGGTCAACCTTTTTACAACTGCCACTCTGCCAAAATTGGCAATACAGAGTTAAAAAGGACAAAAAAAAAGATGAATCTGCTTCTACAAAGCATAATATTAATGTTGATATACAGTGTTATCATTTTTACGATGCCAAGCAATAAAAGTTCCAGCGCTTGACACTTAATCTGTAAACCAGAGTCTCCACAACACAGCAGAGCAGCACACAGCAGTCAGCGTGCATTCAAACCAATCAGATGTAATGAGTGCATGTTGGGAGGCACATTGTGGAGATAAAACTTTAAAGTGAACATCAAAGAGAAACACTGTGCATTGTAATGTGTCCTCATGACGGCAGATGGATGATATCTGATTCCGTTTACATCCATTTTATGTAAAATGTACTTAGCAACAAAATCTGGAGGACTTTAATTAGCTTATCAACAAACGGGTCCAACCAGTGCAACAACCACTTTTCTCCATCTGAAATGACATCAAAGCTTATCACACAATATATGAGTATTTCTCTGAGTAATTACAGTGGAATAATAGAAAAGATTTTTTTTTCTTTTACACTGCCCATGCAAAAGCGTTGCAGGTTATTATCGTCATTTTTGTTTCTGCAGCCACTTTAAACTCATTTTTATCAAAGACTCCAGTAATTTCACAGGCTACTTTATTTCCCCCCCCCACGCATGCAGGCACCTCAAAATGAAACAAAAACCTGTAATCGCTCAGAAAGTCTAAAGTTGACAAACAAGATAAGCAAAGCAAAACAAGTACTTTGTGCAAAACCTTCGAAAAACAACCACTTTCCAGGTTTACATGTACTGAGAGCTCATTTGCACAGAGTCTTGGCAGACTGAGGAGGGGGTTTTGGATTTAAGCAGGTTCTCATGTTGGGATTCGGAGATGTTAGATAACATGTTTTTTACAAGTACGGAGCATTGGAAACAGCCAAGCGGCTCTCATGAATCTGTGTTAACTTCACAAAAGTACATTTCAAAAGACCGAATCCATGGGTGGTAAGTAAGTCAGTCTGTACCAGGCTAACGCTAACACTCGACACAACGTGGCTGCTCTTGTGAGAGAATAAGAAATGTTCATTTACAAGAACCAGGAGCGCCGATCAAAGCTGTTGAACAGAAGAGCCATACAGCGAAGCTCTCCGCTGTGACAATAGCCGTCAGTGTTCCACAGGAAAGTAGCTGAAGTGTGTCCTCAAATTTCAAGTGACTAGATGCTCCAGGAAATTTATATAGCCCCATAACCGCAAAGTTTGAGACTTGTAAAAAAACTTTATACAGGCTGCAGGGAAAGCAAATTAGCCAAGAGACATCATTCTGCCACCCAAAATGCAGTAAGTCATGGATTAAATATCTTCTCATTTAGTTCATGTCTCTTTTTAAGCCAATCTACCCCGACTGCTTTACCCAGACTCCCCTTTGCTGAGGCTCTTTCAGCCGTCTGTTTCCAGCTCTCTGAACGGAGTTTTTCTTCGATTGAGAGACCTTGGATGGTTCTGATTAAGTCGAGCCGACACTGTAGAATATTAAGCATGCCTCTTGAGGGGAGTCATTCAATTCCAAAGGGATACCTCCTTCCCATAGAATCTATGCAATCAATTTTTCATTAGCGCAAAAGTGTTTATCTGCCTTTAACATGCCCCTGACTCGAGCTGGATAGGGGTTGTGGGCGGTCGATGCATGCTACTCGCTTGTTAATTAAAGTTTATTTAATTGAAGAAGAATTGCAGCATTAATTAAGAAGGGATCCTCCCCCCACCCAGGTGGGTAAACTCCCCAACTTTTGGACAGTGTCAAGGCTAGCCTCGTCAGTGCCGTTATCGACATTCCTGAGTCGTCTTGAAGAGTGAGACGATTGCGTCTTGGATTTTCAGCATTAACAGAGTAACAAATGACTTCTCTTTAACAAAGACAATAAAGCTTAGAAAAAAGAAAAAAACAAAAACCCTGTGCAGCACAGCAATTGACAAAATCGTCTGGATGCTGCTGCAAAAGGTCTGCAGACTGCAACACCATTCAGCCTCCCAGTGATTTCATTTTCATTTGAACTTTAGCCGAGAGAGATACAACCGACAGCCTTTCACTCTGACAGAAAC
The DNA here is from genome assembly GCA_029783665.1 of Naso thynnoides. Taxonomy (NCBI): domain Eukaryota; kingdom Metazoa; phylum Chordata; class Actinopteri; order Acanthuriformes; family Acanthuridae; genus Naso; species Naso thynnoides. The sequence goes on from JAQLOL010000026.1 coordinate 22,321,807, forward strand.
ACACCGCAACTTCTGCTTTTAATTGTCCGACTCAGTTTGGCCATTGTGTTTCTCTCTGGGTTCAACACACGGAGAATAGGTCTATTCTGAGGAGGGGAACTGGCGCATAAATCACCTGAAGCTCATGCACAGATAACAGATGGGAGGGGCCAGCCTTTGAACTAACATGTCACCTACCTGTGTCGAAAGGCAAACCCTCTGAATACAAAGTTGGTGACAAATGAATTTGCTCTGCTTGCAGGCAGATGGGAATACACGATTGTCTCCATCTCCTCTATCTTATAAAACCTGAAGCTGCTATAAAGTATGCATGCATTATTAATCAGCCTGTTTTACAAAAGCATGCATTTGTGTTCAATTTATAAAAAGAACATATGCTTGGATGCACAAGAGAAACGTGCAGAGCAAAAGCTTTGGTGTTAACATATGGTGTGTTTCAAACCAGCGTGCGCTACAAGTGTTGATGACTAAACTTTGGGGTGGTAATCACACCCACGGTCCAGCTCATAATGAAGCATTCTGCATGCTTGTAAAAAAATTTTTTTCATTTGGGTTTAAAAGAACAACTAGCAAATTTGAAACTTAAGCTTTTACACGTAGTGCTTGATTATCAGTATCAGCTATTGTCACTTGATTTGAGCAAAAACACAGACTTTGTTTTTAACTCAACCTGTAAAAACACATTTTAATAAAGAACACAAAACGCATGGTAGTGCTGTGTAATATGGACAAATTTAAAAATCACCACATACTTTGATACTGACAACATTTTGGGAACATTTAGTGCTTCACAAAATATTAACACGATTGGATTTTGATTGAGAATCATGGGTAATGTCACCATAATGACTAAGGCTGGGTGTTGCCACGAAACTCACAGTTCAATTCAACTTTGATTCTTTGGGTCATGACCACATTTGATATCGATCAATAATAAACACACAGGACCCAGATAATTCATTAGAGTACCTTCTGATGTTTTTTTTCAATGATTTTGTGTGCATTATTCGTATTAGTTTAAAATAACCTGACCCAAAAACTTACTTTACCATTTAATTTTTTTTTAATAAACAGTAAAACATTAACAGAACAGTGTCCTCTTAAGTACAGAGCAAACAATTGGATTTCTTTACACGTAGCTGGCAGTTAAACTAATGGGGTTCAGTAAATTTGAGGGTACACTTGAAGTGGCTTGTTGCCCTGAACCTTACATATATGCAAATAAGCCATGCGCTTTTTATGCAAATTAGCCATGCTGCACAGAGTGCTGCACGTTGACTGTAGACAAGGACAATGAAACCCAGGTCTGAAATCATCATCACTGGATGAGTATACAAATGACACTAGAGTCCAAAAACAACCATGAAAAATATTTTTGCTTGTTAACTGCTGTGTCTAAGTTGGAGGAGCTGACAAAAACCCGTCATGGGGAGAGACCACATGTTCCTGGACAAAATGCGATAGAGAGACGATGGAGAAGCCGCAGCCATTCTCAGATCAAGAGGAATACTGCCGAGTAAGTCTAAGTAATTGAGAGGTGGGTTTTATGTTCGTAACATGTTTGGGCTGTTGACCTTCACTTGTAAATGCGAACGTCGGCTGCTCACTCATTAGCTAGCAGGCAAACAGTGCCATTAACGTTAGAGTGTGTGTGTGCTCATTACAAAAAACATGCAGCCAGTTTCATTTTCATTCATCGTAACGGTAGTCGGTGTCTATATCTCTCATCCCAAATTAATTAATTAAATTAATTACATCCTCTCCTATCCTGTTTTTATCTGCAAAGGACAACGGGAGGTCCTCGAGCTTGAGCCTTGACGGCAACGGATTTTTTTGCGGATCGATTTCTGGACCTTCTGAATCGATATTGAATTGGGAAAAAAATGAATTGCAATACACTGATGAATCAGTTTTCTTACCCAGCCTTAACATTGACTAAGTGTGTGAAGGCAAATATTAGAGCAGGCACAACAGTCAACAAGGAGTTCAGAGAATGACATCATGTTAGTGTAACGCAGCCATTAAAACCAGAAGGAGACAACATTTATGCTATATCACAGTATAACCATCCCCAAAATCCAAAATATTATCTAGTCTTATATTGTAACATTGCTGTATTTCCCAGTCTCCTTACAAGGATTAAATAGGAGCAGCAGTCCGGACTGAGGTGGTTCCTCAGTCTTTTCTCTAGTTATAAAACACTTGAGTGACTCTGGGCTATCAGATGTCAACATCTGTCTCCACATAAGCGTGAAAGCTTTTTGTTTTGGCTTTGTTACCTGTAAGTCAGTCCAGGTTACTCTCCTACTCCTATTTGGAGAAGAGCTGAGACGTTTTGAGGCATTTCAGTTTGTGAGTTTATGTCAAGCAAAAGATATTTAATGTTGTTCCCACATGGATGGATGAATCAGATTGCAGGAAAAGTTTGTCTAAGTGCTCTTGTTATAAACACATCCTCGTCATCGCAAGGATACTTGCTTCTCGTAGTGGCTGGTAGTGAAAATATCTATGTCTCTCCTATAATTCTGCCCCATCAATCCAAAGAAGAGCATAACTGTAGTTATATACAGGAAAGATGTAACTCAGAGCTCATAAAACACAGCACAGACACTCCTGTAACATGAATTCAGAGCTCACGAGATGAAAAACTGAAGTCAGTCAGGCTTCAATTCATCATCTTTGGAGCAAATACAGAAACTTCTATTAATAATTTCTGGTTCCTTCATGTTCAGCTATGGCGGGGGTGGGGGGGGGACGCTGAAAGATACTGATCTGACTGCCCATGTATTATTCAGAGTTTCATTACAAAATGTGACATATTTATTTAGGAAAACAAATCGCTTTCCGATGTTCGCTGGATATCAAAAATATATCAAAAACTCAAGATTAATAAGCTCAAACTTTTAAACGTTAATGATTAAAGCATATATCACAGCTTTCATCAGATTTTTTCCATTTTTTGGATTCCAAAGCTGAATGAATGCGCCTTAAATTCCCTAATAAGACGCCCACATGCACACATACAGTGCAATGTATGTTTACTGTATAAGCTAGAGCTTTTATTTCAACAAACAGCCTGTTAGATATACTATACTTCTGTTGTTGTCACATGGGGCCTGCAGTGTCTGTGCACAGCAAGGGGGAGTTTATTTGAAATAAATACAGACTGATTTTGGTGCCAATTACTTGTTAGAGAAACTCAAACACTTCCCACAAACACAGCACAAAAAGGGCTGTTTTTAGACTGACTGCACTGTTTGCAGGGATTTGTTGAATGGAATGAATGAATGAAATAAAAGACTCTGCAGATTACAACTCTAAGAAGATTAATACGTCCTTTATGTCCTTTCTTTTAAAGCCACTGTGTAGACTTTGAACATTTCGCAGTCTGGCAGCGTCAGTGGTGGCATTAGTTTAAAAAAAAAAAAAAAAAAAAAGGAAAAAATTATCCAAAGATTGTCTCATTACTTCATAAACAAGATCATATGCTGAAACGATTATTTGATCAATCTAATAATAATTAGAAAGAAAATTAATCTGCATCCATTTTGATGATCGATTCATCTTTAGAGTAATTATTTCCTAATAAAAATCAAATTAAAAATCAAATATTATCCATTCCAGCTGTTTTTGTGTGTGTGTTTGTGTGTGTGTGTGTGTGTGTGTGTGTGTATGTGCATAAGCAGGTTTGAGTGCCTTAGGCAAAAAGGAAATCAGAGTATTGTGGGCAATAGCAGACAAGATACAGTGCAAAAAGAGGCATCTTTCCCCTTCTGTTTTGTCTGTGCCCTTCCTTTTTGCCTTACACATCCCAGGATTTATTAAATAACCTGCCTGTCACTGCAACCTACCATTATCGCCACATACACACAACTCTGAGGACTTACCCACAGAAGGGAAAGCCAATTAATACAGTTTCCCCTCCATAGAATCTTGGTGGCACTGGTTGTCAGTCTGTCAGTTCGTCAACATTCCATCTGTCTGTCTGCCTGCCTATGTGCATGTCAAGGGGGACATTAGTTGGCATGGCAGCTAGTCCTTTTATATTTCTGGAAAGTACGTTTCGAAGCACTTATCAATCATCTTGCAACTACAGCTTAAGGCACCAGCAAATGTTTTTCCCTCACTGGGAACAAGCCATTTCACTGATATTATTTATCAAGCACTGTGTGTGTGTGTGTGTGTGTGTGTGTGTGTGTGTGTGTGTGTGTGTGTTAGTGTGTGTGAGTGTGAGAGAGTATGGGGGTGAGTGTGTGCAAGGCAGCATAGGCCAATTAGCAGGATGTGGTCTACAGAGATGGCGGTGGTTGGGAGGCAGTGGAGGGGAAACAGCTGGTGTGGCCACAACTGGGTCACAGGTTCTGTCTGTAACCTCCACACCTCCCCTCCCCACCGCCTCAGTTCCTCCCTTCTGTCTCCATTCTGTCAGGGGGAGAGGTGGCATTTGTTATGGGGAGAGGCTGACAGCTCTCATGCACATCAGTCTCCATGCCACTCTCCCAGCCGTCACCATTAGGAAAGAGCACATGCCCGAGCTTGGCACGACTTCAGAGGAGCATCTCCACAGGCAGGGTCCCCTTTTTTTTTTGTTGCCTACAGTAGATGCTGAAGATGTGCATTTGAAGTGATTGTGACAATCATTTGAACAGTACTGAAGTGTAGTTCTGTTTGGCTGATTCTAATGCCTCTCAGATGGATCCCATTACCTGCCTAATAGTAGCCACATCCTGCCCTCCATGTTTGTTTGTTTTTTCTCCCAGGCAGCACACTGCACCTTAGCCCTGCGAGCCAGATGAGACAATCTTATCAGCACTGCCGGCCCTCCCTTTATATTCAAGGACTCTTAACTGGAGGCTGCTGCTTTGTCTGTCTTACAATAAAGTCAAATGAGCCGGTGTGCTTTTTGTGCTACTGTGCAGATTTAAAACTTGTAAGAAAGGACAATGTTGGACTTCTCCATCTGGTGTTTTGTAGCCCTTTTTATTGATATGTTTGCAGTCGTTTATAATTGTTTTTAATGCATTTACCTTCCTTCCTTTTCTTTTGTCTGTGGTTTGCATAACAAGCAGAAACAGCCCACCATATATCAGCCTACAGAGGTGACCATACTAAAAAGATTTTATGATATTATTATGCATAAAAGCTTCATAGTTTTTGACTCCTTTAGAGACTGGGCTTGCTCTAAGGTTAAAGGTCAGGTGCAGCTGAAGAACAGCAGATGTGCTTGTAGGGGTTTAGTGTCTTGCAAAATATGACTTTTATACTAGTCTGATGATCTGCATACCTGCAGAAAAAAACCCCTCTTAAATAATAGAGTTTAAATTAAGGTAAACTTTTAATAGGGTAAAAAGACTTTTTTTTGTGGAAATGTGGGATGTGCTGCATGTTATATTAAGCTCTTAAACTACATCCACACAAAACATTTTTATTTTAAAACTATAATGATCTCCATCCTACCATATCAGAAATAATCTCCAGACTAACATGCTTTGAAATGCATGTCACATGACCATTCACGTAGATCAAACATGCGCTTTTCAGTGTTTGCTGATGCATGTAGGCCTTCAGAGCATGATAAAACGCAGAATTTAACTTTACAACACCTGCTGGCATAGGATCTGATTTGTTATAAAATTAATGCTTGTAGCCATAGATAAATGCAGGTGGGTGCCTGTGTCGTTGTTTTCCAAAGTATTCATCAAAAGTTTCCGTCTGTCTAGAATGCAATGCATATAAAAACTAAAATCCGTCAGCAGTGTTTCCAAAAGTCTGCGTTTTAGACTTCTAGAATGCTGGAATAGTGTTGATGTTTGGCGTAAATATAGCAAAAGTTTCATGTTTTTAAAGCAAACATGTTTTGGTATGGATGTAGCTATATTCTCTATGTTTTTTGGTTTTTTGTTTGTTTGTTTGTTTTGCATGCTGACATACAATGCCCTCTTGTTTTCCAATAAACCAAACACCTGTTAATAACAAAACTCCCACATCCCCAAAATGTTCCACTGAGGCAGGAGCTTGATTAAAGATGGGAGATGGTGTGATGACACCTTATAAATTTAGATGTGACGTACAGGCAGAGCCCTGCCCAGGCATGAAAAGAGCTCTCCCCGCAGTTAAAGGCATAATTAGCCGGGATGGCTAATGCTTCCTCATTGGTTTATTGTAATCGGCTTGGAGTGCATCTCATAGTGGCCTTATTTGGCTGAGCTGAAACAACTCCTGCTCAGTGACTCAGGTTCCTGTCCATCGGCCGGGCTTCACTGTGCGAGCCTCAAGCTGACTTTTAGTTTAATCAGAACTACAAGCTTCCATGTCACTGGGCTGCCACAATCGTCCCTTTATGTCCAGGCTGTCCTGGTTCTCATGCTCCACTGGTCTAGAGCCAGATCCTGGAGGTGGAGCTGAATGGGAGGAGGATGAGGAGGGGCTTAACCAGTTCACTGCCACAGGGCTCAGGAGGGATAAAGGTAGACACACAAAGGTCACTACTGAGTCAGAGAAGCAAAGCAGTGTCTTGGATGCTAAGATGAGACAATGGTCTCGAGGTGAAAAAGAGTGGTGACAATGAAAAAATGTCGATAAGAGTGAGATGATGGAAATTTCATTGACCAGCAGACAGCTTCGGTCATGCTGTCCATGTTACGTTTCACCACCGGCCAGGCAAGTGTGTGCATACTTCTCCCATACTTAACTGAGAGAAAATGACCACAGCATCAGACAGAGATTCCTTGGTGGGTGCATTAAATTCTTTGCAGGGCGTTGGTAATCTAATACCCAGGCTGACATTTTGTGTGCCCTTAGATTTTGTAAATGGCAGAAAAATAACTCTGTGTGACAGTCTGTAAGGACTGTGTGAATTCATTTTGCTTACCTGTCCAAGTGTGTCTGTTCTTATCAAACACTGGACATTTTTTAAGGTGTCCGATGTTAATAAAACAACAAAAAAAAACAACCTTAATGACAGTTAACAAGTAGTAGTGCTGCAAATCACAAGTTTCTTTACGATACAATATCATTTTTTTATGGCAATAATATTATACTTGTCAATGTTACCAAGTCTTTATTCAGCTCAATTCAGGAACCTGCGATTAATGAGAGATAATATCTTATTACTGTTTAACATCAATATCCAATGAATTGTACCCTAAATTTAGGATTTTTTTAAGGCTTTGATTTTCCACCAGACGTCGTCTATTATGTTTATTGTGCCAGTGGGCATAGTAATATACAGAGGGACTACAGCTGAAAAAGTGTAGTGTCAAAGTAAGTGACTGTCTGGTGGCAAACTAAAGCTGTGAAAAAATTCTAAATTTAGCATACAATCGAACAGATACTGATTTTTTTCAGGTAATGATTTATATAAGTGGCTAAAAATTGTTTTTCTGCTGACACTGTCTGCAACAGTACAATGCTGACTTCCTGTGCAGCAGTTTCTCCCCCCCTTTTCCTAAAAGTGACACCGCTGATCGCCTTCTCCCAAAGAAAATATACTGACCCTGCATAAGTACCTCTACAACCCCACTTCAAAAATACTGAAGTATCCCGGTAGCCAGTGGCATTTTACCCTAAATAAATTAGCCTGGCAGCTAGCAAGCTTTTCTCTTACTAGCTTAACAAATTACATGCTTTATTAATGCTTTTTGATATTTACCATTGGTTTAAGTCACTGCAAAGTGACAGAACACTGCATTCCTTTTTTTAAACCTAATATTGTTAAAACAGAACAGCTAATATGGCAACAGTGGGAGCTTCAAGCTAACTCAGCAGAATGCTGTGGGAGATGCAGGTTTTGTTCTGTTTCCTTACTATTAAATTTTGTGATGGCATTGTTTGCCTGTGTTATGTTCTTGGTCTTTTGACCCGTCTTTTCTGTGAAATCCAAAATATTTCCATTCAGCTGCATTATTATTGAGGGGAACAAAAATGTTAAATGTCCTCGTCACATTTTTATTGGCTGCTTGCCATTTTCTTGCACTAGCAAGGTGGCTCAGACATGCTATGAGTATTTTTAAAAAATAGCATATTCCTAAGTTGATGATTGATAATTTCACTTTGCATTGAAGATTTTGGATAGTCGATCACTTAATCGGTACAATGTTCCAGACTATGATGGATTCACTTTTAACATTTAAAGGAAGATAATTGTTGTTTTACTTGATTCTCTTTCTTAAGGATAAAGCGGACTAAACTGTAACAGTGAAGTATTGTAATATGCTTCTCAGCATTTAAAAAAAAATAAAGTAGTGTGGTTGCTTTGTCTCATCAGAAGAATTAACTTGAGCTGCTTTTAGTATCAGCTACTTGCGAAATGCATCAAAATCACTGTGCTGAGATTACAAATCACCGCTAATCATTGTGACATTGATATCATCGTTCTCATGTTATCTGTTTCATTGCAGAATTAAATTTTACCTTGGGTGACAGTGCAATTAAGCTCTTGGAGTGACAACGCATGCACAGGGCTTAAACTGGAAACTGTGAGGATGCACATCAACGCACGTTGGACTTGTGCTGAAGTGATGGGTGCTCTGCGGAAAGCCAAACCCAAATGCACCATTACGTCATCTTCTTTGGCTGAAATAGAAAACATGGGTGATTAATGCAGAAAAAATACACTTTATATGAGCGAAAAGAACCTAATCAAAAGGCCACAGTCCTTCATTCCACTCCCTCAGCTAGTGCAGGTGCACATTTGCATGCCATTTACATGGTAGCTCACAGTGACCACCGCTCCTCCAACGTTTCGGTGTCCATCATCCGCTGACATTCTGTGATTGTTTCCTCTCTGCCGCGACTCACCCAATCAGTTGAGGATATAGTCTGGTTCCAGTGATTATAAGGAGTGATCAGAGCAGCAATGATGGAGCATGTGCCTTGCAGTGGAGATTTAGCCAGAGGCTTCAATCTCATTGCAGTCACTTGTAGTTAGTGACTGAGACTAGCAGTGAGAAGGGCAGAGCAATATAAATGAATTGGCTATGAATGTGGATACGGCCGCGGTGCTGCAGGGACACACAGGGGGAAAGGGCCAGTTAGACAAACTATTTCATATCCCCCTTGACCTTTATTTGCCCATTGGCCCAGCAACATTTCCAAGAGAGTAGCTTTTAAATGGCCGCTGAAGAATTGAGCTGTGATATTCACGTCATATTTTTTTTGTGTGTGCGCGTTTGTCTTTGTATGAGAGAGCAAACGTGTGTGTGTGTTTGCGCGCATGCGTGTTACCGCAAGTATCCTTACCACCGGATACTGAATTTTCACTTAAAGGATCAGACCTTTAACAAAAGATTAAATAGATTTTTGACTATTGCTGATCCTCAGAAATGCCTATCAGACGGTCTCCTTCAACAACTCGATGCTGTGCAGTGTTCGCGTTTCACAAAGAAAGCTGTGGATCAGGGGAGATTGACACCTTTCTGTAGGTCTGTAGTCTCATCTCCCAGCTGTCCCTCCTGAAATGGCTCCCCCGGGATAAGCCGGGATTGGCTTGATTGTGTTATCGGCGACTGATCGGGTCATTGAATGATGGAATTTTGAGCCCCTGCTCTGCTTAAAGAATGAAATGTTTAAAGAAGATTGACTGTGATTGGATCAGATCCAGCACCTGCTCAAAGGGTCAATCAGGTGAAGGCAGGAGGCAGCAATCTCTGCTGTGCTATTGTGACATGAAAAGAAGGTGGAATTAATGCGTGTGTTGGGGTAGGGTCTTGGTGGTGGCAGAGGGTGGGGGTGGAGATGCCATTCAACAGGGAAGAGGTTGAAAAATGTCATCAGAGGAAGTGTCACGAGTAATTTGCAGCAGTCTCACCATCAGACTGGTGTGGAGGTGGACGCCTCCACCTCCACACCTCCATCTCAGCCTTGCAAACTGCAATTTAGTCCTTAGGGAATCCCATGTGGGAGAAAACGTCCGTAGGAATTGAGATTCGAAGACGGCTTTATTTCCCAGATGCCTGGGAAATATGTATTGATATGTGCTGCATGTATGTTCTGAAGATTGGCATGTTATAAAGTGTTGAAAGGGTGGAAGCCTGGCAGAACATTAATGCAAGGGAGGTCCAGTGGAACGCTTTGAGAAAACGGCGTTTTGACACATTTTGTTTTATCTGTTGGGCTTGAAATGGACCCAAATCATAAGGATGATTCAGAAATTATCTGAGGGCTTATAATTAAAGGGGTCCTGTGGGGCTTTCTTGTAAACACACAACAGATATGTTTACATCCACCAATGTCATTGTGTTCATCCTTGTGGTCTGACATGTCAAGTACGTGTAGGCCTATTTTCTCATTAAACATCTAAACAAAGTCAATTTTTTCCAAAGTATTTTAAGTCTAGCATTGTTCACATCTGATTTATTAGTTTATTAGCTTCTTTTTTCCTGTCTTTGCTAGCACGTTCTTTGGCGTATTACCGCCCTCTTTAGATCATTGCACTAATGTAAAAAAGAAAAACACAACACAACAAACAAAATATAAATTTACTCATAGAAAAACAGGTGCATGGAACTACTGGTTAGCCTAAATGGTGACATGGACAAAAATCAAGTACTACAGTATTTTCGGCCAAATGCCTTGAAATTAATATTGCATCAATAATGAAGACATGACTGTTAGTGCTTGAACAAAATATTAACAAATACACATTTTTGATGTTAAAATTAAGTTGGTAAAGGCAAATACCAAATAAAAGAAAAGTTCAAAAGCTCAGAAAATTACATTACCTCACTTAAATGCAGCCTTTAAAACCAGGAAAAGACGAAACTAACAACAAAATCTAAATCGATCAATAATTATATCAAAATATTGAAGACTTGTCAATATATTTCCCAGCCCTAATCATATATGTAACATGTCAAACCATGTCAGTAATCTTTCCGACTTTATATGTGTTGTTAAGACCAAGGGTGTGAATTGGATACCAAAGCATTCTTAATACTAGAATAAACACATTTAGTTAACTATTCAACCGCCTCTTCCCCAAAGTAAGGAAGAATGAGAGCAGGAAACAACCAAACTCTGCCATAGCAACATTCAAGGAGGGGAAACAATCAAGTGTGATAGCTTTTTTTTTTTTTTTTTTAGCTCTCAAGCACCTCAGGCTGATGGTTTGTTGATGGCAGCAAGGTGGACCATCTGGTTTAATGACAGGGTTAAGTTGCTTCTTTAACTTTTAAAAACGTCGTCCTCAAAGTTTCTGCTTCTCAGAAGATGAATGGATGGATGGAAAAAACGAATTGCCCTGCTGTGGCTCAAGTGCATGTTTTAAGAGCAGCAGAGACAGGCACATTTGAGTTGAGGTCCACAAAAGCCTCTGAGTGACAGACCTTGTGCCCCTGCATGTCACAGCCAAATGAGAAACAAAATGATGGTGTCAAAATTCAGCTCTCATGTGATAGGCTTTTAAAGAGGATGCAAAAGTGCTTTTCAACCCAAATCACCCTTTTCATCCTCATCAGATCTTAACAGAGGGTTGTCAGTGCTCTACTTCCCCTCACTGTAGAGCTCCAGGAAAACAGCGAGCATTAAACATGACTCAGCACCACCTGGTGAACAGGAGGTTTGCACAGTATAGCTCAAAAGATGACAACACACAACGCTTCCATCTGAGCTGATACACACAGTTTTATGGATCTTGAGACATTTGCTGAAGGGATTGTGGATGGATTTATCCCAAACGCCTAAACAGCAAGGTGATAGCAATCGAACGCTGAATACTTTATTTGCATTTTAGAGGTTTAAAGTAAACAGAAAATTCAATATTCCAATTTTTTTTTCAAATGTTGACAACCTTTGCCTTCTCCAGTATTGGTTTTGCAAAATGAATCCATAAATGTATCTACTAGAGAAGGGCAGTAAACAAAAACAAACAAAATAATTAACAAAAATCATTTGCAGCCAATACTAACATGTAAAAAGCCTCAGTACAAGTTGGATCTGATAATCCTGCGTTTTGAGAAAACAGCCAGTAGAATTTGCCCTCAGTGTTTGCTGTGACACAGCACTGACAGTCTGTTTTTTATTTAGCACAGCACAAATTCAATTCAAGTGTTGAAAAATGACTTCAAGTAGCCGGTTGCCTTTGCTTCTCCAGCCACCTACCGCAGTGTGACCAGGTCCACAGGCAGCTGCTGCTCATGCTATGAGTGCCGCCCACACATCGCCTTCTTGAAATCACCGGGTCCGTGTTCTTACATGGAAATGTACACAATGTGCCGGCGTTTGATGTGATGGGCTAATGAAGTCTCAAAGGTTTCACTTATGAAGCACTAACTGCTCAGTGCTGCGTGTCTGTGTGTGTCTCCATAAAGTCTTAGGTCTGTTAAAGTGTTTAGGTTATCTAGATTTGAGGACAGAAGTCACTTAACCACTACCTTCAGTAACTTAGTTGGTAGGAACTACTCGTTATGTTTCATTTCCATACAAGTCTAAAATCCAACACTGGTATTAACACACTCACCACATGGAGTTATATTTTGCTAAAGGAGATAAAACAGGCAAAACTAAAGGGACTAACTGCAATGAAAAAATGTAGTTTTAGCAACAGTGTGAATGCAGTGACTCTAGATTTATTTCTAACTTGTGCTAATGTCTTAGGCAGAGCTTTTGTTTGTTTGTTTTTTTATTTAAAAATTAGAGCTAAGAGTTAACAGCCATTTTAGCTTGTCTGGCTTTGCTGAGGCACAGCAGTGCTTTTTGTTTCGGCTTAATGTTGACGTCAGATTGCGAACAACATCGCAGGGCGAACATGCTGTTGTTTGTTTAATTTAAGGAAAAAGTCTGGAAACCACATTTGCCAGACTTCGTGTAATTTTGTCCATTTATTGGTTGCAGAAATATCAAAAGCTTAAAAAAAAATTGGGGTTACTAAAGTTATTACAAACTTTTACAGAAGTCAGTTTATATAAGAGGGTTTTTCTTGTTTGTTTGGGGGGGTTTTTTTGGTTGTTTTTTTTTTCTTTTTGTAAATAATCAAAAAAATTCATACAGAACAATAAAGTGAGTCAGTCTTAGTCTCTACTTCTTGAGAGAGGGAAAGGCCAAGGAACCACACACTGCACTGTGTTTACTAAGCATTGCAAAGAGCAATTTATCAGATATAAAATGACCCTTGTTTGCCCGACATTATTATTAAGGGTTTAAAATGAGTCCTCTTTCGCCCTTTTTTACTAATCAAAGCATTTATTTGTTGAAAGGCACTGGAAACAACCAAACAGAAGAAGGTGGCTAAAACATTATTCAGTGCAGTTCCAAAATAATCTTATGGCTTTGGTCTGTAACATTTTCTTTTTGTAGAGTGATTTGTTTATGAGGGGTCTTCAGGGGTCCAAATGTCACATTGCGGAGCAGAAATGGAAGTAATTGCAAAGTTTTGTGTCAGTCACGATTTGTATCCTTACAGGATTTTCAGCTTTTTCTACAGCAACAACTTTAAATTGATTCATATTTGATATGCTTTGGCAAACCATGCAGCAAATTCTGATACACTTTTATTTGCAGTTTTATTTATGTCAGGCAATACAAGCTTTTAAATAATATTTCAGTATCAGTGATGTTTTAATATCTGGCTGAATCTTGGTATTATCTGATCATCTAATGTTCGAATTTCTGGCCGATTTTAAATAACTTAAATAGCAAGAAAAGAAAAAGCTCCTTTGCCGTTTGTTTCTAAAGGCTTTTTGTGATGATTGAAGGGAGCATGTGTCACCCTCTGGTATTAACAAAAGCTCATTTTTACTTGAGGCGACTGTGTGACACTCAGTACCTTACAAGGGCGCTTTCACGGATCTACCTGATGTGGAAAAAAAAAAGAACAAATATGTTTGACAGCCTAATGCCAAACTTTATGTAACCTGTCGTCTACGTTTGAGGCAAAATAATCTTTGCTCGTCTCCGCACACTATCAGCACATCTGCTTACTTTTTAGGAATTTGTTTTTTTAGATAGATGCATCTGTCCCGAGCATCTCTCTTGTGGCTGGAAACTACACACTTTGAAATAACATAACAAAAACAAAGTAGTCACTGTAAAATAATGAAGATAACGATTCTAATAAAACTATTTTTATTTACACAAGAATAAAAATAGTTGAATGATAATAGTTGATGTCACACCTATTGTTTGCTTATCAGCTTTAATCATTGGTAGATAGTTGAGTTGTGAAGCAGAGAGGAGAAAGATGATAATGAAGCAGAAAATAAGGTAGGTTATGATGTAGATGTCAAATTTAAACAAGTTGAATGTATCCTAATTTTGATCTGCAATTAAACAAAAAGTGTCTGAGTGTCTACAAACCATTTGTCGTAGAGGAAATGTACACTGGTCCAATGTAAATACATGCAGAGGATTCAAAGATAAGATGAACTGAATGTAATGTCAACAGCACTAAGCAGTGATTCTCCGTCATGAACAGAGATAATGTGTAATTACTTGACACATTTTTTTCCTGGCCGTTGAAACAGAAAGCACTTACTTTGGGTCACGGGGTGAGTTTACGATTTGGCTTAGAGTGACTCATCTTGCAGTCGTGTTTTATGTTTAGGCTAATTTAAACATGTGTGTCTACATGGCAGTCATTATGTTTTCTTTTGCTCTGCTGACCTCTGTGTTGGATTTACTGCTGTTTCCTGTGCCTTATGTGTGTGTGTGTGTGTGTGTGTGAGTTTTCAAACACTGCGCCTGCCCCTCAGGAAGGAATAATGCAGTGAGCGAGCGGGCGTGCATACGATGTTAGAGAGTGACAACAGATCCCTTATCTTAGCTGCCATGCCATGAATAATCTTTGGCTTATTTTCTGAAGTGGTATCTCGCGATTCTGGTCGAATTGTCTAAAAGCTAAATAAATCTGCTTGATTGAACTAATGGAACAGAGCCAAGATCTGGCACCAAGTCTTGTCTCTCAGCCTAATCTTATTGTCACGGACACATTGACCAGGCTGACACACACACACACACGCATATGCACACGCATACACTAAAGCTCCCTCCCAAGTCACTTCCTGATCAGGAAACTTTGAACCCAACATGTGGCCCATAAGTCCTATCCACAGGTAATTAGGTTTGATGGTTAGTTGAGCAGAAACATGGATTTTATCCTCCTCTCTGTCTCGCCTCCTGGAGGGTGGCCTCAGCTTGTTTTTGATAAACCCACCGCCAGCCCAGCATCAGTCTCTTCCAGCTGAACACACATTGTAAAAGCCACCAAGGCGCAGTCATCCCTTTTAAAGAAAAATTACCCACTAATATAAAATTATGTAGATTGCAAGGGTGTGTGTCGGTTGAAGACTGACTGAACGTTTAAAATCTGAGTTGAGAAATTAACCTCTCTCTGTATATATTGCATACCTGGCTTTCTTTTGGGGTAAATCCCAGCTTATTTCTCCCTCTAGTGGTTTAGATGAAGCGAGCTGTGTTGAATGTGTTTATGATAGACAGGAATATGTTAATGTTCCCTCTCACTGACATCTGGACCAACTGGTGTGAGCACCGTCCCAGCAGAAATTGAGTTTCATAAATTCATTTAATATGCCTGGCCAAATGATTGTAACTTAACATTTTGGTGAGTTTTCCTGGTTCCCCTTTTTTTTAGTTGCTTTGTGGGGGCACAGAGGACAATCGCATGCCCTCCAAATACTTTTCTGGCACTTTGTTAAAGTTGGAAGGACATATTTTAACCTTAGCAAGCAAACTATGTCATGGTGTAAGTGGTTTGTGTTAGCTGCTGGTACCATGTCGGGAGAAAAGCCAAAATTACATTTGAAACAGCTTTGAATGTGATTAGATTTGTATTTGATTTGAATTTGATGGTGAGAGGTGAGCACAAAGTAGGACAGGCGGTATCATGCTCAAGTGACGGTTTGATTGCATCGAGTCATCTGCCAGCAAGTCCTCCAGCTGCCAACTCACCGTTTAAATGAGAGGATATGTGTGTGTAAAAAAAAAAGTTACTTTTAATAAAAAACTAAAAGGAAGTCAGTGATCATTTGATGTGTCATTGCAGCTGTGTTTCTTTTGAACCTGCTCTCAAAAATGATGCTTGGTGACCTCATGTTAAATTTTAATATATTATATATTTGTAATAATAACAAAATACGCTAAATTAATCTGTTTCCTTTCTGACATTCTAAGCAGAGAGGCATGAAAATGCAAAGTTTCATACTTAAAGTTGGCACCTGTGTTTTTTGTTCATGCATTTGAATTGAGTATGATGTTGCTTGAAAAAAATACTCAGATAGTAATTCTCATTTTTAACATCTGCTTGTGTCATGCCTACAGTACTTTGGCTTAAACTATGTTTAATGCCAAAATGGTGCGTGAATGGAGGTGACTCGTTAAAACCACAGTACGTCTTATCAGGCACATAAACTACATTTGATTGAAATTGTGTATCTGAACAAATTCTCAGATACACACAGTGTTTTCATTCATTTTATCCGTAAAAACAGAAGAAGTTTGATACCTGCTGCTGCATGGATCTCATGCTGAGAAGTAAATGCAGTGATTGTTGGATTTATGAAATCCATCTTGACCTAAAATATGCAATTATATGAAAAAAGGAAGAAATTTAAGTCAAGTCAAGTTTCTTCATATTGCACATTTCATACATGACACAACCTGTACGATACAAACATTAAGAATAAAACATAAAGAACGGGAGGTACTTCA
>JAQLOL010000026.1:22363528-22387281 GCA_029783665.1 Naso thynnoides
TTAATATTCTCTCGATTGATTTATCTTTTAATCCTTGCAGCTCTATTACTGGCAGAGAAAACACCACAGTTTCACAATTATTGACACTATTTAATCTATTATTATAAATACACTCACACACACACTTGTATACATAATTATTAAATATATGAATAGAATTCTATAATTCATAATAGAAGTTTGTCTCTTCTCTTATCCCATTAACTTTTAAAAAGTCAGTTTTTTTGACAGACTTGTATATTAACCATTCAACTATAACTTACTTTTAAGTACTCAACTATTAGGCCTACACTTTAAAAACTAACTGAATAGCCTCAAACTGATGGTGATATACTGAATGTTGAATCATCTAATTAAAGTTTTTTTATATATTTATCTTTGGCTTCAGCAATATTAATCAGTAAACATTCATGCCAATAAAGCATTTTAAATCGAAAGGCAGAAAGAGAGAGAGAGAGAGCCCCTCCTCCACCTCCTGCCTCGAAAAGTATCCATGTGTCTGTGAACTCCCTGTGAACTCTGGTGACTTTAATTGCTCTGGAGGAGTTAAAGAGTTTAGGGCCAGCTTAGTACATTTAGCTGATATAGTTTTTTAACTTGACTTGAGGGGGCAGGGATGAATGATTATCCCAACAACGCTGGGACATATTAGACGTGATGGAGCCTTTAGCAGCAACTTTCTGGCAGCAGGCTCTGCAGACGGAACATCCATTGTTGACCACAACACCCTGATCGTTTTTTAGAAATCGGAAATGATTGCACGCTGCGTATTGTGTTTCTACGGTGAATACGACTCTGGAATATCAGCTCCCTCTGCCAAAATGTGCCTAAGTCACGCCCCCTTCCAGTGGAGCCCACAGGACCTTAGTTTGAAAATATATGAACAAAATCAATGGGGAAAGGAAAATTACTTTTTGACCCTGTTTGCCTCGTGCCCTGAATTATACGTATGATGTTCATCAATTTGAATGATATTTTTCATGTGAAGAAAGTCTGTTTGTTGTCAAATGGTTGATGCATTAGCTTGTGAAAATACGTAATTATAAAGACAACAACACCAGTCATGTAACTGACGTCATAACAGTTTCCGTCCTCTGACAACCAAGATGTCTAACTCCCCACTTCGAGTAGCTGCAGCTCTCAACGTGACCTGATTTATGATGGTTTTCACCTCTTAATACTTTTCCACTCGCTCTGGAAAAATGCTGTGAAATCTGCCAAGCTGATGGCCATGTCTGTATTGATGACGTATATTGTCCAAGACAAGACATGTAGTTCACTGAGCGGTCTCACAATTCAAAAATTCAACTTTCTTCACATGAAAAATTATTTTAAATTGTCAGTCATCATGTGTGTAATTCAGGGCACAAGCCAAACAGGATCAAAAAAAAATTTGTCCCTCTCTATTGACTACCGTTCACATTTTTTCCAAATTAAGGTCCCGCAGCCCGCAACTGGAGGGGCGTGACTTAGGCACTCTATTTAAAGCTTTTCAACTTGCCGGGTAAGTTAAGTGACGTGCTGCACACAGGAGGCCCATGACCACACACACTCACACCCACAACGTGACTCCCGTCGCAACTTGCCAGAGATTTCCCACGCCCCTCACACAAATGACGTGTCACAGGAGATACTAATTCTTATGGTTATCCTACCATGGCGTTAATAATTGCAGGTAATAGGAAAATCAGTCAATCCTGACATCCCCATGAGGAAGAAAATATGATCAAATAATAGTATTAAATAATTATAATTTAGATAAGAAACCTAAGGCATTGAAAAAAAAACAAATGATTATAGAACTCCCTCTGTGTTTTCTCTTAAAATATGCAAAGGACACCATTCTGGTGGCCTTAGTCACCGAGCATAATTAGTCTATTTACCAGAGAGAGGTGGTCCATCTGGACTCATTGTGCGCCAGCAACAACTTGGAGCTCAACAGCCTTTAAAATGATTGAGATAAGCATTGTTTTGCTGGAACCTGCCTGCACATCTCCAAAGAAAAATCCTCTAGGGACTCCTCGATACGAGTCACACAGCTCACAGCATGCTAAGATGTTCCTGTTTTCTGGGTTTTCTGTCTCCAACAAACTCACACGGAACAACGTTTTTAACAGGAGATCGACCGGCACAGGGTTTGTTTTTATTGGTCCTGCGGCGACTGAAGCAAGCTCAATGTCACCTTCTGTTGGTCTCCGAGGCATTTCTAGAATTTCTTATTGGTATCAGAAAGCTGTTTTTTTTTTTTTTTTTCCAAGCCTGTGCTCACCACTGATGAGTGGAGCCACTTGTATCATCCACTTTCCTCTGGTAACTGGCACGGCCTTGTTAAAACCAAAAATTCCACCCATGTCAATAGTTTCATGAGAGCTATCACTAATCAACCAGCCTTCACTGAAAAACACATGAATAACACAGAATTGATTTTCTCCTTTTCAGATCAATTTAATTTCGAGTTTCAGGGAATACCATTCCTTCCTAAATTAGAAAGTTGTAAGATGCACTTTTTAAAAGTATCTGGAACTAATTCTTGATTCATTCAAAGACCCTTTTAGTAAATACATTCTCCGTGTACATGTCTGACACTCAAAAGGCAACAGCTAGACTGAAAAAAAAAAGTCATCTTCTCCTTACAAACATTTTGATCAAACACGTTCAGTGACGACATTGTTCGCGTCTGGTTCAATTTAAAGACCATTTCCCCCAAACTCCACAGCTCGTTCTGCATCCAATCAGAGCATCAAAGCTGGACTCAGTCCTGATTGGCCTCCCACGATCTGAACAATTGCTGAAATCCTTCCAATCAGTCCAGTTTGCAGCGCTGGAACTGGAAAGACTCACATCGGCAGGTTTGTGTCTCATTAGAATTACAGGAGCTCCTGTTGTCTCTAAACTGGAATTGACTGACTGACAACAGGAGCTCCTGTTATTCTTCAAATTTACTCCTGGAAAACTACTTATTTGAACTATACGTTAGGGCTGGGCAATAAATTGGTTTTTCAAACAAAATTCAATAATTCTTTGGACAATGTTGAAATATAGAAATTGTGAAAATCGAATTTTCCTTTAACTAGGGTAAACACGGCAGCCTAGAGCTCTCTCTCACCTCTGGACTCTTATTTTTTATAATTGAAGTGAAGAGACTGGCACTTTTTTAATCTCAAATTAGGGAACTCATCTTTGTTTGATCAAACCTTTATTTTGAAAAAAAGGGTTTAGTTTGTTTGAAACTAGGTTTGTACTTTATTCCCAATAGGGAAATTCATGTTTTTTCATTCATGTTTGGGGGGGAAAAGAAAAAAAATAATCAAAATTTCTTTGTCTTTTGTAGTTAAAAAAAAAATCAATTAACATTGAAAAAATCAAACAAATTTGTTTGGACAATGTTAAAAAACGAAAATTGAGAAATTCGATTTTCCATTTAACTAGGGTAAATACGGTAGCTTCTGGCTCTCTCTCAGCTCCGGGCTCCTATTTTTCATAAGTGAAATTTGGTGAAAGTCAGGCTGGCACTTTATTAATCCCAAATTGGGGGATTCATCTTTGTTTGATCAAACTTTTATTTAAGAAAGTTCAGTCTGGTTAAAGCTGCATTTGCACTTTATTCGAACAAAGACATTCATGTTCGTTTGAAACAAAAACAACATATCTTAAATAATTTCTTCAGTGTTAAAAAAACTGAGTGGAATTGAAAATTAAATGTGTTACGAAAAAAAGTCAGGGATTTTATTTTCAGCCATATTGCCCAGCCCTACTATGCATTTCTATAGTGGCGTGAAGTACATTAGTCTTTACCAGAGCTACAGGAAAAAAAAAAAGAGAACAGAAACTGAGCAATATGATGCATTACAACCACAATCCCATCATCATATATAACACATGCAGGTGTGTCTGTAGTTGTCCATGAGTTTGTCTTTATACTAATGAGAGTGTGTGAGCTGACAGTAAAAAAAGTATTAAAGCACGAGTGCACATTGTAGCTATTTGAGTCATTGCACCTGGCAGGTGAATTGGCGGTGGATGAAAGAGGGGAAGCAGTGGAAGCACTTTCAGATACCTGAGGCAAGTGGCAGAGGACTGCATCTGTTTAACTCTCACATACACACTCACACACGCACACACACACACACCAAAGGAGATGAAGCAGCGAGCACACGCCCTGGAATCAGGCCAACATACAATTCCCAAACATCCGACAGGTCTACAATTAAACAAGTTGGTGATTGTTGGCATGAAAATGTTGTAAATGAATCCAATCTGCTGGAATTGTTAGCGACAACAGCTGAACAAATGACTGTTTCTGCTCAGCTTCCCTGTGTAAACCGAGCAGATCTGTCATGAGCACAAGAACAAATAAAAATAGCGACTGATTCCTACACACAGAGGAGCCGCCAAGTTATAAAAAGTATGTATATATCCATTCTAATTTTATGATACGAGATCATGAAGGAAAACAAGTAACTAAACAGTTAAGTCAATAAAGGGATCTGATATTGATATTGATATAGCACATTTATGACCTCTCCTCCAAGAGAGCACTCCCCTCTCTACTCACCAATAAAACACTGGTTATAGGATCTTCCCAACAACCCCATATTTCTCCTTATACAACTGTATCACATTTCTCCTGCTCCAGGCTGGATGAATACTTATATTTCCGCTCAGGGAGAAAGGCACAGTGTAAAGATTAAGGGCTTGGATGACAAGCGAGGGCATGAGGAGAGATGAATCTGTAACAGGTTTATTGCTGTGGTCAAGATTCTAAAGGTTAGCAAGAAGTCAGCTTTGACATACGCCGTAAAAAAACACTGCAAAGCCTTCTCACAGGGAATAATGCCCAGAGGAGGAGGAGAGGATGAGCATTAGTTCATCTTCCTGACCGAGATAAAAGCATTTCCTGTCTGACAGAATGAGCGAGTTTTGGTTCTTGTACAACAAAGGCTTTGCGGACCAAGGTCCTCTTTAAAGTTCAAGTGTTTGGGACTGCTTCCTTTGTTATAAGTGTTCAGCCCCTCAACTTGTGTTTCATTTTGACGTCGCCATCTGTGCTGGTCATTTGAACCTCGCTGCCTGTGTTTTAACAGGAACCCCTGAGGACATAAATTGGCTGCCTTTCTGTGAACTGGGGATCAGAAGTGTGTGGATGATGCACTGCCTCCTCTCAAAGGGAAACAGGCAGGAATGTCTCGCACTGGGGCCATGTCTGCGTATCTGACTGAGAGCTTAGTCAGTCAGACACTACTGAATCATATCAGGACATCTGCAATTTCTGCAAAAAAAGGGAAAAGGCAGTGAAATAGAAACACTCCTGGCAGAGATCAAACTTCATACAGATTAACTGGCAAGCCGGCTTCATTCACTCCAGGCACCTTGTCTATCATTGTTTCCATTTGACCGAATGACAAGTCTAAAGTATCTCCAATGCCACTGCAGATAATGGAGACATGTTTTTCTCTTCAGAACTGAAAGAAATGTGTCGCTTGTGGCACAAAGAACTACTGGTCTTCCTGCACACCGGTGACAGCTTGTGCTGCACCTCCACATCACACAATTACAGTGAGTATTTAGTGGCAGGAGCTAATTTTTATCTGGCTAGACGGTTCAATTGCTTCAAACCAGCAGTATTAAGACGCATACGGTCTACACTGTCAGAGTCTTACAGTGTTCATTTGTTTAAAATTGTCCCTACATTAAAGGAGAGCTTGTTTTTTTGCACATTAAGCCTTATAATAAGGATATTTATGATCGTATACAATGGCCCGCAACGTAATATCATATGTCCACCACAAATGGCCTGTGCCCCGGTGGGCTATATCACGCACACACTACTTATAGTACAAGTCCCAGAATTCATTTCACAGTTGGGCTGCCAATCAAGACCTGCACGTGCCAGCTCCACCCCCACCCCCGCTATCCATGGGTTTCACAGCAGATGTCTTGAGGAACAACACAGGTCTGTCCAAGGAATGGCTTTGTTCCATTACTTATCACAGCAAGCCAAGGTCAATGAGCGAGCATGCACAGCACCAGAGCTCTGGAACGAGTTCACCTAATTACCCGATGGAAGTCTTATAAAGTCTTGTACATACTCAACGTCAAGCTTCAAGGAAAGGAACGAGTGATCACAAGAAAAAGCAAGAAAACTTGGGTCACTTTCCGTGTTGCCTGACAATGGCAGGCCAGGTCTCCATCACTGCACATCTCACTGATAAACTGAACACTTGGCACCGAGTTCACACAGCGAATTGGCCAACTTTGGAGCATAGAAATTTAAGTTTGGGTATGACTCTGTTAAAACTGCACAGTTCCTGCAGTCCATTCCTGAAGCGATGCCCCAACTCCGCCTACAAGCCGCTCAAATGCTCTGCATGTTTGGAAACACGTGCCTGTGTGAGCAACTTTCTCCTCTAATGAAAATGAACAAAACCTCACACAGGAGTGGTCTCACTGATGCTCATATATCTATATTTATACATATATCTATCTATAAATCTATCTATATCTATATCTAGATCTCTCTCTCATATATAAAGAGATATAGATATAGATATAGATATAGATATATAGATAGATACAGAGAGAGAGAGAGATCTCTCGAAGACAGTCGAAACACCAGATACGCCCCTTCACCTCCGTTGTTTTCAGGTAGCAGTGACGTCAACAGGAGTTCCAGCTCTCCCAACTGCACCATTCGTCATAATAATGCTTTAGAACATTGAATGTGATCGTAAATATTCTTATTATACGGCTTCATGTGCAAAAAACTGAACTCCTCCTTTCAGTGTCATCCTTTAGAAAGAATACCTGTGTTTCAGGCTTGAATATTTAGGCTGATTTTCCCTGAATTGACCCTCCAGACAATCAAAGGGAAAGTTCTTGTCAAAGCCTTCAGTCGTTTAAAAAAAATTGTTCGGCCTTGAATATATGGCAAAGCGAGCAGCTTACAGATAAGATTTTCCCCTCCTGCACCGCCTCCAGACATGATCAGGGACAGAACCTTCTTAGTGGACCAGCGGGAGAGGAAAAGAGAGGACTTTTTTAATTGCTACCATGGAGCTGGTGTCGCCTGCAAGTTTGAAGGACAGCTGCAGATAAAAGGCTGGTCGGAGGATGGTCTTGAACTGATGAGGCTAACGGGTTGTCAACCATACAGATTAAGAGCTGGGGAGAATGCGTGGGTAAAGGCGAGACGGTGACAATGTGTCTCATTGAGACAGAAGAAGAGACATAAACAGTCATAAAATCTACTGGGGTCCAATCAAGCTTGCACTCCTCGACACAAGTCATCATAAAAAAAAAAATGCTGGTCAAGATGAAAAGACTTTCGGTCTGAATGCCCACTATTAAAATGGCATGGTTTATAGTTTTAAAGGTTGAAAATGAATTCCTGCACCCTGTCTACCTCACAATTATCCATTTATTTGTGATATTTCATGAGGACCTTCATGAGGCAAACAGGGAGCGGCTATAAGGATGCAACCAGTCACATGCCAAATGTTTAATAGGAAGGTTTAAACACCAAACAAGTAAAACCGTGTATGGTATATTACAACTGTAAATTTACTACGAAATGCTCGCAGTAATGTAGAAGGCCGCTATAAAACAAATGCATAAAGCACCAAAGGCTAAAGTGTAGTCTTAAAAAGCAACATTCCAAACCATTCCAGGTTACATTTAAAGATGAACCTGCGCAGATTTACATGGCAAGTGAAATCCACCATCAATAAATAAACAGGAGCCCTCATGATAAATACAACAAGGCCTCACAAAGTTGCACGGTACATGATTATGTTAAGCAACAATAATCAGATTTACCTCCACCCTATCAAGACTGCATCCATTAATGTAAGTAGGTCTTAAAAAATAGATCCGAGACCCCGTGACAGGTAATTGCAGTCAGGAAATGCACAATTTTAGCAGGTTACATTTGTGGATGAACCAGCACACAGAAAATATCAACACTAATTACGTCGTGTTTACTCAGATTCCTCCATGATGGTAAATTGTGGCGGCCTCAGAATTCTCCTGCAGACTTACGGCCACTCCCCATTTCAAAAGACCATTTGCCTGATGAAGGTCAGCGTTGCAAATAAAAGTATTACTGCGTCCCTCTCCTGTTCTCTCATGAAATACGTGTGCAAAGTGTTCTTCTGTTACGGTTTATGGTTTTGACATTTTCATTTCAAAGCTGTTTAATTGTTCTTTTCCACTGCTGGGACCAATACCCTCCAACTCGTAAAATTGTTTTATATGCAAGGACTGACAGTTGATGTCTTGCTTATTTTTTATTGTACAGAGTTTTGTCAAAGTCTCAGATCAAACTTTTTGTTTCTAAAGGTCTTTACACGCCAGGTGCAGAATGAATAAACAATATGAAAATGCCAATTGTTCCGATGCAAATTTTTCCAGTTAAAAACTATTTTAACCGGCAGCGACACGAATTTGCGGAAGACTGTTGACGGCTCACTCCAAAGATGGAAAAATGGTCTCACCCTTCAGTGATGAAGATCTCCTTCTTGTTCTCATCTTGCCTCAAAGTGAGACTCAGCTTGTTATGCAAAGCTGAGTCTGAGGTCGACACTGCACACAGCGTTAGAATGACCTCTAACAAAGGCTCCTAAAACTCCTTGAAAACAGCACTTGCCGGGTTACCAAGGTTGTTATCCACGTTGTCAAAGCTTCTGTCTTATTTAAAATTGCGTATTTTTCACTAACTGGGGGGGTGGGGTGGGGGGGGTGGTTGTCCGCCAAAGCCTGAAATTCCTCTCAAAAGATGGCGCTGGCCATATTCAGGGTTAATACTTCTGCTCTACAATGGGAGATGGACAATGCTCAGGATTGGTTGCTGCCTTTCTTCACAGTGCAAAAGCTCAGAAAAATTGACCTCGATGCCAAATAACAATAAGAAACATAAAAGAGGCACTTTCATGCATTGTGATTTCGCACCTTCTGTGCGAAAAATATTCATATCCTACCAGCAATTCAAAAAGTATATATGACGTGTGATTTAATCACACACACACAAAAAATGCATCCAGTGTGTAAAGGCCTGAAGTCTCAGAAAAGTCAGCTTTGTATCATTAATATGTGCACGGTACATGGAAATGAGCATTGTTTAACTTCTCTCAATGTTGCCTGCACCCAGAGCTCCTGGCTCATTAATTGCTGGCCAATGTCTGACAGGGCTGTTGTTCGAATGACAAATTGCACTTTCACATTTTTGGAATGCAATACTTTTTTTTTCTATGAATGTGACGGAACCTTCCAATCACACATGCATACAAAAAGACACAGCTCACAAACCTCGGATCAAACCGCGAAACCAGGCGGTGCTGATTACATAAGAACTGGGTTTCCTTTTTCTCATCTCAAATGGAATCCTAAGCGTATTTTGGTGTACTGATTAGCTGCAAAACAAATGTTTGTAAAGAGACTACTATATTGTTTTTCTCGTTTCAAAACGGATGAGCCGAAATCAAAGCACTACCCAACAGCGGGAACATTTCCTGGTCCAGTGTGGTGCAGTGCATTCTGGTTGTTGTAGGTTTTCTACCTTTTGGGCAAAAAACAAATACCACAGCCTTTTCCTCTGTTTTCTCTCTTAATGTAGCACTGATTTCAAAAGTATTTCTGTCACTAATGCACAAAATATTTTCTTCCGTCTACTGCAGGCACAGTCCAGTTTAAAGAAATGACCATCCAGTGGTGAGATACCCCTTTAGGAATGTTTCATAATGTTTTGATTTGGCTGTGTTCTCTATTTCAGAAGATATCTGTCAAACTGTGGCGCTCACGCAGTGTGATCTCAGTCTTACCTATGCAGTAGCAGAGAATGATGGACAGAACCACAGCAATCCCCACAGCGATCAGGGCGGTGCACTTCCAGGAGCAATGTTTGGGTGACTTCTTGAACTTGAAAGCCCCTCTGGACAGAGTGTTTCTGGGCAAAGGGCGCGCCGGTGTTGAGTAGACCGTCCCCGTCGCCATGGTGTAACCGGGGGCAGCTGCGCCAAAGAAAGGTGTCGTTCCTGTGCACGTTTTAAAAAGGAAGTGCCTGAAGGGGAGGAGAAGGAGAACGTAAAAGGGCATTAAACAAATAACTGCAGAATGAGTGATGGTACAAAACAGCATAATAAGAGCCTGAGGCTCAAAGAAAGTCCAAATTAAACTCAAACAGCTAAATACCTAAATACAGTATATCTTCCTATGGCAATAACTCCCATGTGTATCACAGTGCAAGAGGAACTGGGTTATAATCTAATATTCAGTATAATCCTGACATTGGAAGAGGTGAACAAAAAGTACCTCATAAAAACAATCATCTCCCACTTGCCCTTTTACAACTGGGCCTTTGCTAATAGCCCATTATACCTGGGGTAATTAAGAGGGTTTAATCAAATGCACTACGGAGTGATCGTCCTATTAACTTTTAAACCCCACGTGAAAAGCTCTTAAGTAAATGAATTAAGCCTTGTTGCCACACTTGCCCCTACTTAGAGATTAATACCCAGATGCCTCTAGGCTTACGGGGACGGCCGGCGAAATTGGACAGACTGACCATGCATAGCAAATGCGCTTCCAATCCAGAGCTGTAAAAATTGGTCATTTTTGATTAAAAAAATACATTTTAAACACTCTGTCCCTGTTGTTTTCAGATAACACAGAACTCTTAATTAAAGTCTTAATTTCATAAACAGGATTGCTTCAGGAATAACACAAACACTTGATTGTAGAATGTGACTTAATTAACAAAACAGATAAAAATTGAGTAAACAATTTGCACAACACAACTTCTATTATTCGGCAGAGGGTTGCTCAGCATGAGAACTCTCCTAACACTCGCTGTTACACACAAAACTACACCTGAAAAAACCTGCACAGCACCGACACGGCAAGATTCATTTTCAACTGGACCAGTTGGAGGTTAAACGCACAAAATGTCATTCAGGCCAGGAAAGGTCTTTTAATCAAGACAATGAAAAATGAAGAAGCAATTTGATGACAATGTGAGGCAACATGGAATTATGGGATTTGCTCATTTCACTGTCAAACAACCACCACTGCAGATAAAATCTATCAGACTGATACAGGCAGAAACATTCACAGACGAGGTAATGCATTATGGTTTTATTCAGGTTACGTTTAGTAACGTTTACGGCACATTTTAGTTACATTTTAGTTACGTTTAATTTCTCACTTTGTGTGGCTGCTGTTTCCCAGGAAGTTAGCAACAGGCTACAAAATCAAACACATCGTTACCTTGAATAAAATTAGTGTGCACATTGTTGTAAACATTCAGATAATGTTAGCACACAACTAAACAAAAACATAACTACGACAAATTTGTTCTGTATGGAAGCCGAGAGCAGCCATGGCCAATACTACAGACAACTGGATAAAGAAATGCACTATCGGGATAAAAAGGCTTATTTTTCTGGGATAACAGGATAATTTCTCTGGTGAGCCTTCATCGTGAGACTGTCAGGGAGGATTCATAACTGAACAGTTAAAAAAAAAAAGATATAAATGTGTAGTTTTATTTCCTGCAGTTACAGCAGACAACTATGATGTAAGGATCATAAGGAAAACATCTTGTTTGTGATGATCGGTGATGTCGACCCAATCCAGTCTCTGCATCAACCAGCAGCTGCTCAAATAAAGCCTATGTTATTATAACAGCAGCGATAAAGATATCACTAAGACCATGCGGTGCCCGTCTCACTGTGTGATGCCCACAGCATCTCCACGCAGACACTTTTCAGCATCAGTCCTATCTCTGACAAGAATTATTTGTATTCATTTAAAGGAAACACCCTCCTGTTTTGAAAACAGACCTTTTCATTCCATTATTATGAAAAAAAAGCCTTGTTTTCCAGTGATAACATTAATTTATCCCGTTATCACAGGAAAACGAGTCACTATCCAGTGATAACAAAATTATTATTTTGTGATCTCGAGATAACAGAAAGAGGGAAGATGGTACTGACTGCGGTGGCACTCAGCTTGTGCAGTTTTGTAACATTTTAATTGAAAAATATCATACATTGTTCGTTAGAGGCACTTTCCAAAACTGTACAAAAGATGAGGTCAAAGGCTTTAAAGCAGCCAAGACGAACTGGAATTAACGTTTATGAAGTAATCCGGCAATAATCTAAAAAAAAAAAAAAAAAAAAACAAGACTGCCAATGCGGCAGTGAACAAACTCTTGAATAAGAGTGAAAATTCCGTTACAGAAATACCGCTTTGTATTTCTGAGGAAGGGTCAGAGAAAGCACAGGCCTAATTTTATTCTCTTGCATCTTCTCCTTCCTAGATAAAAAAAAAGTCTTACACAACATTTTACCGTGTTTCAAGTTTTCTATAGGAGTGGGTTGGCATGAAAACCACTGATTTAAATACATCAATAAACTGATAAAGCGGTATTTGCTCATCAATTATTTGTGCTGCATCTGTGAAGTCTCCATGTATGTTTTGTAAAGGCTCTTTTAATCCTGACGAGGAATCTGTGCTGAAAGAGCTTGAGAACAGCTAATTGGGCGCATAATCTAAAGCTGAGCAGTTAAGAAGCGAAAGACTTCCTAATCAGAGTCTCCATGATTATTTGATAGAAGTGGTGGGTCAGCATGCTTCAGGCGAGCAGCACCCAAAACTGTTCATTAACTGAAAAACTCTTTTGGTTGGACTAAATGTTATTTCTGAAGACTTCGGGGAAGTTAATCAGAAAATGGGTTAAGTAATTTCATCAGGTTGTTCACATTGTTTTACATCATAAACCTACACCACATTTCAGGCTCGCTGCTGATACTCCAGCTACTTCCTATCTCCTGTGAGGATATCTCGGAGCTAAAACCTCCTCTGATCAATTCTTGACAAAAAGAACAAATGTCAGATTTGGATCGTCTGGCTCCTCGATGCCCCGATTGACACACGCGGTCGCCAACAGACAGGGATTCCATTTAAAGGTTACCGCGTGTCACTGCTGGAATGACAATGTTCGGGTCGCCCGCAACCTGGAGGAGTTCAGATTCCTCAATCTGGAACAATCTGTACTGTAGCTGCGGCAGACTCTGTAATATGCAGTTGGGCATGAATTGAGGTCAGAACTTGCACAACGTCGGAGGCGGCAGATGTGTAGTCAGACACGCAGGCAAATAGACACCACTATCTGGGGAGTTAAGTGCAAGTGGATGCAGTCTGATGTGGCAGACAGAGAGGAAGGTGGACGTGTGAGTTCATGTTGGCGGGGAGGTGTATGTACTCTATTTGAGGGAGGTGAATATCGAATGCATTCATGATGTAGAGACAATTTCAGCTGTAAATAAAGGTCTAAAATGCGCCTGGGCTCCTATTTATGCAAAGATATCGATACTCAATGTTCTTATTACCGCCAAGTGAAGAGAAACCTGAGTTAAAAACACCTAGAGCACATTTGCACATCTGTAATCTGCTAGAGTCTTTAATAACACTGGAAACTGAACTAAAGGTAATCATAACAACACTTCATTAAACATGTTAAATAAAAGCAGGAGTACACAAATCATGAAAGTGTGTTTACTTGCAGAAATAAGTTTATGAACTCAATTTTAAATGCACATATAATTAAAACATATGGCACACCGTGGGTGGTTTTAAACTAGAAAGTCAGCTAAATTTCGGTCATTTATTTCCCTCCTGCTTTGTATGACAGAGTGTGCAGGGAAACGGAGAGTTGTCACAATCTGTGCATCAGCCTCACCGAGACAAATTCCAGTCTTGGACATTTATTTGCACTCGGCGTTTAAAGTAATTCCACTGCTGATGTTTTTCATGTCGGCTGCCTTTTTTTTTTTCTCTCTCTCTGAAGAGCAGACTGAAGGGGTCTAAAGATGAAATGCTGTTGGACATGATTAACAAACAGCCGACCAGTGTAAATGTCTGCAGCTATACACACTGGATGACCGGCTGTAATTGATTACAGCCAGTGTGATGCAACAAGGCACATTACTATGCTAATCCAGCCAGCTCTTGTGATAGCAGTGTGGTGTGCCGCGAGTGAGTAAGAGAGGGAGAGAGAGAGCGGGAAGGAAAAGAGACAATCAAGAGAGTGTGAGACTGAGGGAGAGAAAGCAAATGAATGGTTGTGTGTCGGTGTGATCGCAGTGTGTTTGTGTGCACGCCTGTCTGTCCCATTGAGAAGCCCGTGACACAAAAGCAGCAGCCACCCTGGTCTCCTCCGCTCTCACAACATTGCTTGTCATCAGGATGACATTTGAAAACATCCTCATGGAGGACAAAAGACTAAACAGTGAGTGGGTGGATTTGTCTTCGGCAAAGCTCCAGCTGGAGGGGTGAGGCAAAGACAATGCGAATCGGAGCCCTCAGAATATGTAATCTGTCTATTAGCCGCTGTTCTGCGTGAGCATTAGCATTTCAAGGTGAGGGCTGGAATAATCAGGCCGCTTTAATCCGGCGCCGAAAAAAGCCTACAGATGTGGCAGGCGTCGCAGTGGCTCTTTTCACGCTCGCCGCCGTCGCTGTTGCTCTCCCCCAGCTCAACCACCTGCCCTCACATCGGGGGGCCTGCTAGCAGGTGCTATTCTGGTACAGCTAGCTCCGCACAAGTGTGATGGTATTTCGGGAGAGCTTCATTGTGCAGTCCTGCCCACGGAGATCAGCATGGTGCCATCTTGAGTCTCTCCCTCAGTGTGAGTGCTCAGATTGTTTGCACATGGAATTTACTATATTTAACGAGTTTGATTAGGTTTGGCATAAAGAGGGGCTCAGCTCTTCTGTACATATATTTGAGATTATGCGAGTCAAATTCCTGGCCTGAGACAGTTACAGCTACTGTAGCTTCAGGGTTGGGAAGGCTACATTGGAAATGTAATAGGTAACAGATTGCTAGTTACTCTATTTAAAAAGTAATAAGTAATATAACTATTTCAGTTACTTTATTACATTAAATTAAATTAAATTTCTAACAATTTTTTCTTTAACTCTTAACCATTTTCAAATATTTAAACCAGGCAGTGTTAATGGCAGACGCTGGGCGCTGCAAATTCAAACAAAGGAACCAATCACAAGCACCAGCATAGCATCAAATTTGGCTAAAAGTCCTTGACTGGAAATGGCAAAAAGAATTTCAGCACATCAAAGACGTGCAAAGCAACAAAATGAATATTATTCCATATACAGCCTAAGCTTTTTAGAGAAAATATTCAGATGTACCCTTTGTAATTGTTAGCATTGTCATAAGTAACTGTAATTTGATTACACATTCTTTCTCAGTAACTGTAGCTGATTACAATTGCATTTGCTTTGTAATTAAACTACATAATTTTGTTACATGTAACTAGTTACTTCCTAACACTGTGTGGCTTAAAGGAGCATACGAGGCCATTTTTATTTCTTACCATTAGCAAGAAATCTCCTGTTTTCTATAAAAGTTGTGAAAATTTGACCTTGCATGTACTTCAGTGGATCTCAAACCGCATTTTAAAGCCAATTCACTGTCATTCAAGTTGAAACAGGGTACGGAAACACTCCAGGACACGTGAAAGTTGCCAGGTATGGGTAACTCACCCTTCTAATGAGAACGCCTGCGTTCATTTGGTCAAAAATCACCGAGCAAATGAGAGAGAGAGAGGGGAGCCGTGGAGATTACAGTTACTACGTGCTGCCTTCCTAGCTGGAATATTAGCGTGGAGAAGGATTTTGACACAGATGTACTTTTCAACTGATGTGACACATTTACAGCTAGTTTCTATAACATTTATTAAGTATGGACAAAATTTAAACAAACATCATATCTCAAAAGCTTTTTTTAGTAAAAATTGTTGGGGTTGTTGTAACCGATGTGGCAGATGTTGAAAACAGACGGAGACATGTAGTAACACCCGTATGGTCTTTTAATCCAGAGGAGCAATTCTGGTGAGGAAATGTTCCAACACAAGACAAATTCTGGTGTATTTTAGCTACCGCAGGCTACATCTGTGATGTGTGATGCCTTTTTATGTGAACAACTATTTAGATTACTCCTCACTATCCATCGTCTGTCCATGAAAGCTTTTACATTTGCTGCCTAAAAAATCATCTGGAACAGATGCACTTTGCGCTGCCAGCAGCGGCAGCAGACTGTAACCTACAATAAGAGGAAAATATTGCAGGAATTCTGGATCACCACAGAAAAGCATGCTTGGCACTGAAGATGTTGGCAAAATAAATGAAAAAGGAAAAACACACAAGGAAAAGGAAAAAAAAAAAAAAAAAACGTTTTGAGGATTACCACTTTGTCTCCACCACCATCCACTTTGGCAGGTAACCAGGCAGCACTGCAAGCGCCGCTCTGTTCCAAAGGGCTAGTTGGCTGGTTTCTTACACATGACTAATCAGTTCTGGTGCGATCCTGACACTGTGGCTTGTGCAGACAGCAAAAAAAAAAAAAAAAAAAAAGTTCAATCTCCCTCCTCTGATGTGAGGCACGACTGTCTGCCTTGTGATTTACATGCGCATCCCACGTAAACAGCTGCGCACTCGCATGATCACAAAAACGACATCCCGCTTGGATTACCTCTGCTATTCTTTTTTTGCCCCCGAGAACAATTCTAACACGTTTTCCATCAGGAAAAATGTACTGTCTGTGGGACACTGTACAGCATGATGATTTTTGGAGCTCAGACATAATTTCATTTCAGCAAGGACTCCCCTGACACATGGATCCAATGAGGATTGACAGTACATTTATAACTGCAACGTGTGGCTGGGCAGGTCTTCAAAAGACTCATTCAGAAGTGTCATAACGACTGCTCTAGCTGAATCTCATTGAATCTAAGTGAAAAGAAAAAAAAATGCTGAAGTGGGCTCCAAAGGACATACATATGTAACAGCAGGGGCCTATGTGTATTTCATCCACTTGATCACTTATGGAATGTATAGCTGACACCATGAAAGCGTAAAAAAAAATACTAAATTCACACATACTGGTGAAATCTATTCAAAAGCGAGGATTAAGTACTGCTCAAGAATAATTACCGGATATGTGCATTGGTCTCGAAGGGGACATGGTATTTCATTTTATAATCAAATTCAATGGAATATTTCTAATTGAATAAATGACAAAAAACAGTGTCAGTGTAGCTGAGTGGTTAGTAAGGAAAACCTGCTGGGTTCATTAAAAGCATTCCACACACTTTAAAAAAGATCTCTGAATGTCTCTTCAGCACTTGAGAGTTGTGGCTAGGATTATTGCTGCTGCGTTGCCCCTTCAATAAAGCGGTCTCAATCATTATAAAGCACAAAAAAAAAGCTGAAGTGGGATAGTGGCTGACAATTATCTGATGTGTGAAACTGGACTTCTCTCGTGGTGACAAAGAGCTTCTCAGTGAGCGACTCCTGAACTTCACTGTTCCGTCGCGAGGGTCAAAACTTCTTTCAGTCCGTTGGAGAAAACTCTAAAACTTCACAGGAGCTGCACCTCCTTTATATTTCCAATCTTACAAACAACTATGGAGCTGTTTGAAACTGCCACGTTTTGTTTACCTGCATGTGGACTTCAAAACAGACTGATGTCTGCTTTATTTGTATCATTTCTGAGCCGTAAAAAATGGTTTAATTTGTCTGATGTTATTTGTTTGATCTTGAGAAATGAGCCAAAATCAAACCTGCTGGCTTAACGCGGCTCTGACATTACGATCACTGTGAGATCAGTGGCTTCATTCAGCAGCCGTATAATAATGAGCTGTAGTTTCAGTAGTAGTCGCTGAGTGTGGTACTTCACACATTTAGAAGAACGGTGAAAGCTAGTTGCTATTGAGTCAGATTAGCACAAGCTTGCTTTGAAGACCAACACTTTTATGGGTGGCCACACAGACATAATTCATTACCGCTAATTGCAGGAAAAGTAGCTAATGCTGTCAAATGAGTGCTTTATTTTCAAGGAGATCCTGTCACAAGAAATATATTAAACAAGATCATAACATCGTGATTTATGCTAGACACTTGTTTTTAATCGACTTGTGCCTTGTAGAGCATAATTTACCATCCTTAAGTGTGATCACCTCTGCCGTGCTGCATAGGAAATAAAATCAAAATCAATGTCAAGGGTTCATGAGAGGTACGTGGAGCCACCTCGCATGTGCTGCGGCCCCCTGGAGGTAGTCTAATAAATACTTTCTGGAGCTTCTGTTTACATTTCCCAACCTGGTGGTTTTCTTGACATCTGCAATTATGTGGTGAACCGGGTCTTCCCTTTTGGCCCCGATGGTTCGCAGCAGCCCTCCGTTCCCACCCACTGACAAGCACTTGATTTAGAGTCCGCTCCGGTGATAGTGATTTATGCCTCGTCTGATGATAGGTGTGCACATATTGTTTTGTCGATACGGCTAAGACAGCTCAAGGTCACGGCGCGGTTAGTATTCAATCACTGCATCTTCCCCAGAAAGCAAAACTGTCACCGCATATCCCAATTGATTCAGTCGGATCATAAGAGGTTGTTACTCCATGCTGCCACAGACGAAATTCAAAGTTTACGTTCATCTGAGTCCCGGAAAGGTTACGCTGTGCCAGGGAAATATCAGGCTAGAATGCAATCATCGACTCCAGGCCATTTCTGAGTCAGGGCACAATGTACCACACTTCATTAGCCAGGATATTTTCAGCCCACTGATTAAGAGAGATATAACTGATGCTTCAGGAGGAAAACTTGGCAGAGGGTCTTATGGCAAAGTAGTATCTTGCACAGCAAATTCTGATATTACACACAGCGCGTTTACCGGGTTCCTTGTTAAGTTATGGCCTCGCTGATTTAAACTGGCAAGCCGTCTGATACTCACAAAGTTGACTTTAATCATGTACTCTCCTTCTAAGTGCGGGTCTATCTAATTTGGTAATCAGCCCTAAATTGTAGGCGCATACAAAGAGCAAAACTTGACAAGATTATTCTTAACAGAGGAGAAACTATCAGCATATTTATCAAACTCAGCGGGAAACATATTATGCCGTGCACAATTTGTGGCATGATAACTCATCCTGATGAGGTGCCGTTCCTAAAATAGGCCTTTAAAATCAGCCGGTTATTGCCAGTTGTCTTCGGGAGGATGTGGACTGCCTGTGCCTTTTTTCAGCAGCCGACAAGAAATGTCAGTGCTGAAGTTTATGATGTGCTGAGGTTCACACCATCCAATACTGAACTTCATCCCGCCCACATGGATGGCACTCATTGTGTGCTTTCCGGAGTGTTTGGCAGGTCATTCAAATAACTGAGGTGTGATGAAGGACACAAGAGCATGAGCATTAATATACAGCCGATAATTTATGTTTGTCAACAAAAAAACACGGTGCTGCTTCAGCTACAACCGAGTGAGTCACTGTTAACCCTCATTCAGAGTTTAATGAAAATGGGCCAATGTGTGATGTTCAAAAAACACATCAAACTGGCAAACAAGCTCTTAAATAAAAATGGTAAAACGAAGGTCAAACTACTCATTCTGAACCTGATGATCAAATGTAAAATGGAACAAACCCTAAAAGTTGCCATGTTGTACTGTAACAGACATTAAAATAAACATCATAAACGGCCGCCTGGCCCCTGTTGATTTTGTTTCACATCATTTTGTTTTCTGAGTCAGTGAAAATGGATCTGTAATAACACCTGGTACTGACTTTTCCAGCTCTGGTGTGGGTCATCGTGGGTCACTCACCTGCTCTCCAGGGCCACATTGCTGCCCAGGACCCAGCTGTCCTGCAGCTGGACGCATTCCGCCGTACTTTGCAAGTCGGCCGCCAGGCCGGCTGTGGGCGGCGGGCTCGGGCTCCTCTGATTGGCCAGTGAGCTGCGGCTCAGGGACGTGATGGACGGATGCTGCTTGTGTGGGGGTGGGGCTGGAGGGAGAGGAGGCGGGCCTTGCTGACTAGTGAGATGGTCGCCTGGAGCAAAGCAGACGGAGAGAGAGAGAGAGAAAACAGAATATTGTTTTTTGTGTTATAGTAGCGATAGTTGTATTATGAAAGCTTTAGTTATTTGTATTGCCGATTAAAATTCACAGTAAGGAGACAGCAGATGGATACAAGTATGCATCTGCCTCGTATGTAAGACATGAGGGACACCTAATAGACCCAGAAAAGCAAATACAACCAAGAGCAAGACATTAAAATGAGATGCAACCACTGCAAAAAGATTGAAAGTAAGAGCTGCTTTTATGGCGACACACATAATAATTGTCGCAAAACGCCACACGGCTGACAGTTGGGTTCTCTTAAACAGAAGGTCACTTAGAGAGGCAGCTGTTCTTTTATGGGCGCTTAACGCAATGTTTCACGTTTGATTACAGCCAGAGAAGACTCTCAAATAACTAATGACCAGAACATCCATTAGAGCTCCGAGAGAACAGGTTTTCCAATTTCACACAAAGCTGTGTAATTGGCCCCCAGAATGGCATGTGGTGATTATCTATCCATCTTCCCCGTTTAAAAAGGTAAAAACCCACAGTGCTGACAATTCTGATTTGCTCCAATAAGCTCCAAATGGGGATCGTCTTTCTTGCCTTACAGAGGCTTGGAGAAGATTGAGAAAGCCGGGGGAGCTGCGCCTTGTAGAAGCTGTTGTTTTTGCCTTGACAGCATGAATTTTTATACAGCCTAAAGGAGTTACATTTAGAGCGTATGGACGTTGGAGGAGAGTTGCGGTGCATGATTTAACCTTTGCTTCCTCACCCATGCTTGAAGACCTTGTGGAGTTTGAGCTACGGATGAAAATCCGCTTCGTGCTATTGGCCAGACAGAACAACTTGATTTAAAGGACACCAGTCATTGTTCTGAAATGAGATTTCAATGACCATGCAATTTTTGTCCTTGTCTCTCTGTGCTTCCGCCTTTCAGCGTGCATAAAATGAGCTGTTCAATGCAGGCAAATGAGCCTTACATTTAGTTTCACAGGGCAGAGAGAAAACATGTCTGCCATTCAGAGCTGGGAAATCATTTCCACCGCTTTGAGGTAAAAACCTTCAGGGTCCTGCACACGCAGGCTGCTGGAACAAGTGATGATTATTTCTAACATTTCATTGGGGGATTGCATCTGAAATCTACTGTAAGGAACATTGTAATAAGAATGATTACCAAGAATAAACTCCTCTCCCTGAGTTAATTGCAGGGACAGTGGCAGCTGGTGCAGAGTTTAGCAGGGGAAGGTTGTACCAATTATTTCTGTGACTGATTACTTGCCAGATTTATTGTTTTTATGACAGAATACATTATAAGAGCACTTGAATACAGGCGACAGAGAGACAGACATTGAATGACGAATGGTGGGAAGCGGAACCAGGAGTGACGAGAGCACGGTGCTAATGCAGAGGGCCAATCTAAAAATTAATTAATGCCCAATTAGAGTTTGATCAAGCCCAATCAAATATGATCCCCCTCATGGCCTCACACCACCTTGTTCAAAGTCAATTCTGAATCCCAACACATGAACTGCCGGCGATCATCTGCAATATTGGCGTCGGAAAAAAATATGAGGCTGCCGTGACTTAGTGGTAATGAATACAAGACATCGCACTCATCTCCTGGGTTAGACTGTGAGCCCTATTAGAAAAGTGCTAAGTAGGCTAATAGAAATGTGGATTATCTACCTACATTGGATGGTTTTTACTTCACCTCTGGGTCTCATTTCACTATATGAGCCCGCAGCAGCCACCAGCTCCACTTCACTTTCCAGCAGCGGCATTTTTCATGTAATCAGCGCTCGCACTAATGCAACAGTTCAATGTCAATGAGGGGCTGAATGAGGGGAAATGACGTAGCGGGGACAATCAGATGGATTCTGGAAAAACAGAAAATGACCTAAAATGGAGAGAAATGGAACCAGGGGGGATCATTTTTTTAGATCATATGTCTTGCAGTAACACCAAAAATACTGTGAACAAATGATCAAAGACGAGCTTAAAGTTCATTTCAAGCAATCAAATTGAATGAGATTTCAGTTGTAAAAGTACAGAGCACATGCTACTGAAATAACACAGACCACATAAAAGTGCTGTATTTGTTCTTCAGCACAAACATCTTTTGATTATCACACCCACACGCACCACAGTGAATCAGTAAACAGTCCACCCTCCCATTATGCATTACAAATAAAGATACATGACAGATATTGCACAAATCGGCGTCCATTTATCTTCATGTCTACATATTGATCCACTGGCATACAGTGCAAGTCAACATCTTGATTGCCCTTGTTTAGATTGCAGGCGGTTCTGCTGCTGCACGGCTCACACGGAGAGTTTGACAAGGCAGCGTGCAGCACAGCAACTTGAAAAAGCCATAAAAAATATATGTGGTGCAGGTGCATAATGGTTGATGGGAATAGTGCCGGCACAGCAAGCACAGAGATGAGTTCGAACAAGTCCAAACACTCGCCACCACCACTTTACGGTCAATCTTGATTCAATTTCTGATGAATCAACGTGTTAAAAGGCACGTCTGGTCTATGACACGAAATGAGCCGTGTTCTCAGGTGAAAGCCGTGCTGAGCGTAACGTTCTCAAAACACAAAAATCCCACAACCTTCAAAGGCACAGGATTTGACATGCAGCAAATCCGACTGCATAATCCCACAATGAACTAAGGGGACATAAAACCCCATGAACTGAATTAAACCTGCTGCATGCATACTTTGCAAAATGCACTCAAAGCTTTTGAGTGTAAACAAGATTTCCCTCTTGAAATGCTGCGATTGCGTTCACTGTAAAGCAATGAAGTGAAACAGCCCATCTATTTCAGTTCTGAGTGAAGCCAAATTGAAGCAAAACAAAAGTTGAAACCACAAAGATATATTTGAGAGACTATAATGTTTAACACAGACAATGGACAGTTGGTCTGTCACAAAACATGGAAAAAAAACATGAATTCAGGTTTAATTTTTCCAAGGACCTTTTTGTAATATGTGTACATTAGGGCTGGACCCGGATATTTGGCTATTTTAATATTTTGTTAATTTGGTAGGAATTCTGTTTTCAAGTAAAAGATTTAGATATTGCAAAACAGATTTTTTTTGCCAGCACGTTCCTGTACTTGGCTATAATATTTATGCTTCTTAATTGTCGTGTTAAAATACTGAAATAATTTGTGCAATCTCTGAACACCTGAGATCCGTCCCGCTCACGGTGGTGGACATCATGCCTCAGTTCATCCTAAATGATACAGCAAAAACAAGATGCCAAAGACCTCAACTGTTTGGAAACACTTTGTATTTGGTGATAACAAGACAAAGGCGGTCTGCCAAATCTGTCATTTGAAAACTGGGTTACCACGGGGCCACAGCGAGCTTGATAAACCACCTGAATGCTGTTAGTTGCCTAATTGGCTTTTTGTTTGACGGTGGAAAAATAGAGACCATACTAAGTTAAAGAGTGTGCCGTGTTGCTATTAACATGACCACGGTAACTGTGACGCTCGCCTTCTTTATTGTTAAATTGCTTGCTTAAAACTTGAGCAGCTCCGCTAACATGACCGCGCTACACGCATGAGCTATCCCAAACCCCGCCACGCCACGCCATTCTTTCTTTTTTCTTTTTAAACTGACAATTTACACAAATATTCAACTATTCGACCACATGTAACTTGGCTAGGTATTCAATTTGGGATTATGGGATTTGGATTTTTTTTTTTGATTGTTTGTTTTCTGAGTTGATGATTTTCACCTGAGAAGCAAGGTGCAGAGCATCCTGGCGAATCCCGGCCATCCTCTGTACAGTACTCTCTCTGGACAAAATAGCGGCCGC
>JAQLOL010000026.1:22418978-22437984 GCA_029783665.1 Naso thynnoides
AGTGACATTTTATCTGATCTTTCCATTTGTTATAACAAATTCAGCATTTTTAATCATTTTGTTTTAAAAACACACGTCCAATCTGTCAAACTGCATCATGCTAAGTAACATGTAATGCTATAATGTGCAAGGAAACATATCTCCACCCAGTAAAGCGCCTTTCATAGCAAAATCTAACACATCACACGGTGCTGCAGTGCATCATATCTCTGCAGAATCAACTAAGCATTTGGCTTTTATAAATTATCATGTGGGCGCAGCAGCCTGTAATACTCTTGCTTTCATTAATGACCAACAACTAAAACAGCAAAGGACTGATAAGACTCCTTTGAAGGTGGACATCAAAAGTGATGCCTCTAGGGTTGAGAACAAGGGAATGCTTCTTTGACATTTTCCCCGGTGCAACCACACATTGACTCAAAGAGCTCGGTCACGCCTGCAGCCTCAAGTGGGGAAACATGTTACAAGTTTGGACGGCAGTCCTTGTAATCCAGGAGTGCCCCACTTCCAAACGGCTCGAGTGAAATTCATATGGAGTGGCCCAAATTATATTTATCGCCCATCCTGAAGAAAAGGTATTGTAGACCTGCTACCAGACAGGCTATTTTAAGATGGAAGCATTTCTCCGTCGGTCTTTTCAGTACATTCTTGGAGATGATGTCGATTTCTATTCTTCTGGGAGTCACAAACGGCCTCATTATAATCCCCACTGGGTGTGCCTCATAGCGGTATGATAGAATTAAAACTAGAAACAGTCACGTGGGAAGGTTCGTGTCTTGTTCACAATATCCTATCGCAAGACAGATGTTCATGTGTCGGATTTTGACACTGTATTTTTAATGCTAGCCAACAACAGAGCTGAAATACGATACAGCACAATACGGTGTTTGTGCATGTATTACCATGTCGTTTGTAATGGACAGCAGGACACAATGGGAATATAGTGTACAGCATTAATGTGCACAGAGGGCTCGGTTAGGAACACAGTAATTGGGGTTGGGAGAGAAAGCAGCGGCAAGCATGGAGGTGGTTGGCTCTGGTTTGGTCTGCTCAGGGAATAAAAATGAATCTGTTGAAACACCCGCTTTTTGACAGTCACCTGTCCATGTTTATCCATCCACTGTCAAAGCAGGATTACCCCAAAAGCCTCCCCCTGGTTGCTGAACCACCTACAGCCAAGTAGCTCATTTTCACTACAGCACCATGTGCAAACAAAGAGGGCAGGAGAAGGGGAGAAAAAAAAAAAAACGCTATCCGCACTGGCAAAGATACTGCAGTGAATTTCAACCGAGTAAACAATATGGGAAACAGGCCAGGGTCTTCTTCACATAATATGCTTAATTCCACAGCTAAAGGGGGAAAATGGACTCTTATTTCCACTAAAAGGCTGTTTCTAAATGATGGCTATTCAGCCCAGTTTCAATTTTGACATACCAAAGCTGTCTGAGGTACTCAGTTACTGGGAAGTGGGATGTGGGCGGGGGTGTTAGGTCTCTTTGCTCTCCTTGTGCTCCATGGTCCCAGTCCAGCTGGCCTTTAGAATATGGATTATGTGTTGCCGCAGCCAGGCTCTCACTCCATGGGGGGCTGGACTGGGTGCCCAGCTTCAGCGGACTCCCCACCGAGACCCCTGGGTGAGAGGACGCCGAGAGCCCCCTCGGTTCTCAAGGCTGGATCATTGAGTATGCAGCGGGTGCTTCCCACACCGGCACCATACGTCAGTGTGTGAAAGAAAACGTCCAAAATTTTTTAAAAAGACAGTGAAAAGGGGGACAGTGGGTGGGTCGACAGGGGGGGATCAGGGTGTGGAGCATCGAGGGAAGAGGCAGAAGCAAGAACTGCGATTGTGGCATAACTGCGACACTGCATCTCTGACAATCACAATGCCCGCTCTGTCGAGGAAAAAGAAAGGGGTAAAAAAAAACAAAAAAAAAACAGAGAAAGAACCTTGGGAGTGCAGCTGTGCAGCAGATTTACCTTTCAAAAAGTCTGGGGCGATAATAAGTATCCAGATGACAGCTCTGTGCCGCTGCATCCCCGACTAAAGTTAACCAGAGGTCCTAATGTCGAGTGCCAGCAGCAGACACAAAGGTCTGAACAGCGGGGCATCGAGGCAGCTAGCACAGCATGGCTAAGTGGGGCAGGTGATTTCCCATCTCCTCTACTGCCCTCAAGGCACAGCCAATCACTGCTGGGGAAAAGTGGCGCCCCAGCCTGACAGCCATGCAGCCAGTGAGTGGAAGGGCTAGAGAGGGAGCTGGAGTCTATCTGGGACCATGCATTATTCACATGCACCGCTACGGCACTAAGACCTCCACAAAGGAAAGGCCTCAGGTTCCATCAGTGCCGACTTGTTTCCAATCTATTATTGATGGCAACACTACACCCTATACTTTTCCCTGATTTACTGGATTCTATCATTGTTTCTATAATAAAGGCTATTTCCAGTAAAGTCAGAGGGAATGAGTGGAATATTCTCAAGCACGGTGCCAGTGGGTGATCCTTTTATTGCAATCTTTTAATACTGGCTTCAATTACACCAATCATGCACAGTCTAACGCTGACACTAAAATGAACCATTTGTAGCTTTTTAATGGTGTAAACGTGTTCATCCCAATATGCGCAGCCAAACCAGAAACCTTTGTGCAAATCATCAGTCATGTCAAAGGTAGGTTTCCATGCAAAATTAATTTCAGTGTGGAGACCTCCAGCTAGACCTAAGTGAAATAAATGAGCTATCCAATTACCACATTATTATCACATGTAGCCACCATAAAAAATGCACTGACCAAATATCCGCCATCAGCAGCTCCACAGTCTCTAATAACCACTGCATGCATATGTTTATAAACACATAATTCTCCCAAAATGTGTGTAACTTTAATTTGGTGACTGCATGCACCTACTTTAAGCGTATACTGGCTTTCATTTTGTTTTATTTGAAGAAAAAAGCTAAACAGACTAAATCCTCACAACACAGGGAAGAAGCAATCACTCAGGGCTCAACAATGAGGAATAAGGATTTGTAAAAACCCCCTGTCGGGCGAGTAAATCCAGGAATTCACTTGCCCAATCACACGTTTTTCAGGAGTTTATGACAGAAGTAGCTAAGGAGTGAGCCATCTCGCCTCCCTCTCGTCTCTGATGGCAGCCGAACATGCAAAGTTCTTGTACATATTCGCAGCGTTGGGAAGTAACTAGTTA
Organism: Naso thynnoides; assembly: GCA_029783665.1. Classification (NCBI taxonomy): domain Eukaryota; kingdom Metazoa; phylum Chordata; class Actinopteri; order Acanthuriformes; family Acanthuridae; genus Naso; species Naso thynnoides. The sequence continues at coordinate 22,422,183 of JAQLOL010000026.1, forward strand.
CATGTGATGGAGTTACAGAATTTAATTACAAAATAAATATGTAACTGTGATCAGTTACAGTTACTAAGAAAGGATGTGTAATGAAATTGCAGTTACTTATGAAAATGTTAATGATTACACAAGGGGTTATATCTGAGTATTTTCTGTTAAGTGCTTTGGCTCCGTGTTGAATAATATTCATTTTGTTGCTCTGCGTGTTTTGATGTGCACAAAGTCTTCTTTTACCTTTTCCAGTTTAGAAGATTTTGATGCTATTCTGATTCTTTGGTTCTCTTGTTTGAATTTGGAGCACTCCACGTCTGCCAGTTAAATCAATTCACATTGCCACTCAAAGCTAAACAACCTGTCTAAGAGTGCTAGACATAAAAAACAACAAAAAAAACCAATTTTAATCAGAAATCAAAAAAGGGCTCGAGCATAACAGTGCAATGCAAAATATGTTTACCAGCAGTTAAAATGCTACTGACATCAAATGTTTCCATGTCAAACCAGAGCAAACACCAGCAGGCATGTAGCCTATAAAGTAACTGCAAGCGGTCATGTTAAATTAAGTAGGGAGGGAACTGCCTACCTCCTGCTTGAAAGCATTTAGAGAGAAATTTAGGAAAGTAATCAAAATTGATCACATGTAACAACTTACATTACTCTGATAGAGTAATTGAAATAGTTACATAACTTATTACATTTTAAATAGGGTAACTAATAATCTGTAACCTAGTAAAGTAACCTTCCCAATCCTGCGTATTTATGACAAAATGGCAGGTGAAGACATTAATGAGCTGAAAAGCAAGCACACAGTAAAATTATCCGGGAAAAGGAAGTTTAGTTTGGTCACATCAGACCATGTGGGTGAAGCTACGGCTATTTTTTTTTTGTCCAGCTTGTTGCAAGTTTTGTGAGCGAGGCGGATAAATGGGATTGTTTTCCAAGTTCCATAACAGAAGCAGACTGCATGAGACATGACAGTTAAATGTGGTCTCATTGTGTTGTGCTGTTATTTGATAACTGCTTCTAGAAGATATTTGTCTGTGGGTGAGTTAAATTTGACTGTGGGCAAGTAGATTTTTTGACTAAAAAGCCTAAGTGGACTAGCGAAAATAGCAAAAACAAAACATGAACATTACCCCAGTCATTATCATCATTTTTTGGTAGCATCAGAGCCTTTGTGAGAATGTGCACTCATCTTGAACTCCGTAATGTAATGTAGAGGGAGTAGAGAGTAATGCTCGTGATTAGATGGGAAATGATACACTATCAGTATGTTTATTTATAGTCTGGCATTGTATCACAAGGCTAAATTATCATTTATATGAAGATTTTTATCAGATAAAGCTGCAGCTCTTGAACTGAGAGGCAGTTGCTTTGCATTTCATGGCACTGTCCACATTATTACCATGCACACATCAAAGATTTTCCCTAAATCTCTCCAGGAAACACAATCGATCTGCTCAGTATGCGGGGCTGGGACAGGGGGCCATCTCTCCCTTTGAGGATGTCGACGAATTTGACTGATGTGCAGTCGATCCCCCAGATTGTGGCTAATCATCATTACAGGCTGCTGAAACAATGACTTTCCTTCAGCCCGCTCGGCTTCAAGAAGGACACGAGGGATCCGCCAGTTTTTCTTATGGTGGCTTAACACTTGAGTCTGGATTTGAGGAATTAAGGCAGACTTGGACACGACAAAATGTGCACTCTGATCATCCGTCCAAGTCATCAACTGTGGCCTGGCTCGCACTGTAAAATCAGCCCCATGAATGGCACATAATTCAGCAATAGGTAATGTATTTTTTGGAAGCCGTGATAGAGTTATGGTTCCCACTGAGGGAATTTCATTTTACACATTTGTAGCCAGAAAACAAATGATGAGCGCTGCACAATCCTAAAAGGGGAAAAAAAATCTGAAACAATGGGAGCGAAATGAGGACAGATGCATAGGAGGTCGTAGTTGGGGAATTCTCTAAAATGGACAGCGGATTATGAAAAATGACTTCTTCCTTACAGTGCTTAAAGGTTAGGTCTCTATTACACAGAGAGCAAAATGTCAGCAGTATTCCCTGAAAGAGTGGACTGTGATATTAATGGAGAGTCCAGGGAATGGGCTTCCCCTGACTGAGTTTCCCCTCTACCAGACACATTATTCATTTAGTTGTCAGGCTGCACCTGGCGCATGTAACACTAACATCTACAAACTAAATGATGGAGAGAATATGGCCCACCCTGGTAGGCAGCCAGTGGTAAAATGAATGTTGTTCACAAAGTATAATGGAGAGGAAAAAGTAGCTCTACTAGATAATCTCAGTTTGCATGACTACAGTTGTCGCCCAGGACACATTACCATAATGTTCCATTTTCTAGCTAGTTTTGTACTTTCTTTTGGCTCTCGGCTACCTCTGAGACTATAAGGATGGCGGTAAGTAACTGACTGTGGCTCTGCTGCCATCAGGAACTGTAGGCAACCTCATTTTAAAGCCCATAAAAAAATTCTTATTTTTCAGCAAATAAAAAAAAGCTGTTTCAACTCCACTGGATCTTACAACAGCTGGAGAACTGCCTCACTATACAGAATGAACTACTGTATAAAGAATTAAAGTCCCCATGAAATGAAAAATACATTTTCTCAGCTTTAATCCCGTGTCTGTGTTAATTGTTCATGTATTTCATGCTATATACCACATACAGTATTTGTTGAAAAAAAATCACTTCTGAGTATTTTTACATCAAAATCTGGTCAATTCTCTAATTGGAAAATGTTTAATTTCATGATGACTTATCCTTAATTTGGAGGCGTTTCTAATTTTTATGTCGAATGAAAAGGATTTCTCAATTTTCTGATTGATACAGACACAAGGCTACTGTTGGCATTCGGCTCCATCATGGAGAATCCCGTTCAGAGGAGAGGGGACTCACCACTTTCTGTAATAATTAACTACGGCCAAAATAACCCTGTTTGCTGAACTGTATCAGCTGTGGAGGACAGGTTAGACATTTAATGACGTGTCTGTGCTCATAAAATAAACGGAGATCTTTTAATGTGTTGCACAGCTCCATGAATAAACGCCCTGGTTAGCGTTAGCTTAGCTAATAGCATTGTCGTTGCAACGGTTGTGGAAGTCCTAAAAAACTCAAAAACGTCGTGTCTGTGTTCATAATATCATCTCGTGGTGTATAAAGTCGTGTTGTACTCCATGTATTCACACACAAAAATATTGTCAGTCAGAGCAGAGCGTGCATTCAGCACTATTGGCTACTGTAAACATCGATCAATATCTGCGACAAGTTCCTACCTAGAGGCCCGTTTTTGCCGTAAACACGTCAATATGCGGAGGCAAGTTACATCCTGACTTCCGTTTCACAGGGTTTTTAAAGAGGAAACAAGTTATCTCTTGTCTGAATTGGTGAACATATCATTTTATATTTAGTCCCGACTGCAGACACTCTCATCGACGTCCTCAAAGCAATTATCATCTCTTTTTTTCATGTAATGCAACCGCGCAACATCACTTAGAACATAAATGACAAAGAATGTTGTGTTCTATGGAAATGTGATGGACCCGGACAGAATGACAAGATGATTTAACATATTACAGAGCGACTCATCAGTCACGTAGCCGCCACTTTTATTTAAGATGCAAAATGGCTTCTGCGTGAAGGGGGGCTGTGGCAGTGGATTATTTGTGAGTAATATTCTTTTGCTGTGGTAAATATATTGTGTCATGCAGCAGAGGGTGGAAGAAAAATTCTCTCTCAAGCTATTTTAATGAAGTCCCAAATGTCATCCTCATTCTTCTTTCAAGAACCAACTCCTCTAGAAGGCTGACTGTCCCCACAGCGCGTCTTCAAATGATGTGAAAACAAGCAGCTTCAGTAGCAGGAGGAGTAAAACAGACAAAAAAAAAATATCTGCTCCATAGAAAGGGGGTCCAAGACGGGCAGTAAACAGGTAGTTTAGACTTTTAAAATCTTAATGATCGGAGACCTTTGATTAGGCTCCCCTTAGAATGTCTTTCTTACAGGAAAAATAGTTAAAAGAATAGTTTTGTCAGCCCTATACTAAAAGATACTTTATCATCATCTTAGAATTTATTTGCAATTACCCCTTACTCCCGCATCTTTACAAAAAGGCTAATAGAAAAAGCGATTTCATTTTAACGCCATTATAGTGAAAAATGTCAACGTATTTCAGTGTTTTTGCTAAGTGCAGTGAAGAGCGTCAGAGGCTGAGTATAAATTAGAGCCAACACATTTTTCTCTCAACAATGCTGAGGAGCACTGTGGGGGGAGGGGGAGCATCCAATTACTGCAGAGCTGTGTGTGTCATCTTGACACCGCGTTCGGGTTTCTTCCACAATGTATGAAGTATAGCAGACGTAAAGGCTGCTCTGCCGTAATGATTGAAAGACTCTGACTCGCTTTTGTGGCTTTTATGGAGGTGAAATCGGTGAGCAGATTCACATGCACGACTCAGTGCGACGTCAATATGTCTATTTTGACAACATGTGTCATCGTGCATTTAATCCGGTGTTTACTGTGCTTTAAATCTAGCAGAAACAATTCACAAATACAGACTGATAAGTCCCGTTCAGTCTAATCATCACTCATATTTTAAGGCACTCCCGCCCCTTTTGTAAATTAGCAACAAGTGACTCTGCCTCACAACCGCTATTTAACTTGTCTTAAATCTGCCATGGGCAACTTTGCACATTGGCAGCACCACATGGCAGCAAATGCGAGATCCAACACTCAGAAATCGTGTAACATGACATAAGCAAACACGCAGGAAGCTCATGTTTGCCCAGCTGGCCTGTGTGATCACTTTATCCACATGATATCAAATAGAGGAGAGAGGCATTAGATATTTGGATGGAGACTCAGACGTTAGTCATTAAGATAATAAATATTGTATAGAAAATGTCAGCCTAAAAATTCAGGTTGCAGGTTCTAAAAGGTTAATAGCTTTTTTTTTTTTTAAGTCTTTAATAAATTAAACTGCTTGTAACAGGACAAATTATAAACTATAAAAGTTTTGCCTTTGGGAAAGTGTGATTGGCCTTTTTAACAAATCTCTCTTACAGGCTATAATTAACTGATTCATTAAAATACAAATAGTCGGATGAATTAATATTAAATATGATTCTTAGCTGTAGCCTTAAAAGTTTTATAATAATTGCAAATTATAGTAATAACAGTAAAAGTTAACCAACAAATTCAGTGTGTTTTATTTTTTCGAGTAATATGCGTGGATGATGACGGCAGTATGTACATCAGGTTTTATATTACAGCTACTGATGTACAATGTTCAATATGAGCTTGTGTGGGAAATATTTGTGTATACAGTATTTTTGTCTCGTCTGCGATATGTTTTATATAATGATTGCAGAGGTGGGACGAAGTCATTGTTTTGCAAGTCACAAGTAAGTCTCAAGTCTTTGCTCTCAAGTCTCAAGTCAAGTTCAAAGTCCTAAACTTCAAATTTCGAGTCACAAACAAGTCATTAGCACCCCCCTATATGTTACATTTACACAAATAGTGAATGCTTTTAAATTTTTTATTTACTTCTTGAAATAACGTTAAGACAAGACAACAACATAACCCACTTCTTTATTGTTGCTCTCTAACTTCATTGATGTTGTTGGACTCTTTAAACAAAGGGGATTCTTGGAAAAGAGTCAACTAGTTGAGAATAAAAAAGGGTTAATGTAGGTTGATTTAGGAAAAAACGGCAATATGCCGATTCATGGCACACTTTTTAAATAACAAATTTCGATCTCAAGTATTACCAAGCAAAAGGCTCAAGTCCAATTGAAGTCACGAGTTATCTGTGTTAAAGTCCAAGTCGAGTTGTAAGTCTTAACCACACTGTCATGACAAATCTAAAGTCATCAAATTTGTGACCTGAGTCTGACCCGAGTCCAAGTCATGTGACTTGAGTCCCCGCCTCTGATTGTGTTTATGTTCCGTCTTTTTTTTACTGTGAATTTCCCCTTTCAAAACACTCAAGTTATAATTCCAATATGATGTTCAAAGGTGAGAAAGAATAGCCAACCCTAAAAAAATTACATTCGTGTTAAAGGGTGAAATTACTTTACGACAGCTATTGCTGGTTCAGGTGAAAAAAACATCTTCAAGTCGTTAAACACAAAGGCACATTGTTGGACTGGACAGATGTTACTGTATCATTCTTCTATATCCACTTGTAGTAAATGCATTCTTCAGACAATCAACCACCCTGTTCCCATCTAGCTCAAATCTCTCTCTACACCTTTCAACCTTTAAAGCTGCCACACAAAACCGCGCAGACAGCTCTATCGGGCAATGTAGAAAAAGACAATAGGTGGAAACTGCTCTAACCTATTTGCCAAATGGTCTGTCATCTAATGCCCAGGTGCTGCTCTATTGTCTAATCCTCCTGCTGAGGCCTCTAAAAGGATACATCAGCCTAATAAGATGAATGGGCTTTGACCCTGGAGCTGCTAAAAGCCAACCTGGCCAATTTATCTGAGTGACCTCTAGTCTTGGCAGAGATGGCCCTCACCTCTCTTGGACGCCTTTAGGCAGGATCAATAATACAGAGGCAAAATAATCCAAACAAGGAGTGTCGCAAAGTCGGGATTAAACTATTTATTGCCTTTTATGACCTTGAAGTATGCGGTGAGCTGCAAAGATCTGTGTTTTGTTTCTATTTACTAAGCTGTGTCTTTCTTCTGAAGAGGAAAAAACCCAATTATTGCAGCTCTGCATTCAGTATGTTAAAGATGAACCATGTCTGGAATAACATGCATCGTGTCATTTGCGAATTAATTTGACCTAAAATATTTATGATACATTTGGGACGTTAAGTCAGTCCTAATTCAATCGGGTATTTTCAAATCGCAGGGGAGTAACGTAAAGCACGAAGAGCGGAGGAGAACATACGTAAACTCTATACTGATTCACATGTAATTTTATTGCGCAAACCACAATCATGGCTATTCCAGGGCTTGGACTGTAACGTTGAGAAGTGCATTTTGAGGGAAAACAAGATTTTGTCCACTAAATTAAGGATTCTGTTTCATGTTCTGTTTGTTGGTGTTGGATTGTGTTCACCCGAGATAAAAGACCCGGCTCGGATAGGTCGAGGCAGGATGCGAAGAAGAAGGGACCCTTTTACAAGAGAACAGGTTCCTTTTCTTTGAGCATGAATCAGTTTACATGGTATACAATATCAATCGTTGGCCTCAAATCCATATCTGCAAAGTGCTTGGGTTTGCAGTGGTGATTAGATGAATTGAGCCGAGAACAGTCTGTTACTTGAGCATCCCCTCATAGCCCGGATACCTAATGCTTTTCCCCTGCCTCTGAAGTGACCACAGTTTCAGGATGCTGTGCTCAGGGCACTTGGCCAGAAAGCTTTATGTATTCTGATACCATTCATTTTTAATCAGGACCAGAATACCCTTCCAAACCTCTTGCAAGCTGCCTTTTGGCTGCAGGACATCAATTTTGTTACATTTTAATTGATTTGGCAGGTCTCCTCCTTGTCGACTGTATACGTTGATTGTTAAATTGCTAATATTCCAAGCGAATGACTGCAGCACTGCTCATTTAAAATGCCTTTTCTTTGTCTGTATTTCCAGCTGTTTTTCTCTCGTTGCAGAATTATGCATTTTCCCCACTATAAGCACATAGTCTGGCGACTGAAAATATTGTGTGTGTTCAGCATATTTCACTGAGCTTTCCATTTCGACGTGCCCGGCTCATCTCCGCATGCAGCGAAAGGGTTTCTTCACATGACTGCTGAGGAGAAAGGACATGAGAGCCGGGGAGGGGAATCTTCGTCTGTGGTATAATGAGTTTGACAATGAAAGTGACACTGCGTCCTCCCTGGACCTTGCCGTGTGATCAATCATAACAATGGCTCACCATTTCCTCCTCTAGATACTGACCTTTCTTCCTTCAGGAAAAGGAAGTGTGTAGGTGCCGGAGTGTGTGTATGTTCCTCTGAATATTCTCGTAACATCACCCTGTTTCCAATCAGCCCTTGAAGTCCCTCTGTACAGTCATACAAGTGTCCTTTAGCAGAGAGCCGTTTATCCCCCAGAAAGCAAAAATGGCCTGAAAAGAGGTCCAACTGAGGGAATACTGATCTATTTTACTCTGTCATAGAAACTATTTTAGGCTAAGATAGCACACTTAGAATGTTTTGGAGGGTGAATGGCTTAAACATTTAAAGTCCCATCACCTGAACAGCTTACAAGTTGATTTGATGCTGTTACTCCAGTCCGGAAAGCTGCCAAGATTTCATGCAAATATCAGCGACTGAGATTATTTTAAGTTGTGTCTCTCATAGTTCAGTGCCCTTCACTAATAGTGACAGAAACAGGGACGACGTGTGGAGAAAGCCGTGAGCGTGACGTGATCCTGCAGGGTTTTAGCAGGCCTCGCCTCTTTGCCCTTGTCTCCCAGATGAGCCAACAGGACGTCTCGTCAGCAGCCTACTTACTGAATTTTCTCTGCGTTTTGTGCCCGTCCCATACATATCAGCTTGTCTACTCAAAGAAAAAACGTAAAAATAAATCTCAGAATATTGGTACTATTAAAACTCCTCAATATGCGCCAGCTGAAAGTGTCCCATGTTGGCAATAAGGTGTCTAGACACAGTTTTATGACCATTTTTATGCCACTCTTAATTGTTGTTTTATCTGCATGGCTATAATGTCCATAATTTCTTTAAAATTACATAAAAATCTGATCAATACACAGCTAAACTGGGTAAAATATGTTCAGTAATTTAAATGGACGTATTTTCACAAAAATCGAGTAAATTGTAGATTGTAAAAAGTAATTGCTCTTTTCTCACAGTGCAGTTTACATGGATACTTTAAAAGGGAAAATCTTTCAATTTTCATGTGGATGTCCAATCAATGTTGATGTTAATTGCAGTCAGCTGAAGCAACAGATTCCTCAGTTTGTGCTATATTGACAAAGAAAGCTGAGTTTTTGGAGTTATTCTGGTCACACAGCCGATACTGCAGTGCCTACATGTACCACGATGCATTGCATCACAAAAAACGGTGCCTGTCATGCCTCTAAAGCTGTTATCCATCACATAAGAACATCTCTTTTATTTAATATTGCGTAGTTTTCAATAACAAGGAGTTCTTGGTCGGTCAGAGCCAGAAAATCCTCACAGAACAAACGTGGCACTGGCTCACCTGGAGTGCGAGCATTAACAGACTGTAGTTCTTCCTGGAACTAGTGACATCACCAAGAGAGTTTGAAGCTGCGTCTCAGAGAGACAGAGAACACTGGAAAAAAAATATTGTTAGGTTTCACATTATATCCCTAAATCAGATATACAGAGATAAGGCTGAAAATCGGCAGTTGCCCTTTAACTGAAAGTGATCTTGATACAAATCTACCAGGTTAAAAAGTACATGAATTATTTCATAAAAATGTTAAGAAATAATGAAAAAAATAAGGAAATGAACCACAAAGAAACGAAACAGATACAATACTAACTCAAACGTGAACCTTTTATATTTGACATAAGGTTTAGTTTAGACCCAAAAAACATTCAACCACCGAGTTTGGGCAACCTACACAGCCTGTGAGGCGAGATTTAGGGCAAATAGAGGTTTCAAAAGCATTCACTGCTCCTCGCTGAGCTCACAACTGTGAGGGCTTGCTAATACTTTAAGGCGACTCAGATCAGCATATCATTATTGATGACAACGTGAGGGGAGGTACCACCCCATCCTCAGTGAAAGTTCTGACCTTGATATTTGTATTTTTTAAACTCCTTTGTGCACTGCGCACTGTGGGCTACAGTCTGTGTTTGAGTCTCCATCAACATCTGTTTGATACAGTCAGAATGAATTGAGATTGAACCCTTTTGATTCGGAGCATTGTTGGAGCCAGATGAAACGCTCACATGACGAAAACTCACTGAAATTCAAGAAGGTCGACGCCTTTTAATGAAACATTAATTCGTGCGTATAAAAGACTTCAAAACATTCCCACTGCCAATGAAAAGATCCAGTGGTATAATTTGCAGTTAAAATGTGCTTTTAATTGCATGTGTCAAAAGGGAAATTAGAGCAGCCCAACACAATACGTGGTCACTTAATTGGACTATTTAAAAGTGTTGTGTTTAGATTAGTGCGGTTTTTACTTTGGTTTTACAATGAATACACTCTTGAGATTGCTTGCGAACGCTGATGCAGTTTATAACACTATAGTACACTTTGCTCCGTTATAGAGTGTTTTAAATGGCTTTCTCTTTTTTTATAATATGTTTGTTAACTCGACTGAGAGCTCGCTTCACAGCTGTCTGTAATGCTCAAGGACCAGTTGAAACTTGCGTACAAAAAACCTTTTTCAAACTGACAATTTAGAGGAAGACAAGCAAGTGTGACACGAGGCGACCCCACGGGTTCCACAACAAGCAATACAGAGACGTTTCCCGCATTCACAGGAGACCGCTACAGAAGATTGACTTTAAACTTTTTGATTGCCAACGTGGAATACTAAGGAGTGCAAAGGTCAACGCCACAGCACCATGACAATAGATATAACAAATATCCCCATGTCCCAAGAAAGGGGAGAGAAAGGATATCGCAAAAGGAAGAAGACATGAATCTAAATAGATTGGTGGGCTGGTGATAGTCTGGGGACAGCGTCTGAACACCCAGCGGCGCTTCAGGAGAAGAGAGAAAATCTATTTTAGCCGTTATGAGAAGGAAAAAAAATCTTGATACTACAGTACACTGACTTCTGAACCCTCTGTCTATCCTTTCAAAACCGACGGATTTTTTTTTACCTTACATTTACACTCCTTATCACTGTGGTGAAAATAAACCGCTGTTCCTTTATTATCCACTTTATTTACAAGCAATCCGAGTATTATGTCTTGTCCTACATGTCTCATTTATTTCCCCTCACCTCAGGAGACTTAAAATGGGTCTCCAGGTTTGGAAAAACCATTGATAATTGCTGAGGAGATACCAGCCATACATGTAATTATGAACAACACGACTAGACCGACATGCTAATCCGTGTTTCTTCCATTGATATTCATAGAGTATAAAATGGCTTCCTGACTATTCCGTATTGCATGGTAATACAATCACTCAATTAGAATGTGTGATGAAATGAAATGAGCCATTTTCTCTTGAGGACGGTAAATAGTGGCCCTCGTAATTGACAACTGCAGAGTAATTCCTAATCGTAATAACATGTCCTGCAGTCTGGCACCCACGAGTGATTAGAGTGAGCCGAGTCAGACGGTGTTGTCAGTGACGCACGGCCAAACTGGGTGAAACTTAAGTCGGAGAGGCACATGTTGATACTCGCTGATAAGGTGACAGAAAATAGATTTTGGACAGAGTTAATAGCTTTCTAAGCTGCAGCTGCATCTCTGCAGACTGTGTAACACTAACCCTGACAGATTAACCCAAATACTCATTTACACACAAGTGCCCCACTTGAAAGTCGAGTGTCAACGTTTGGGCTGAAGCTGTGACAATTAAATTCAAATCAAATTAAGTTTATGTTACAGTACAATGTATAGTGAAATCAATAGCCCATCCTAAGTATTAGGAGCAGCTGGCAGCAACAGCACACTCAGTTACCCAGGGCACTGACGCAAGAATTGATCTAATTTACATGTTTTTGATGGTGGAGGAAAGTGGCGCACTCGCAGGAAACCAACGCAAACACAGGGAGAACACGCACAGGCCGAACCTGGGACCTTCTTTTGTGAGGCAGCGCTACTAACCATTGAGCCAAGATGATTAATGCCGAGGTGGGACTCTGCAATTAATTTGTGTGACAAGTAGCTCTCAAGTCTTCCCGCTCAAATCCAAAGTAAAGCATGAAAAAAGTCCTGAACAAGTAATATTGCTCTCATCACCAAATGCCATTTTATCCACAGCGCCTTACCTTCCTTTCTGTGTATCTATATGGTGGTTTTTTTGTGCTGAGCAAAATTATCTTTAGCACAGTTTTGATTCTAATTGAAGTTATGATGTTGGTTCTCCATGGTTCACTCCTGCAACCTGATTGGCTGCTATAGGAATGGTTCGAGTCAAATTGCAAGTCTTTTTTTCATTATATTTATTTATGAGTCTTACTGGAGTCAAAGTTATGTGTAGGCTTGAGTTAATAGATATTATCAAATACTGCAATACTTGCCATTATTTGCAATACTTTTCACGATATCAAATATCGGACACCTTTTATGGAATCTCTAGGCTTTTATTTTGAAAGAAAATGCATTAAGAGCTGCAGGTGGCAGAAGCAACGCCCGTCACCATTAAATGAGGTGGAGAGGTCATCACAGGTTAACTGGCATGATGTAAGCATGATGTAAGCATGCCTGCAGCGCTTTAACGGTCAAACATGGAGGACTTAGTATCGACAAAGAACACCAGCTCGCTCTTTTTTTTTAAGTTTGAAGCAAAGGAAAATCACAAGCCCCCCACCGACAGTAATATCATTTTTTAGAATTTTTGGGTGGGACGATATTGTAATACTAAACTCTGGCTATCGCCCAAGCCTAGTCATGTGACCCAAGTACACAAATCTGATTGATAGATTATCGGGTTGCATAGAAATAACTATCTTTATTGAGTCAATTATGATGCAAAATGGCCAAAATATTGTTGCTTGTGAGGTACTTTTATTTATTTATTTATTTAACTTCTGGTTGGACATTTTGATACATCATCAGATCAGATGTTAATAGGTCAACTGATTAATGGATAAATTGAAAACGGAACCAACAGATTCATCTACTTAGCACTTAAAAAGCACGCGAAAAAAATGCAATTTATTTATTTGTCATACTAATGTCACAAAGTCGCCAAATTCTGTATCAGAGAGAAATTCTAACATATCTTTCACTAATCCTCATCACATATTTAGTATAGGTGATGCCTCTTTTTAGGATGACTCATGCATTAATCAACCATTATGGTGTTTATATTAGCATGAACTCTACAAGTCTTAAAGGGAAATAGTAGTTTCAAGAAAATCTGTTTTCTCTTATTAATATGGAAATTTATACAGCTAGACACTCCAAAGTCTAATCAGATCATCCACTCTGCGGGGGGGGGGAGCTGTGGTGTGAGTGGAAAGCTTTTCACCATGTGTTGCTGTTGTGTCACTGTGTTCACAGGAATGTGTGTGTGTGTGCGCACACATACACTCTACCAAAAAAACCCGAAAGGACATCTCACACGTACCACGCATCACGGCAAAGAGCCGTTAAAAAGGATAAATCGAAATTCCGATAGTGACGGTCAGCTTGTCATTTGCTTTGCTGCAGGTTCAAATGTCAGCAGCCTTTGCTCTGCACAGAGACACAGATGCAATAACCCCCTCCAGGCTTTCCCAACTACTCCAAAATAGAAACCCGAGATCTTTTCACAACACTGATGAGCACAACACCTGCTACGACACCTCAGCTCGTCACCGCTGTGTCCCGCACCCCCTGTCACCCCGAGCGCAAACAATATGAGCACTTAACCGGTGACAGTGCTAGCAAACAAGGAAGTGATGGCAATAAATGATGGCAATCAAAGCACACCTCCTCTTTTGACGAGGACTGGGATAAAGCTAAGACATCTTCCCAGCTCCGATTAACAAATGATGAAACTGTTTTCTCTGCCAGTGCTGGAGTGATCTTCAAAAAACATCACAGATGGCCGGCCCTTTTGACCAAAAAAAAAAAAAAAAACCCTCTCTGATGTTATTTATTCTTTTTGTGGTCGGCGTGTGCCATATTGAATTATGAAAGTGGCGAGGGAGGATTTCTGCCTGCTACGATCAATAAGCTGATTCCACTGTCACAATACAAGGCACAGATCTGAGACAGGAGTTTGACAGATGGCGTGTCACCTTCGTCAGCGTGACGCCCCGCGCGCGTGTGTGCTCGTGCGCGCGCGTTTGCACTTTTGCATGATTTTTCTAATCCTGGAGAGATAAAGTGTGAGAAACAAAGTGAGATATGCCAGTGTGTGTGTGTGTGTGTGTGTGTGTGTGTGCAGGGAGAGGCACAGAGTGAGAGAACATGAATACATGCACACATAGAAGCATGTCAGAGGGTGTCTGATACGCTTTCATACTCCCACCCAAAAAGCCTTTGGTGCTTGCTGTGCTACAGCACACTTTACTGTGACTCCTCTACTGATTTAATTAACCTTTTACTGGCACTGTTCACACAACGAATCTGTGCGCTATACTCAACTGTAAAATGTGTACGACTGCAGTGTAGACCTGTGACTCGTACAAATCCAAATTATTTTCTGACACATCCCCTCATAAACAGTTCCTGACACCAGCGTGGCAGTAAAGACATACAGGGGACCGCTTCATCCACAGCGGCCTTCCTCCATGAAAACATCAAAGGGACACAATTTTTTCCTCAGAAATTACTTTGGACAGAAAGCGCAGGCCAGAGCAAGCGATGCTTCTTTAACAAAGGATGACAGGCATTGCAGTGGAAGCCCTTTTCTCCTAACCAGGGGTCAGCAGACGTCAAGCCCCTCCACCGAATGATAAACCCCCCGTGTGATGGCTTATACAGCCAGCAGAGAGCTGTCACGAGGTGCCGCAGCGCTGGAGCTGCAGTACCTAACAAGTAAGTGCGAGCTTTTTCACACTCTATTAGGAATACAACTCAACTGGGCCGTGCTATGTTTCTGTTTCGTACAGTCATTCATGTTTTATGAGGGGTATAATATTGATTCTGAGGCCTGTGCAGTCAACATTAGGGAGGAGGAAAAAAAAACACCTTTCTCCATGGCTTTGTTCACTTTTACACAGCAGCTATAGGTTGACCTAACAACAACAATTGAACCCAGACTATAATATTTTAATGATATGACATTAAAAATGCATTTGCAGTGAAATGCTATATTGAGGCCTGGTTGCTGCGGATGGAGACCAGCTTCTGCACAACAGATGACTTTGTTTCTAAAGCGATTTGTTCACTTTTTTAAGGGAGGACACTTTGTGTCTTCTTTAAAACTGGAAAGATAAATGTGAATGTAACTTTTTTAAAATGCTTTCGATGTCCGAAACCACTAAACTGAGCGATGAAGCAACTCCAAAGACGAGTTCACCGGCAATCAGAGACATTGAATCTTGATCCTTTCATGGCAGCAAAAGAAATGGCCGCCGGTGCCTAAGTTGCTATTTTGGCTTATTGGGACTTTTTTTCTTGGAGTATCTTAAAACACCTGAACTCGAATCATTTCTAAGACAATTAAAAAAAAAAAAATTGTAACACTTTACGCAAAGCATCCATGTGTAATGCATTGTGAACATACTTACACTGAGTTGTAATGCGCCTATAGTGCTGTATAATTGTAGTTACAGGCAAGGTTGGGGTTACCCCAACCCTAACCATAACCATAACCACATATATTGCATTATACGTGTGTTCATAATGCATTATAATGTGTTATATATGTTCATAATGTGTTCTAATGCACTACAGAGAAAGGCTTCATAGAAAGTGTTACCAAAATAATTGATCAAAGTATTAAAATTGTATCAAATAAAAAAAAGACCAAATAAACACACAAAACATGGACACATGGACAAAACACACTATAAGTTATTTGAACCATGCACTTTTTCAAAAAATTTTGCTAGTAGTTTTTTTTTGTGTGTGTGTGTGTGTGTGTGTGTGTGTGTGTGTGTGTGTGTGTGTGTGAGCAGAGTCCAAAGGCATTTTCATACTTTCATCTGCTTTTTTTTTTTTTTTCTCATTGTCCACTCTGGTATTTTTTGCATTGTGATGTCATTTTCTAGA
>JAQLOL010000026.1:22438423-22451962 GCA_029783665.1 Naso thynnoides
ATGCAGGACAAAAGCATATATATATATATATATATATATATATATATCTCATAAGTAAAAAGGACAGTTTCATCTTTTGAGATATGCAGGACTTTCTCGGGATCACACAGCCATCTTTACAAGCGGAAAACCAATAAAACAGATGCTTTAATCAATTGATTTTCTTTTCTAAGGACTGTGTCAGTGGCAGGGGATTATGTTAAGTTAAAAATCAATAAAAGCTGTTTAACACGATTTCTTCTTTTCTCTTTTTTACGACTTTTTCCATTAAGGAAATCAGACAACTTAATCCTGTGTCATCAATAATCTGTTATGATTGATATAAACAATTATGTTATGGGCCACTTCAATGCAACTGACGGTTTGACTTTTAAAAAATGCACAATTAAAAACATGAAGGAGGAAAAAAACGTGGATAAACAATTTTACTTGACACATGATCTTAATGATCATTGACTGCTCAGAACAAAATTGACAGCTCTCCCACTGGCTGGATGCTCTATGCCAGAGGAATTGAAAAACAGACTTCAGTTAATAATGTTACTGCTGCTGAAATTGAAATGCATCACTTCAGAGAACGGCCACTCTCATCCTGCATGTGTGGCTGCACTCGGTGGACCATTTGAAGCTGCAGATGGGTAAGATGACCACTCTGGTTTCATCTTTAAAAAGGTGCAGCTCCTTCTCTTGGATGACGGAGGTTAACATTTGCAGATGCCACGCTTTGTGTGAACATGCCGAGGCTTTCGGCACTTGTCTGTGTCGAATACTCGGCAGAACAGAGCAAATTAGAATGAAATATTGAGTTCATTTATGAATAAGTGGGGCTGAACGGCCCCTTGTCGGAGCTCCTGCATGCCTATTCGGTTGATGGAAACCTTTGGATGGGTCATTTCTCTTAGCTGCTTCATTAAATGGTGAAAGTCAAAAGTGCAATGCTTCCTGAAAAAAAAAAAAAAAAAAAAAAAGATAAAAAGACTAAGATCTACAGAGGTGGGACAGTGGCAACGTTTTTCTTTGCTCCGACTCGAAATCTAGATGATGAAAAAGCACTTTAGCTCCAAAAATAGTCGAACAAAAAGCGTTTGAATTTTAAATGACACCACAATGCACATTGTTCTTCCAGCAGAGGGGATTCTGCATCGTAACATGGAAAGAACAGAAAGCGCTCACATACACTTAAATAAATTAGTTGCTGGATAAAGATCTAGCAGGTACTGTTTATTTTCCCTGTAGCAAAACTAATTGAGACAATAGTGACTCAGATAAAGTCTCAGTGGGACATTGGTGCTGACTGGAGCCAATCGGCTGCAGCTTCTTGAGACGTTTCCAAAAGAAACTCCAGAGGAGGTAAGCCAAAGGGGTGCAGGGCACTATGTGTGTGTGTGTGTGTGTGTGTGTGTGTGTCTGTGTGTGTGTGTGTGTGTGTGTGTGTGTGTGCTCATGCAGTTAAAGTGGTGAAGGGCAGGTGCAATCGAAGCTCAATAAAAAGCCCATTGAAGCTACAGTAGTCTCCGCGTTGTCTTGCAGAATGGAGCAATGACTGGTGATATGGCTTCGTGCTCGGCATGAACAGCAACAAATATGACTGGAGTCGAGCGCTAAGGAGCTGAGGGTTATGTTTACCGGCACCTCTGTGGTTAGGCTGAGCTTTTAGTGTCTCATAAATGTATACAGTGTATTGGGCCAAAGCAAAGGCCAGACACTGGAACAAATACACGGGCTTGAATTCTGATGGCATTTTGAAAAGGTAAAAGACTTACTCAGCTCCCCCCTCGGAGACAAACTCTCTATGATGAATACCGCCATTAAGAAAATGACTTGTCTTAAATGTCAGACTGTGGCCAGTGTTTTCAGAATCAAAACTGATAGCACATGAACACAAGACACTTTCCGTTTTTACGCGTGCCTTAATGTTCTTGCCAGGAAAGTGTAATCAACCCTAATTATTTTAACCGCCTGCCACTCTTTGAGATCATCAGTTTCTTAAAATAATTAGAGCTTTACATTGGATGTGTTGTAATGGCGATGGCTCACACTATGATGATGATGAATGACACGCAATGTCAGGAGCACTTAACATCTGAAAAGACATTCTAAAAGATTTACACTAAAACATATGAAGCTGAGAGGATAAATTCAATGACGGGGAAAAAATATGGCTCACTTAGAGCAAAGGCTGAAGAGGCACGATGCATTTAAAGGGAAAAAAAACAGCTCAAGAGAGAAAAACTGTACAAAAAAAAACCCAAAAAAAAACAGCACTGAATGCATGAAACGTGGATTACAAGAGATGTTAGGGAGTTTCCAAGTACAGACTGAGCTTTTAAGGAAGAAATGGTGCAAAACAAACAGGACTGCACTAAAAATATGCTAAAACTGTGTAACTCTGACGATAAAAACAACAACTTCTATGCGTTGCCTCCGTTTCACGCATCAAATTTGCCCTTTTCAATAACCTCAGAACCTCAGTACTCAGTCTCAGGTTTCCAGCATGATCAAATTTGCACTTCAAACCATTGTACCCATTTAATCAGTCATTGTGCATGCCCAGTCAACCACTGCAGAATTTCTAAGCAAAATCTCAGACTGAGGCACACAAAGCTATCTTTGATTATACGCTAGCTCATGGGGAAACTTTATCAAACTCCTCTGCTTCCTGCGGAGAAGGACCAGCAAGGACTAGCAACTACTCAATCGGAAGGCCAAATTCTTTTCCGCATGCGGTGAGGAATCACGCCTTTGATCCGAAAAAAGGCAGCTGCGAATGCCTGTCCAGATACCGGCCCCACCAATCACGCCTCCACTTCCTTCCACCAATCAGGTCCCTGTCTCCAGCGCCAACCACAAGCCAGCCTACAGTACAACTGCTTGCTTTTTCTTCATAGTGATTTCCCCACTTTAAGGGAGATGAGAGCACGAGCCACAAATAAATAAGCATTTTTTTTAGGATGAAACAGAGGAATGTGTGCCCCACTCACCCATCTCATTGTCCGATTTATTGTCCATTTCCGTGTCAGTGAGCGTAAGGGCCGAGTTAGAGCGGCTGGAGAGGCATGAATTCTGCCCAGACTTTGCCCCCGTTCCCCAAAGAGTCATGGTACGCTCCGGTGATACAGGTTCATGGTTTTCTGCAGCGGCCGGTCCTCTGGAGTAGCTGCTGAGTGGGTGGGAGAGGCCCGTTTCAGGGCAGAGCGCCAAACCTCTGCGAGCCGGTGGCTCACAGATGCCGAGTTGCCTTAGCGAAAATGTCTGCCCTGTGAACGACAGAAGTTATAAAGTTAACAAACCAAGCAACAATGCGGGTTAATGGCCAACAGCAGGGCTACTTAAAAAAAAACCCAAAAAACACTTAACCTAAGAGCAGGGTGGAAGGGGAAGGGAGGGGGTAATTGTTAAATTAAAGCCTTAAAAACATCCTCCCAAGAACTTAACGCTCATCAAACAGATGCTTAAAAGCATTTTTCTTTCACTTAAATCACAGTGCAGCTCAATTTGTCATACAGTGGGATTTTCAAGATGACCTACTTTGATTAGACACTTAACCTCAAAACTAATCACCTAAAAAAAATCAGGCTTCTTCTGTTTATCTATGCATATAAAAAATTTAACAAAATGCTATTCCCTATTTATTATTTATTGTTGTCAGAGAGTGTTTCAGACACGGCCTGCTTCACAATAAATCATTACCATAAATTTGTTGTCTCTTCATTTGGAGTGACTGGAGGCTGTGGTGTTCACTGGAAATAAAATAAGAGCCTGCGTGCCTTCAAAGACACTGCAGCATCTAAGCTAAATTAATTAATTAATTGTGTATTTAAAGAGACGCAGGAGTGTTGCCAATAAACAGGAATAACTCACGTTGACCTCATTAGTAAGCCCCAGAACTAACAAGGAAATACTCTTAATGTATCTCACCCAGCATATCTGTCATTGAAAAAGCTGTATGCAGTCATTTACATGTCAGTTGTTTTTTTTTTTTTTTTCTTTTTGCCATCTGGTCAGCATGACACTGATATCGTCCCTGTGATCGAGCCAAGCTTTCCTTTTCATAGATTTGGATTTCAAAGTTGTTGTTTTTTTTAATTCAGGTAAGCTCATCAAAAAGCACAAATATTCACCATTTATTCCCATCTTTAACAGAAATCAGCGGAACAGCAATTAATTAATTAAATTTTTTAAAAATATAGATTTGTTAAATGTTAGCCGCGTCAACACTGATAAAGCACATAAAAAATAAATGCCCTGCGATGTGAAAGATGTTCAAGAGAATCTGAATTTAAAATATCTTCATGTAAATAAAAGGTCACAAGGTGAAAAAAAAATTTTTTTTATTTTTTTTTTTAGCTTTCTTTATGAAATATTTTGTTATGTATAAAGTAAATGTTCCACATCTATAAATTAAAATGTAAAGAAAATGCTATAAAAGTACATGATGTAGAATTCTTCACATTAAAATCCACAATATTTTAAAAGAACATTGGCTGAAAAGACATTCATTCACCCTTACACACACACACACACACACACACACACACACACACACAGCATCTACACTCATCAACACACAATATGTTCTTTTCTATTACCAGACGAATGATACTAAATCAGACGTTTATTATGATGATGTAAGAAACAGCCCCTAACATTAAATGCCCACTTTAAAAAGAAATAAAAAAAGATATTTCTCTTCCCACAACTTCATCACAATAGCACAAATTTTAAAATGGACCCCAATTAGCACCAAGAAAATGTAAGGGAGTAATGGATAGATTTTCTAATTGCAATTTTATGAGCCAAACGAGCGCCATAAAATAGAATAAACTGCTCAAACTTTTTAATTACAGAAATCAGAGTAGTTCCTAACAGCCAATTAAAGGAGCACGTTATTTACTGAGCATTTTTTCCTTATTATTTTAACATAGTTCAGCAGAGTTTGAACATTTTATAAGGTCACACTGGCCCTGTGCATCACACCCTCAGTGAGTTTCCACTGAAAGTTTGGGGAAATTAAAACTGGGCCTTTGTTTGTCATTATTTAATTGCGTTTACCAGTCTTGCATCCCAGCTTCATACACTTATTTCTTGTCAAGCTCGCGCAGATTAAGGTGAAGATAAAACTGCAAACTGGTGGAACTTGGTAAACACAACAAACAACAAAATCAGCAGCATGTGTGTTCATTTACTAATGATGTTTCACACTGTTAAACATCCGCGGAGGAGAGTGGATAGAAGGGATTTTGCTGTTTCTCATATTTACAAGTCTAACTGGAATCTTAGACATCTTCATCAGAACTGCAGGAATAAAAACTGGAAGTTCCTTAATTATTGCAGACATTTTTAGCTACTGATCATGCTTTCTGTAACCATGTTATCAAGCTGGTAAACGTGGGCTTTAAAGTCAAACATAATTGTCTTTTACTTATTCATGGCAGCTTCAGTAACGACACCACTTGGCTCCCATTACAGAGTATTGAGAAATCCTGCAGTGTGTAAGGCTCGAGCAAACATTTATTCTTGCTAACCTGGCCTGCTGTACTCTGCGCTCTCCTTGTGGACCATCTCCTTGACTCTCCCTCCAAACAGCATCCGCGAAGGGTCATGGTCAAAGGCCTGGAGCGTTTCGCTGGAACTGTAGGATTTCTGAGTGGGTACGCGGCAGGATCCCTCCTCCCGGTCAGCTGAGGAGGCAGTGTAACGACGCTCCCGATCCTTGTCTCTCTCGCAGAATCTCTCTCGGTCTCTCTGGCTCTTGGACAGCGAGCAGAAAGGCCGCTGCTCCCTCACCCGTTCCATGCTGCCTGCATGCTGGGTATCCAACTCCCTCCCCTTCACCACAGACGCTCTCCCGAGACGCTCGCTACTGGATTATTTCACTCTTCTCTCTCTCTCCCCCTCCTTTTCCTCCTTCTGGTTGTGATTCTCGTCTTGTACCGATTTTCCCCCAAACTCCCCTCCCCGCTTCTGAACCTCAGCCGGTCACTTCTTCTTCTTCAGTCCATTCAGGCTTCCACCCATTCTACCTGCAGAAAGAGAGACAGAGCTCAGATAACACTAATCCATCTGCTTCATCTTCAAAAGCACACCCTTATCCCCTTCCCACCGCCCCACCCCCCTCCCCCGAAACCTCACCTGTGAACCCTTGTCATACATGACTTCCCCTCTTCAAAAGGAGAGCACCTCCTTACTCCTGCTGCTTTCAAAATCAAGTTCGTTTTAAACAGCACAGATTTTTTGAAAAGTTGTCCTTCGGAAATTCACATTTTTCACATTAAGTCCGAGCAGGTGTATTTAAACTGGTGGCACTTTGACACAATAAAGGGTATTTTGGGTGAAAATATGCTGAGATTTTTAATTTTCCCATGATAATTTTCCCAAAATGAATATCTGCCAAGTGTCACATGCTGGTTAAATGACAGATAAATCAATGAGTCACACATCACGGTGGCCACTGACTTTTTGACACGAGCATATCACGCTCTAATTTTTAATTTAAACTGTAATTCATACCAAATTAAAATTTTGACCCATGGTATGCATGTTAAGCAAGTGTCAGATACTATGCAGGGAAAAATTAAAGGGTCATTTTTCCTAAATTATGAAACACATGCTGTCCTCTTCTCACATCCACTGAGATCGACTCATCAGATGCAGATTTCTGCATCAGACTCGACGCATTGAAAGTGAAAAGAACTTTAGCATTTGACATGAGATTACGGTGACATAACTCTTTAAATTGTACCTCTTGTAGGACCGAAGTGATACCAGTGTCTAATTTTGTTGTCTGAAATGCATCTGTGAAAGTACGAGACCTTTTTGAGGAAAAATTCATATTAAATACTGTACTTCTATTGGTTTGTCCTGTAGCCAAGCAGACAGTTCAACTTTCCATATTTTGAGATGTGGATTTAATGTTTCTCCCCCCCCCCCGTCCAATGAAATAAAGTAGAACGAAACTTTTGTAGTACATGGCATCACAACACTGAAAAACACTCAAAATATAATATTTCTTGCATAAATAGACACACTGTTAGCGTTATGTTTTATGAAACTAATTTGCAACAAAATAGTCCCTGAAAAGAGTTTGAACTGCCGGGGACGACAATTATCTGTATTTTTGGCTAAAAAAAACCCACCAGCAGGACACGAGAATTGTTTTATTTGATATAAATTTCATATTATTTTAGCTTAACTGACCCTTTAAACTGCTGCAAATCTCAAGTAAAATTTTACCTTTGACATATTATATGTCAGAGAAAAGTGAAATATTTGACATATTATATATATGACATATTAATGTCAATATAAGCCAGTTTGACTACTAAGCTTGGGACCCCGCGTGAAACATAAATAAAAGCATTCACAAGTCCCCGGCATCAGAGGAATTCAGTGCCACACACTGCTCCACCTTCATCTCCCTGCATGCACGGAGCGAGTTTGTGCATCACATGACACGAGGAAAACATAATTTGTCTCTGCGCGCGCAAGCATACGATAAAATCTCAAACTTGTTGGAAATTCAAAGAGGACACTCTCACAGGTGGAGACAGGGCTCTGAAATGTGGACAAGGCAGATGAGAATGTGACTAATCCGCAAAAAACCCTTGAGTGGAATGTGGATGGGAGCCCCGGTGTGTCAGAAGTGTTTATTACCAGCCATTTTCCACTGCCTGACACACACACACACACGCACACACACACACAGTTTCATTTCTCTCTTGGCTGAGCTGTAAGACTAGAGTATCAGACTCCTTCTTTCCCCAAATGAGATCCACTTCGTTTCACATCAAGCATCAAAACCTTCCAATGAAGCCAGGATAGCATACTGTCGCACTGCGAGAAAGCACCAGCCCTGGGGAGACTTCCCAAAAACTGAAGCACTCACGGGTGGAGTACAGGATGCAGAGATAATGAAGATTGTGAGCTGTTCTAGGCCTCTTCAACTTATTTTTTCCCCCTTGCCTTCTCTCACAGTTGCTGGATATCATTCTGTTCCCCCGACGGGCTGAGATGCAATCAGTGACACACTCTCTTGTAACCCTGACACTCAACTCTCAACACCACCGTGCGCACACTTGTTTTTTCCCGCTACCACAGGACATCGCACTCACATCTCGCACAAGTTGCAGGAAATTGCGCACACCCTCCCAGATTGGCAGATTAATGTACAGGATGAGCGTGAGCAGACACGCCCACACGAGCCTCCCTGATCACGACAGCCCCACGTCTTTATGGTCTTGTAAAGCGATTCGCCACCTGAGAAACGGCTAATGCTACAAGTCCTACCCACTGAGCCGCACCCCCCCTATAGGAGGAATTAGATTTGTGTCCTAATCAGCTATAAGCCCTTGAGTGACCAGGCGCGTCCCCGGACAAACATTTTCAGCTTTACCCTGGAGGACCTGAAGATGCCATCTTTTTCACAGCTCATCAAAGTGTCCTGCTTGTACACAGGCGCTGCACATGGGGACACTATCCGGATACAAGAGAGACATTCATACTAGTTTAAATGACGTACAAAAGGTCATAGAGGCTCTTGGGGGAATTCTGTTGTGTTTCTGCAGGCTTTAAGTTTCAAAGGTTTTAACTACAGTATGAGCTAGACTACTTTAAACATGGTGGAATAAAAGCCAGTCTGTCTTGCCTTTATTATGCAAAACCCGCTTGTAGCTGCTCTTCTGAGAGTACACACTAATGCACACCAATCTGTAAGACGGGACAGAGGCGCAGAAAAGTCAAATTATACTAAGATGTGTCTGATTAAGTTTGAGGAGGACGTTTTGTCAGCTAAAAACACTTTTTTTTTTGTAAACTCAAGCTCCTTTTTCTCACTTCTCCGACATCACTCACTTCTATGTTCCCTTTACCTTTGATCATGCTGTTGAATAAGGACAGTCAGCCACCCATGACCGCTCAGTGGAACAGTCGACACTGCAAAATTAGTGTCACACGGAGATCCTCTGGCGAGCCATTGAGGCACGGATCTACGCAGCGAGGCCCCACACACACGTCCCAACGACTCCCATGCCAGCTCAGTACGGTTCCCCTGACACCTGGTACTGTCCTACACCTCTGCACTTCTTTGAAGCATAAACCATAAACCATCTGTATAATATGGTGTGAAGAAATGTGTCCAAGTCAATTGGCTCTTCAGGACAGTTGGAGAGGTTTCAAGGATCAGTACTTGTTTCATGTCTGACACACACTTATTCATCAAAGCGGGGAGCGGGTGTGTGTCACGCTTCCAACTTGGGATTTGGAAGGGGCGACCAAAGGGGAGCACAACATTTTTAACAGGTCTTGGAATCCAAAAATAGTTTTAGAAAAATTAAATAAATACAGCTTAAAGGGGAAAACATATTTTTTGATGCCACAAGCAATTGGATGGACAACAAGGTGAGCAACCTCCCAGGCAGAGCTAAACAATTAGTTTGTTGATTATTGCAGAAATATGTAATCAATTGATTGCTTAGCCTAAACTTTTCCACTCAAAAAACACTGGCTTTCAGCTGAAGCCAGCCCTTTAGCGTGGTGTCTTTAAAAATCCACTGACACAACTATGGCGAGTGTTGAAAAGAAACAGCGTGTGGCAGCTAATCCATACTTTGTGTTTTATGCCTCATACTTTTGAGTTTTACTTGGTCAAGAACTCTTTGGATTTTTTTTTTGCAGCTGAGCTTTTTGTCAGCAGGGAAGCTGTTCTGCTCATCAGATCTTTTTTTTTTCAAAAATGTGTCAGTTGTGGTGAGTTAGCATTGGGTGACTACATGCTAGCATGTGGGCTAGCAGAATTTCAGGAAGAGAGCTGCAGCTGTGGCAGGGACAGACTGTTTCAGGTCAACACTGAACGCTTATGATGTGATGAATGAAGTCGGGCTGGCAGGCGATCAGAAAAAAGGGCAGATTTTCTACCTTCATATTTTATAAAAATACACATTTAAAAAAGTAATTAGACTAAATTTCTTCTTCTTTTTTTTAAAATTGGTTTAAATATTTTGGCATTTCATCTTAACTCCACTTGCTGGCCTATAGCAGTTGGCACCCCCACTTTAAAAACAACTGAATTAGCCCGTAGACAGAGAATAAATCTGTAACAGTAAACATTTAAGTCATTCTTAAAGGACAGATTTTCTTTATTACCTAATTCTAGCTTATTCAGTGTTAACATTAACTGCTTTTTCCATTTTTTACTTTTTAATAGAATGGAGTCTTTGTGTTTTTTAATTCCTGGATGAGCAAAACATCAGTTTGACAATGTCACCTTGGGCACTGAAAATGTGTGGGACGCTGTATTTTCTATTTTCTGATTACAACAATGGAACAGGAAGATGAACAGGATGGTTTGCAGCAGTCATATAATTGAAGAAGCCTCAAAATTGGGAAACAAAAGCAGAAAACGATTTTAATCACTATTAGCATTCAAATGTGCCCCAAAAAGACATTGAACACTACATTTAAATAGAGCAAAGTACAATAATATATATTTGAGTATCATTTATTTAACGAGAGTTTTATCACACACACATTCTCATTTAATCTGCCTCATCAGGACTGTGAGTGAGATTAGATCAGATTTAATTGAGAGTGACTAAAGAGACACCAACTGAAGTCTCTGAATTCAGATTCAAATGTTTTTAAATCCTGATTGGTTCACAGAAGCAAGTGACATCATTTTTTTTTTTCCACTGAGCTCCGCCCCCCTCAAAGCAGTGAGTAAAGCAAAGAGGACAAAAATTAAGAACCTCTCATGTGACAAACAAAACTGTAACAAACAAACTCCACAGAAACATTCATCTGAGAACAAAGCTGATTAAAAAGATGCTTTTTCGGGGCCTTTAAAGTTATATAGCTATATGGTTAAAGTTATAAATATAACACATGATTGCTTTTTCTTCGCCTGCTGCTTAGAAATAACAGGACTTCATGAAATTGTGAATATTTTCTGACAATTTCTGAGTAAATTATCTTTTTTTTTTAAAAATAATGAGGGAGCAATGTAATTGTTGCTCAGAGCTCGATTTCTAAGCTGTCTTTGAACTGATAAAGATTTCTGAGCAAAACTGACTTAATCAACAAATGCACTGGCTTAAACTAAGCTGGCACACACATCTGACTGCAGCACACAAAGAGTTTTGAAGCCTCCGCTGACCAGAACGCTGAAATGGCAACCCTTCTCTAAGCCTTTGTTCGGTAATTATATTTCCTCGGGGGCCGCTGAACAACTGAGCTCAGATCTCCCTATCGGTGACCTCTGCAAATAACGGTAATAAAGAGAATACTTGTCGTTGCCAGTGTGTCCCTTCAAGACAATCTACCTGTCACCAAGCGACCTGCCTCCCCCTCACATCTTGTTGTTGGCCATTTGCCGGAGCACAGATCAGATGAGTCTCAGCCATGGGGAGTGGGGAGACTTGTAGCTGGAGCTGGTGAAGATCAGGGCTGGCTCCCTTTAACACAGCCAGCACCTCCAACAATAGCCGCCTCTGACAGCTTTGCATAATTCATCTTGTCGAGTCTCTCTCTCCCTTTCCTCCTTGACGCTCCTCTCTGCCTCTCCTCTTTCAGTTTCTCTTCTTCAGTTCTTTTTTTTTTTTTCCCCGTGCCTCCCGGCGCTTGGAGAAGGGGAGAGGGAGAACCAGGGCAGTGTTCCATCAGATGCTGCCTGTTTCCCCCTGACACCAGTGATTTTGGAGACACAGAAGTGTTTGTCTGCAGCACGTTGCCCAGACCCTGTGAATCCTGGATGCCATCTGAACCAGATTGTCTTCATTCTTTACTAAGGTTCAATGCCTGAATCCCTTGCTGCAACATGAAAAGTGGAACTATAACCTAAAAATGCACGACAATCAGAGTGGAAGCGATCGATTTCTGATTAGCTGTAGCTACTGTTGTCATAATGCCAGAATGTTTCTCTCAATACAGTTCCAATATAAATTTCAATACTTTTCCAAAAAAAAAGGAAAACACTCTTAAATGTCAATATTGTTCTGTATTGTACAACCTAAAAAAAATTTGGAGAAAAATATTATTACAAAAATTATGGTAACTGTGTGTCAATTAGTTTGAGATACCGTAACCTAGAAAATATATTAATGAGACTGCTTGGATACAGGCTGACCATCACCATCATCTAGGACCGGGTTATGTCATATTATAGGCCAGGGCTGAATGATATCTCATTTAAGCATCATCACTGCAATGTGAGCATGCACAAAAGTTTCATCACTGGACCTTCAAAAACCTTTTATTTTAAATAAATAGCATAAATAGCCTAAAATAGTTTCATAAATAGGTTGTGAAAACCCGTCCGCCCATTTTAGTTTTCACTTCATAACATCGTCAGCGCGAGGACAGGAAACGTGTGCGTCTGCGACTCCACCGAGAGGATCGTGTGTTGCACAACTGCTCATTTCGTAGGAAACCCGGTGAAACGCGTTCTCGGTGTCAGACATACTTAGCATTTCCTCATGACGTTACCCACGAAACTTGAGCTGTTTGTTGTTGAAAATCAGCTAAAACATTATTTATGAGGCTTTCACGTGAGGTCAACGCAGGCTGTGCGAGCTGCTCTAGCGTGCTTTTGCATTTTTTGACCAGTGACCAATTACGCAAACTAATGACAGAAACCCCAAATCATGTTTTAAAAAAGAAATATAATGCAACAGATTTCACCGAAGTGACATATACTGTGGGATCTGCATATTATTTGATATATCTACTATAATTTTAACATCATCTATGTAAACCAAGGTTTAAATTTTTGGATATCATGTCATTCAATTATTTTTCTCCTGCTCTGTGCGGAACAAAGTGAATGTTCCTTCTTGAATCATTCCTACATGGTGCCCATATGTGTAGAGAATATTGTCTAGAGTAAAAAACTAGAGTGCTGTGTAAATACACAGACTGTGACAGGCTTCTGAAAGAGCAAGTGTCAGTTTATCAACTATATTAGGACCAAAATGTTGATAATTGAAGTTTTGAATTGGCTTTAATTGGAAGAGTTTTAAAGAAAGATTCTTCACTACAAAACTTCTGATCAGTCTGTAATGGTGTTTTTTTTTTAAATATTATATAAGAAATTGAGATATGTATCGCAAAAAGTAACACCCCTGCAATGTAAGTTTTTCTCAATACTGTGCAGCCCTGCTGTAGGCTAATATTTGACAAAAAGAAAGTAAAGTTCCAGTGCTGTCCTTATACAAAGCATTGACTGCTGCAGTGTCACTGATGACAGCCCTTAACTCAAAATCTAGCGGGGCATTCACATAAAAGTAACAAAAAATAGGTACTATTTTTTTCTGAATGCAATAGTACCTTTTTGAATATTTAGTACCACAGTGCTTTTAACAGTATTCTGTATAAAACTAGCTGTAGCTGACCTTCCTATGTTTGCGTTATCCAGGCATCAGTTCAAATACAGCTGTTTCCATGTTACTTTGTTGAGTTGTACGGCCCTTCTAACATGCTTTTGTTTTCTGTTTTTGTAGATTACCTTAATTTTAAGCTCCCTTTAAAAATGTACGGGCACTGACCAAC
>JAQLOL010000026.1:22452062-22466726 GCA_029783665.1 Naso thynnoides
TGTACGGGCACTGACCAACAAAGAAAGAAAGCGAGTGGGAGGGAGAAAATGAGCAAACAAAACCATGGCAGCATTTACCAGCAATTAAATTTCTGTGGCAGCTACATCCTTAGCATGCCTGGTGACGGATGAGCTTAACACACTCAGTGAGACTCTTAGGAAAGATGATGAAATCCGGCTCCATCCTAAGTCTCTTGTCTCGGTGTATGATGCAGAATATTCACAAGTGGAGTAAAGTGATGCAAATCTCTGATACAGCCACTTCAGATTATTCCACGCACATGGGGTTTGAAGCCTCATCCCGCATAGTTTCGGCACATTTAAAAGACAAACAAAGCGACTGTGCCGATGGAAAAACAAATCATCTAAAAAGCTGAGCTGAACTCAGTGTTTTGTTTTGTTTTGTTTTTTACTTTCACTGTCAGTCGCCGGTAAATCATAGCGGTCAACGTCTAATCCTAACCGTTTTATTGTTTGCCTTTTTGTCTGTGTGAATTAAATAATAAAAAAAACGGCATCTGCCAGCATCAGAACACAACATAATAAGCTGAGGAGGGCTGTTTACAAATCTCCCAAATAACCCTTCACCAGTGACAGCATGACTTATATATTCATTGAATCTTTAGTGGGGAAATTGCAAGCACAGCCAAATTCGTTTTTTTAAAATGTAATTGCTAGGTGTGGACAATCAGAATATAAAAAGGCAGCGTTTTATAATGTTTCTTCTGCAGTATCTTCCTCTATCTCAAATGGTAATAGCAGGTTATTCAGTGCATTTATACTTACAGGCGCTGGCGTTTATCCGTATCCAAGGCTACTAGTATTGAACCCAGCTCTTATCAAAATAGGAGCTCCCTTCTATATCACTCACCCAATTACAGCAGACGGTCTTAATTCAATGGACCACAGTTTGCTATTTCTCAAATTGTTATCTAGGTAGTGTTACGGAGGATCTGAGGAAGTAATGATGTTCATGTGCTTTCGCTTAATTGAGAATCTTGCAAGACGGTGTCAACAATTGCCGGCTAATGCTCGCTCATAATGAATTGACTCCATGGTGTGCAAAAATAAAAATCAACTGCACAGACCTGCAGCAATTTACAGACAAATCCAGGATCGACCCATTGTTACGGAAATAAATTAAATTGCGGCGATACCGCAGCTGCATTGTAATGAAGCTGCACAGCAATCATGCCATGCAGGGTGATTGGAGGAATGAAACTCACATCATATCTAATCGGTCCACGACATGTGAAGAACACAAGAGAAAATATCCCTAAAAAAAAAAAAGAGAGAGAGGAGGAATGATTGCAGGTTTTTCATTCATTTAAACCAACAGCAGTGCCTCTAATTCTAAATTCTCAATCAAATATCAGTCTTGCTTGACGCTCTTATCTGGACATCTGGAGGCGTTATTGTGGCACTTCTGTGGCCCGTCAACAGAGCACTCACAGAGTGGCAAAAAATCATTACTCAAACTATATTTGAAATGCTAGGAGCGAACAAACCTGGCTACCAGATAAAAATTGAAACGCAGAGTGGTATTCTAAAGTGCTGACACCGGGTGTCATTCAAATGCATCTCACATGATTGTACAACAAACCGACCCTCCCTACTTTGGCATGTGCAGGGGGAGATGGAATAGACACAGCAATCATACAACAGCAGCAGACAGCTGAGGAGTGTGAAGGAGAGCCTCAGCACTGCAATGGGAATGCAACATTGCAGTGCTGCCGTGTCTGCTGCAATGTGAAGCCTGACCAAATACTGACTCTGACCTTCTGACGCAGTCGCACATTTTCACAACTGTTACGAAGGGGATCAAAACACAAACTTGCGTAAAATTGGAAGAGAGACAAATTGCACACACGTAACGAAAAACGTGTTTTAGCACATTACAGAGAATAATATATGGCGTGTTTTTTTTTCTCTTTAGGCATGTGGTGACACATAAAAAAACACTTTACATAAAGCAGAGGGTTTTATTCTATGGTTGTCAGCGTTTTAAGGAGTATGTAGGTCACGATGGCACACTATCAGAATACTGAGAGAGTAAGAGCCTTATTAAAGAAACATCAATCTGAAAATCCACCAACATTGCACTGGTTTTTTCCTACTTCCAGGGGTGAAACTTGGAGAGTCTGCCCCGTAGCGATTGGCTGAAACCAACCTCCGAATGCACAACGCTCTCCACTGGAAGTAAAAGACTGCTGACCTGTATACCATTACACTGACTCCAAGGCGCCAGTTTTCCACTCTTCAATGGTCTGATATTCAATTTTTTTTTCCCTTCGCCCTGCTGACAAAAAAATAAAAAGACAGAGGAAGTGTTGCCGACTGGCTTCCCACACGAACCACTGCCTCTGCCTTGTCCCCATAATTGCTCTTCATCACCTGCCATACCTGCAGCTTTCAGCATCACAGAGGTCGCGTCAACA
Source organism: Naso thynnoides (assembly GCA_029783665.1). NCBI lineage: Eukaryota > Metazoa > Chordata > Actinopteri > Acanthuriformes > Acanthuridae > Naso > Naso thynnoides. The sequence goes on from JAQLOL010000026.1 coordinate 22,454,501, forward strand.
GAATTATTGAGGCCGTCAAGCAGCTCTATTGACAAGCAAAGCTGACGCCCAACTTCCCACTGAGCTGTCCAGGAGCTACAAAAGACTGGACCTAAAGCCTCTGGCAGGCAGATGCTTTTTTTTCTCTCTCTCTAGGGCTAATATGACAATATGTGCAATTACAGCAAAGTAGCAAAAAAAAAAAAAAAAAAATCTGCCTCATGGCTTTTGGAAAATTAACACACCACAGGGGCAGAAAAACAATTTAAACTTGTAAAACGTTAACAGCGTCTCATCGTTATTTTAATGTGTGCCGAACAATACATAACCATGACTTGGAAAATAAATGAGTTGTTAGTGAAAGAAGCACTTTTGTCCTTAAAATATGTTACGTTTCCTGACTTTGAATATAATATATGGGTTTCAACAATGCTGAACCCGGGAGCCGGGTATTCACCCAGGGTAATTTTCACAAGCAGAGAACACAATGCATTTCTATTTTGTTCTCCCTATGACAGAACTAAGCACATTCTGTTTGGCTCTCCCCGCCAGGCTCAGCCCGGCGCACACGGGGAGAGTTGTACCGCTACAAAGTCAGGCCCACTCCTCAATCTTGCCACTTGGTCTTGACCCAGAAAGCCCACCAGAGCATGCTGAGCCATAAATGTTAATCTGTAGGTTACAACAGTGTGAAGCGGTGCTGCTCCCACAGCTGGACCAGCAGGACAGCATCCTGTGGCTAATCGCAGGTGGCTTTCATCTCAGTCTGCCTTGGCAAGACAGCAGCAATAAATGTTCAAAACAAAACCGAGAGATGTAACGCTTTGAATCTTCGCCTTCCTTGATTTAAGTTACCCATACACAGCAACAGAAAGGCTTAGACTTTTTTTTTTTTTTTTTTTTCAATTACTGGCTTGGCCATCTCGTCTGAGGACACCTGTGGACAGATCATCACCACCAACACTTTCAACTCAGGCGGCATCAAAGTATTATTACTTACTATTACACTTACTATTAAACTGTACCCGGTGCTTAAAAGAAAAAAAAATGCCTTAAAGCCGCTCCTCTGTCTATTAAACTGATACAGAGGCGCTGAATCATAACGTGCTGCAACGCAAAACACAAGCAAACGGAGGTTAGTGTGAGCTGGTGGATCTGGCGGCTGAGCTGGGAAAGATGGCGACTATGAGAGGGATTAACCTACAGAGCACGTAAAAACGAGAACGTCACCGCCTCTCGAGGCAGTTTGGATTTAGCCCTGACGACAACGCCGAGCCAGCCAAGCCCAGCCATTTTTTTTTCTTAGGTAGGCTAGTTGCAAAAAAAAAAAAAAAAAAGGTCATACACGCTAGAGGAACTTCATCCACGTGCTTTTCACACTAATACCGTCTTCCAAGGAATGCACGATGTTATCAGCACTTGATAAGTATTGGCCAATACTGGCTTTAAAATTCGGACATCGCTACCAGCACGTGGATGTCAGCCGATCAGGGTTGGGGAAGTAACACATTAGTTAGCAACTGTTTCGGTAATTTTACTACTTTTCCTTGTCACTAGTAGAGTAAGGGATTACAGTTATTGATCCAAGTAACGCTGCATGACTGTGTTACTGGAAAGGGTTGTGTTTTTTGTCGCCAGATATCTTGTGACAGGGTTGGGTTGTGAAAGTAATATAGTAAAGTAACAAGGAATGGAACTAACTACTTTCAATACAAAGTAATAAGTAAATGTATTACTTTTATAAAAAAGTTATCAGTGACACGCAACTTATTACCGTTTCTGAGTAACTTGTCCAACACTGTCGCTGATGTAATAACCAATAAAATAACAGGCTGCTGTTTCCTTGATTAAATGCCGAGTCGACGCCATGTTTCACGTGTTTCCCGTGGACAGATGTCACGTTTACTGACTGTGTCACTTGTGAAACTTGCCCTTGTTGCGGGTATTGCTATGACTGTCCCTGGGAGAGCATCATCCAGTTTTAAGCCGGATGTATCTTACCTGTTTTGTTTAAAAGCAGTCGTCATAAATAATTACGACACGTTTTACATCATATATGTCCAAGTACTTTTTTTTTTTTTCCTTTTGCACAAGGAATAAATATTACATAATTTTAAGCTTTGGATTTTATGCCTGCATAGTGGGCCAACACAGTAAGAGTCTGCATAGTAATACTGTATTCACTACAGAGGAGAAATGACCTCTGCAATTAGGTGTGGGGGGAAAAAAACAGACATATATATATTGGTATCTGTATAGATTAGCAACAAATGAGTTGTAAAATATCAGCACGTCACATATCGGCATAAAATCCAATATCACGCATCCCGACGTCTTACCCTATACACCTCCGTGAAATACTGGGAAGAATAAAATAAAATATATCCCCCTCATGCCTCTAACACATTTGCATGTATGTGCACACTGACATGCTGGAGTCACTTTATGTTATGCACAACAAATTAAGTGATGCATTGCCTCCAACACAGCCACGGGGCGGCTGCAGGAGTTGCACCGCACCTCGAGACAGCTGTGCTCTCCTTCCAATCAAAACGCAGTGACAGGTATCACATTATACTGAGCAGCTAGTCAAAATGGAAAATACCATGTAAACCCATCTTAAGGTTAATATCAAATTCTATTTATATTCTTAGCTATTACTCAAGCTTGTCGAGGCACAGTTTAATTGAGTAAAAGACGTTTATGATTTAGAGTAAACAATCTGTTATACAAAGCGATTTCAGAACACATCACCGCGGCTTCAGAGGCTGCATGAAGCACATCCACACCACGTGCTTTTTTTTTTTTTCCTGGTGTTTTTCTCTCGTGCGCAGCATACAATGTAGTTAAGGACCACAGTGGTAATGCATCAAGTGCTGTCACTAAATATCCCTACTCTAAGCACATTTCAAGAGCATGCAATCCCTTCCCCCAAAATCCTAAGGTGACTTTCAGCAATAATTTTGAAATTTGCAGAATTTTTTTGTTGTTGTTGTTTTTTTTTTCGTCAGGGCAAACTTTGCCTGAAGTGTCACACCGCCGTGTCAAAGCCAAATGATCCCCCGTCTTAAGGTCACTGAAGGCAAATATGCGAGTCTTTCACTGATGGAGGTTTCGCCACCCGGAGGCCTGGTTTCTTAAACATCTACAGCCCGTCAAGATCCTGCACGCGCCTTGGCATGCTTTAGTTTCACCCCAACTATTTATCATGAAGTCTGGCTTTCCTCGTGAGAGGGGAAAACGAACTGAGAGAGAAAATAGGTGAAAGAGAGTGCAGCAGACAATAGCCTGGCAGGCTGTGTGTTAATAGTAACAGATTAGAGGGCAGCAATTATGTAAAGTAAATATGACATGGACCCGATCCGTCGAGCCCAGGGAACTGTGGGTAGTTTGTCAAGCTGCATTAACCTTCACATGTTTGCTCTGATGTGTTGGAACAGGCGACTCAGTCATGCTGTTTGCCATATCAAATGTTATAATTCATAAGGTCATCTTCGGAGCCACTATCGGCATCAACAAGTAATAAGAGATATTACAGGCACAGGTCTGTGCATCGACTCTCCCTCCATATCTCTCAGATCTTGAGGGCGTAATTTTTACAGAGGGAGAGAAGTCATCTTGATTGCCCCTTAATAATCTATAAAACTGTTTAGGGCCAGTATTCAAGCCGGCATTATCCCTAAAGGAGGCAGTTCTCATCACACAGAATATTAAATTCTCCACAGGAATAATGAAAGGGAAAATTACTTAAGGACACGAACATGGAGTGGCAGTGTTGTGTACACAGTTCTACTAATATTTCTGAATTAATTAGACGATTTTGAGCTCAGAGCGTGGTAAGAACCACCCCGAGAATTTCCTGCTCTCGGCTGCAGCACAAATTGTCGTCACCTGCTTTGATTAGTGGGATTACAGGGCAATGAAGTTTGAAGCGGAGGCATTAGGCTAAAGTCTCAATAAGGGGTCACAGCAGCAAGCTAAGATGTCTCAGTGCTCGATGTGCAATCGCCTGCCACATTATGGCTCGTTGTACTCCAGACAGTGTTTACTGCCTTTGTGCAAAATGTGTTGATAGCTTAATGTTCGCGCGATTGCTGTTTGCACTCCAGGTGTGCTTCTTCACTTCATTTATTAGGGTTGGTACACACATTTGTGCCATACGTTGTGTTGTTTAATTCAGGAAAAGTCACTTTGGATTACAATCAGTGCCTCGAAACAAGATAATACAAGCTGTACTCACGTTCTGCTGCCCGGCTACAAAACCACATGTTCAATATCACCCAATAAGTGCCACTGTGATGCTTTTACAGGCTGGCACAAGGAGGACAGGCTGATTCTCTGGCAGCCGAGGGACAGTTTTTTGCTCTTACTTGGCCAACTACACAGCCAGGGGCTATGGGAAGGTAGAGCGAGGGCAACAAGCCCTTCAGCTGGCATAAGTCACTGCTAAGGCCTGAAGTGTCGAAGATCTGTTTCACTTTACAATTCCGGTCCTTGTCAGAGGAGGCATATGAAACAGAAAATGGCTTCAACTGCTGCAGTTCCTCAACAACACCCCAGACAATAGCCATAAATCAATTTAGCCGGACAGATCCACTTGTCCTTCCTGGCTATCATGTGGACTCAGATGCATGTGTTCGCAGATTGCGTACAGCCTGATGCATGCCACTGTGAAATCAGATCAACATTTCTCTCCGGTTCCTGCCAAGCACTGGGACAAGTTACCACGTTCTACAGCGTAGACACAATAAAAGGAGGAAATGAACCGAGCTGATTCCTCAAACCATTTTTGTTTAATTAACAGCACTTCCCAAAGCTTCGCCACCACCAAAAAACACAAACTCAAATCACATATCAAACACTGCAGATCCATCTGCTGGTTGTCAGGCAACCGCACCTTCCTCCTGATGCAGAAAATAAACCCCAAAAAGTTGCACCATGTCCGACCCGAGAGGCTTTGATTCCCTCGCCAAACGCAACCAACCTTCCTCCAGGCCTCTTTCGGATTCGTTCAGAAGGTGTCCGATGAAATTTCTCCACCTCTTTCACCCAAGGCCAAAAACCATAGATTTGTAACAGTTTAGCAAGAGCGTGTGCGAGCTTATCGACACCTGAATTATTAGTGGATTGAGCGGGTTATCTCTGCAGGTGATTAACACCCCAGTGAGGCTTTCAGGCTTTTATACAGCATTTTATGTGCAGACAAATTCACTTATTGGAGCAAAGCCATCCCACAGTGTCAGCTCTTGGTCAGACATCTTGAGGACACTGAGGTGAGAGGTGATGGAGACTTGGAGGAAGATTATGTTCTTAATGTCACCACTGAGGAGGGAACAAAATAAATGCAACCTGCAGGAAGCAACAACACATTCAGTAAGCTACATTTTCCCTACATGTGATTTTTAACATGACATCTATAAAAACCAGATAACCTGAAATCACTGGAAACAAAAAAAAAAATGTGACTCTCACAAATTGCATCTTGTTGAATGTTGAACTTCAGGTTTTCATGCATTTCCTCAATTTGGATGTGTTCAAAATGCACTCCCATCCCACTCAATACTTGTTCTCATTAAAGCAGCAATTCTACTGAAAATCCACAGGGTGCGGATAAAAGTATGATCTACTTCATTTAATCAAGACAGTGATGGGAGAAACGGGGCTGGAAGCCCGGCAGGTTTCGGCTCCACATCTTGTCAGGGGACTCGGGATATTGCAACAGAGCGTACCGAGCAAATTAGACACCATTATTGAACAAGGACCAGCGATTGTGCAACGCATTTCAAACACAAGGCTGCTCTTCCAAGCAAAGCCAGCGAGGAAGATCACATTCTGACAGCGAACTGACCTGCGTGAAGCTTCAGCGAGCCCGTCCGAGCCACGAGCACATAAACTTCCAGCGGTGCGCTTTAGTCCAAACTTGCAGACGGCGGCGTGCACCGCGCGTCGTGGCCCCCGTCGCTTGCGATGGCCGCGCACAGTTGAAAATTCTTCCCAGACACCTCTTCTCCAATGTGCACAAAACAACCTCTGGGCTTGGTCGCCGAAGCCGAGCGCGCACGTCTCGGGATGTTGTGCGGCGCTGTGGCGTCGGGAGCGGAGTGCCTCAGCCGCCCAGCTCCGTGAGAAGCGTGTCTCCGCTCAGAAATCTTTCCCAGTCCCCTCCGCGGCGCGGCTCAGCACGGCGCAGCACAGCACAGCACAGCCGGTACTTCCAACAATACAGTTGTCCCCTTTCAGGAGGGAGCACACTTGTGTTTCCTGTCGTCAAGCAGCAGAGCGGGTTGTTTTTTTTTCTCTCCCTCTCTCTCTCTTCTTCTTCTTCTTTAAAGAAAACTCTCTCAGAAAGGAAGCGGAGGCTCACAAGCCGCTCAGCTGCTCTTTTGTCCGATATGCAATTGTCAGCTGATAAACGCGCATCCCGTCGCTCCGCTCAGCGTCGCATCTGCTCTGCCTATCAGCACCGGTGCGCTGCTATAGGCCGTAAATGAAAAGGAGGGTCAACTGTGACCCCCTGCCTTTAAGCAACGCGCAGCTGCAACAAAACTAGCTTCATTATTAGGAGAAATATTTCACCCCGAACGACCCCACGTAAGGTTTGATTGGCACCTGTTAAATGGGTTCAAGTTTGCTGTCTGAGGAGAGGAGAGTCTCTCCAAATTCCACATGAACCAGGAGGAATGGATTCACTCCGAGCTTCAGCCTACCTGCGCGTTTTCTCCCACATGTCTCATCTCCTCTGTGTTCAGATGCTTTTTTTTTTATTAAGCTTACCTGTGGTCGCCGTGCGGTGCAGCGTAATTGGCTAAGTGTCAGATCTCAGATTTCTCACCTCCACTGTGACAATAAGAAGGGAAAAAGAGAAAAGGCAGACTGACGTGTATGGATGTGTTATTTCACACAGGAGAGCGGCAGTTAAGGGTTATCCGAGCTGTTATTTAAACTGTTAGATAAACAGAAAAGCCTGAACGACTCGGTGATCATATTAAAAAAAAAAAAAAACACGCTGTCGAAATCAAGCTTGATTCATATTGTTTTGCTCCAGCCACCATCTGTAATAGAACTAATCAATTGCAGCAGGGGATGTGCGATAAATATGCACCATTTTGAAACCATCCATCCGTCCACACCATTAAGAAACGTTATCCTGCATATCATTTTAAGATTTCCCCCCCACCACGTCTTTCACATTAACATACAAAAGAACATCAGTCTGCTTTGAGGGGGTTTTGACTCGACTTTTAGCGGCTGAAGTTTTTTTCTGCATTTTCGCAATGTGGGGGAAAACTCCATCTTAATGAGCGGCAGACTAGTTCTAGTCTAGATAGTGTTGCAGTCAAGACCACAATAGCCAAGACCGAGACTCGACCGAGACCGTTGTGGATATCGGTGCATATATTTACAGATTTCCTCTGATTTCTCTGAGCAAATACAAGCAAACACTGAGCTGAAATAAATTCAGCCATCTTTAATTAACACTCCCTTTCCTCAGGAACATCATGAGGAGGGTGTAGAAAAGTGGAGTTTTCTGCATTCCACGCTTTGCCTTAAAATAAATGTGTCAGCAATGTACAAGGTCTGACCATTTGTACTTTTACGGTTCAAAGTAAGATAAGTGTGACACATTCAAGGGCATAATTGCAGGTGTTTCAGTCATTGCTGGCAAAAAAAAAAAAAAATTAAAATCAAGCTACTACTTCTGTTTTTGGCTGCATTTGAAGAAGGAAGTTCACGCTACCAAATTAAATCTGCTGTGGCTTGACTGGTCTTGACTGAAAATCACAAGTCTGCTATGTCCAAGACATGGGCGAGATCGAGTCAAAATGCGTTCGATTCCGAGACGGGACCCAGACTCTCGAAAAGTAGTCTTGAGACCAAGGCCGATCTCGAGTACTGCAGCAGTAACTGTAGAGATAAGTGAACTCGCCTTGTGGCCATTTTCTGTCCGGGCCCTTAAACCACAAACCCCAGTTACTGTGAATTAGCTTTTGTGATTGAAGAAAACATGTGAGACCCCTATCTCATATGCTTCAAATGATAGCATTTAGAGGATAGACCAGAAAGCAGAGTTTCATTAATTACAAAAGCAACGGCCCGCTAATCCTACTAGAAAGGCATTTTGAGGCAAAGTCGTTTTGGTTCTGAGGGAGAGAGAAGAGAGAAAGACTAACAATACCAGTGGTAGATCACAGACCTTCAAGCTATGGTCTGCAGGCCCCGTAGCTCAATAGGGGGCCAACTACTGCAGCTCTGACTGGGCAATTTTTTTTTTTTAAATCCCCTTCCTGAATTTACTCCACGTCCGACCACATGCAGTGATGAAGTTATCACTGAGGACAGCTTCTCTCCAAGCAAAATCAGCCCTGGCCTTCGATGCTTGATTCCTCTATTATACCCGGAGCACATCAAAAACTCGCCTCCATCAAATGGCATTATCTGCATGAAAGGCAACTGCCCAACAATCCATCTCCAACTCTGCCATTCAATCTTCAGTCAAGGGCATGCAAAAAAAAAGCGGGGGAAAGAAAGAAAGGACATAAAAAGGGAGAGGAATTTTTGTAAGGGCTGATGAAGCCAACCCCCGCCCCTCTGTTTCTACTCATCCTTTTTTTTTTTTTTTTGCTCTGCTTCAACTAAACTACTTTTTCCCTCTTCTGTAATATTCTTGGGGGCTTTTCAGAGACACTGTACATGGAACTTAGTTACTAAGCAACATATTCACACATTTTATCCACATGAAGGTTCTTTTGAGTTCGGTACACCAGAGGGTTAATGATAGATTAACAGTCCTTCACTTGCTTGAACTAAAAAAATAAAAAAATAAAAAAAATAGCTCATTCTGTCTCACAAATGTTCTCTGACTACAACTCATTTTAGTTTCCATCCTTGATACAGACATTTTCTGTGAGACCTTCAGCGAGGCTTTAGTTCTCTCAGTCACACTCACCGTGCGTGTCCATGCAGTCAACTGTGCCCTCTATTGGAGACCAGTCACTTTCAGCATCCACACTCACACTAAAGCACGCTGCGGTGAGTGTACATGCAGTACCTGTGTTTTGCATGATAAAAAGGGCACCGGGGGAACTGAAAGCTAGAACTTGAATATGATGGAGATGTAAGGATTCGGCGGAAAAATAAGCTTTATATCAAACAAATGGCCCACAGACATTCTAGAGATTGATGATAGACTTTCCAAACAGAATACAGTTTTATCAGCACCAACACGCTGCGCTTGATTCATGCATCCTGTAGCGCGGAGCCTCTTTTAGACTTGTAGATTGAAGTCCGAAGCAGTCACCAAAATTAAATGCAGGAACATATTTGCTGCATTCGCTTCCCCAGACTACCTACAGTTTGCAGGAAGCGTGCCTGTATACACGAAACATGAACCAGAAACTTCACCGTTAAAGCCCGAGAGCATAGCATACATTAAAGAATAAAGGCCTGTATCTCTCCTCAGCTCTGTATGTTTTACACATGTTCAGTATCAGCAGAGAAAACAGATGGGCCACACCACGGGGACAGCGAGACCTGTGGACATTATAAAAAGCAACACTGACAAATTATGCATACACTCCCTTATTTTTCCTGTGCACGCAGGAATTTGTCCCCAAGGGGTCAGACGGCGAGTGTGATGTGTTCAAAACTGTGTCTCGTCTTGTTTGATGTGTGTTAAAAAGCAAAAAAATAACAATAGATGCACACTCGTTATATGTGCATCGCATTATATCCACACTGCAAAGGCTATTGCCTTTTGCTAGTCCAGTATTGTGGTAGGCAAACTCAACGGACATGTTTAAAGGGATTGGACAGTACTTCCCTTTTCATGTGGAAATGAATCCCTTCCAAAGGGACAAAACAGCTTTCACCCTTGGTTATACAGTGAGGACTTTGGGGAAGCACCTTTTTCCTTTACATGTAAGGGGAAAGAAAAAAGGAGCAAAAGGCACACATTTAACACCGGAAAAAGACCGTTTTTTTTTTTAAGGTAATATTCAAAAAGTGTGAGTATTTCAACACAAAAAGGCAAGTATTAGCTTTTGCAAATGAGTCTCGGATTTATTCAGAGGGCCAAAATCTTTCACAGTCGCCTACAGTAAAGGAGGACGGAGATGGATGCCTCAGTGCCAAGCTTTCAAATCTCAAAGGACACTTTGAAACTAGGTGGGAGGGCCTTGGTTTTCTTCTGAGGCCATTCTCTGAACATCACTATTGATTACAGTGGGTCGCTATAGCATCACCATGTCAAAGGAGGGACTCAAGAAAGCAGACAGCTAGAAAACAATTTACAGCAAATACAAGGTGATTCGAAGATGCATGACTTTTTAAATATAATTTCTTTAAACAGACGTGCATTGTCTTTACATGTTACCTCAAATTAAAGGTCCTTTTATCATTTGATCACCACCTTGGTCATTTTTGTTTGCGAATTTAAAAAAAAAAAAAGAAGAGGAAGAAAAAAAAACTGTCCATATTTTCTCTTTTCTTTCTTTCTTTCTTTTTCTTTTTAAATTGCTGACAGAGTTTTCCGAAATGTGGCTTAAAGGACTTACAGTCAAAGAATATTTTGAAACATCAGGCAGGCTCAGCGTCACTCCAAATTTTTCAGATGGGTGGACGGCCTCAAAGGGAGGAGACGTGTGGTAAATCAAAGTGGTGGGAGACCTCATGAACTACATGCAGTTAATGTGAAAAGATTAGGCGGTAAGCATGAGCGAGGGCAGCGCCCAAAGATAAAACCCACATTCTCTGAGCATGAGGGGTGTGACAGACAGTAGCAGAGCAGGCAGGGGACGTTTTGTTTACTTTTTCACTCGGTGACTGGCTAATTTTCACACAGCGAAATGCTGCCTTGTCTACTAGAACTTACATTAATATGCAACAAATTTGCATTCATAAGTATGCTGTGGAAACAAAGTGCTTACTGCCTGGATCATGTTTGGAGACATTTCTCTGAGAAAAAGGAAAACACAATATTTATGTCCCTTGCTGGAATTGTGGGGAGTCGGTTTAACAGCAGAATTAATGGTGTATGTCCAGACTCCTGTCTGTGGTTTGTTTAGGACAACAAAAGCACTTTGGTTAAGCTGAGGGAAAGATTTTCTCGCAAGTCACTTTGGATTTTCTTCTGTATTAAAACAGACCGTTATCTTTCCCCAACATTAACAAAGTGCTGCCAGTGATTTAAGTGATAATTCACCGCAAAACTATTTCTTGTGTATTAATTACTCACCCTTTAATGTCTTAAATTCAAGGACATACATGTTTATTTTACTTATTTACTGAGTTTATTGAATAAGGATAGTTCACATTAGTCAATATACCAGCAGTGTGCATCCATGTAAATATGCTGGAACTGGCGCAATTGCTAAATTTCATATGTAGTCCTAAGGCAGGTACCATAAAAAAGAGTTACACAGACATCTCACAGGACAGTCCACGGGACATCACACAAGGAGTTCACAGACAAGAGGGCAATAGTTTACAAACAATTCGCCACAAATAGACATATTACATTAAAACAGCAAAACTACCTACGATAAACTAAAAATAAAATGTGTGAGAAGGCAAAAAGCTCCCAGTAACGGGCATTTCTTGGATTCCAGGTTTTTTCCAAAAAGAATGAGCCACTCACTTTAGCTGCTTTTGCTGGAAGTTCATGGAGATCCAGTTTCAAAACCATCTGAAAAGGTCCATCCAAGATCTCAACAGCATGGTGTGGTATAATCCAAATCTTCTTCATTGCTTTGTAGGCTCAAAGCTTCCAAAACACTTTTATTTTAGCTAATAAAGCTCCTAAATCCAGCGTGTCCAGTATTTAATACTTTAATACTTAGGGAGCCTTGTTCCAGATGTGTTGGAGCTTTTTAGCTTTTAGCTTTAGCTTTTACGACACAATAAAGAAGACTTGGATCGTACCACGCAAAGCTTGTGAGATTTTTAGATGGACATTTTTTTTTAGATGGTTTTGATGTTTTGAGACTGTATCTCCATAGACTGCCAGCAAAAGCAGCTAAAGTGTGCGGCTCACTTTTTTGGAAAAAATCAGTTTGCCGTGGAAATATTGCTGGAAGGAAAAAATATATTCTTCAGTTCAACACAACGAGGGGTGAGTAATTGATATACAAAAAATAGTTTTGCCGTGAAATATCACTTTAAACATAATCACAAAGAAGTAGAATTATACTAAGTGGATAGTGTATTGCAAAAGTGTGGCTTAATATAAAGTAAATATAGTGTCAGGAAA
>JAQLOL010000026.1:22466826-22489973 GCA_029783665.1 Naso thynnoides
ATATTCTTCAGCTCAACACAACGAGGGGTGAGTAATTGATATACAAAAAACAGTTTTGCAGTGAAATATCACTTTAAACATAATCACAAAGGAGTAGAATTATACTAAGTGGATAGTGTATTGCAAAAGTTTGGCTTAATATAAACTAAATATAGTGTCAGGAAACATTTTACTGATTTTTTCATATCAACATGTAACATTTTTGCAAGTTGCCAGGTTTGTTTACTAACATTTCCTCATTTTGTAATAAAAAAAACATTTTGTTGGTAATAAGTTTCCTACAAAATATCATTTCTAGGAGACAGTGCTGCAATATATAACTTGTATAGATTTAAGGTAGAAATGGCTCATAAACATGCTTGCATTTGATCGAACATGAATAGTGATGATGGTCGTCAGGGTAACACTGACATGTGTTATGTGTTAATAAATCATATTCTAAGTGTGGCGTGATATCCCCACAATACTTTGCCATAGAATGAAAATAATCCAATTGTATCTACAGTGTATTCTTCCATACGACAGCTTGGGTAAATGCAGCACATTTCCAAGAAATAATTTATGATGCAAACAAAGGCAGAGATTTGATTTGTTTTTCTGCTTAATTGAACCAACTGTACACCACATTACTGAGGAATGTTGGTTGGCTGGCTCAGAGCTTTGTACACTTTTGTGTACAACGGCAACAGTCATATAGTAACACAGGCACTTTAAAGTATGAACAAAAGGCAGGAACATGCAGCAGCCTCTGAGCACAAAGGAGAAGCATGAAAAGAAAAAAAAAAAACCCTTTCGTGGATCAACTAAGAGCTTTGCTTTATGAGGTGACAGTAGACCTACATTTGGAACTCGCTATGGAAAAAGAAAGGATACAAGAAATCAGCCAGTCCTGACAAACTTCCTGTACTCCCAAGTTCTCTGGTTTGTGTTTAAAGCGCGAGATGCAGAAAGTTGGTGGTCATCTGGTTCGAGGACTGAAGTGTTTACCCGGTCAGCAGCCATGAACACATATCCCCTCCTGTCCGTTTGTAAACAGCGCTGACATTTCAAAGTGGAGTGTGAGACACTGAACAGCTGCTGTTGTCTGTCAAGGAAGTTATTGCTATTCTACGCATCTTATTTTATTAATCACTTCCACTCTGTTATTGAGGTTTGACTTTCTGTCGGGTCGTCCGCACATAGGAGCTCCATCACTGTCGGCACGAAACATTAAATAATTCAATATGTTTGAAAGAAACTTTTGTTTCTTGTTTTAAAAAAAATATAAAGGAAGTGCAGAAGTGATACAAAGCAGATGCGAGTTTAAACACTGGAGAGGAGCTAACCTGCCATAATCTGAATGACGACGACGACGACGATGATGATGATGATGATGATGATGTTACGTTACTGTTATGTAAAGCTAGACAGATAATTTGGTGAGTGTTAGTTGATTGAAGATATATTGCATCACTGCTTATGACAAAAGCACTGAAAGGTAGATTTTAAATAATAAAAGTTAGTTTTAGTTTAGTAGACTTTATTTTGAACATGTTAAAATAAAATATTAAAGCTGCAAAACAAAGCAAAAAGTCCATATTAAGTAAAATTTCTGTGCACAACAAAATATTGAGTAGACAATGTTCGAAAAGGGTGTAGGATGAAGTAAAAAAACTTTTCTAGTCCTACTCCTTTTTTATACTTCAGGTAAATAATTCATAAACAAGGCATTGAAAAGGGATCAGTAGCCTACAGACAATAAACAAAAACAACACAGGTCAATAAAAACACGCCGCCAGTCTTATACCAGATCACATTATTCCATCTCTTTGCTCATCCATCCTGTATCTTTTCATTTCAATGTTATTTTTAAAGATTTGCTTAAACTCACTTTGTGTCCTCGTTCTGTCACTTTGAAATCTGGTAATAAGTTTAGCATTTGTCCTGACTAACTGTTTGCTGAACATACATCCTCCTCTTAAATCATTTTTATTTTCCATCATTTGAAACAGCTTTTGGATATTGTTTGGTAACTGCTGATTTTTTGCTCTGCATATCATTTGGATAGTTTTGAAGATGATCAGTTCCTTAAATTTTGGTGCTTTTAGTCTGATGAAGAGTCAGATTTTGCTTCTCTGTGTGTGGTTTTATTTACAATTCTTAATTCTTTTTTGTGAACATTGGATCAGTGTTTGTTTTGTATGTGCTTCCCCACATTTCCACACAGTAGGAGATATATGGCAGCATGAGATTTGGGAGATCTTTGACTTTATATAATATTGCTCTGATTAAATAAATTATAAAAGTTCTCTGCTTAATTTGTACATTGGTTATAATTTTTTTTTAAAGAAAAAAAAAAGCGGGATCAGTTTCAACATAGGTTGTTCATGTTTTGAGTTTATTTTCTTTAAAAATCACTCCAGTTAATGTCTATTAGATCTTTTTTTTTTTAAATCCTTTTTTCAGTTTCTGCCTTAAGCATCTGTTCATTGGCTCAGCTCTGGTGTGCAGTACCAAATAAATAAATAAATGAAAAATTTGTTATTGTTTACTCTTTCTTGAAGTCACTGGTGCCCGGACATCTAGCACTTAGCTGCATAAACACTTGCTTTTAAAGACACACAGATGTTGCACCACTGAAGCTTCACTATGTCCCAACAAACTGCTTTTCCAGTGACTGGTCACATGACATGTCAAGTTTGAGGAAAAAGTAGTAATACTTATACATCTAAACAAGCGCCACTTGCTACATCTTCCCTTCCTGTAAAACTGGAGTTACCCTCAGCCACAGATTTTTATTATGAGGATGTTGGTGCAGTTTCTTGACTCGGTGGATTCTGTGTCCTGCCTTTTTGTTGGGATCTTTTTTTGTCCTTCACTGTGTGTACTCTCCCTTTGCAGAACCAGAGCTGAGGCTTTGTCCAGCCCGTCAGTCTTGAGAACAAAGATCAAAACCTGTCTCCTATTCAGCGCGGCAAATAATCAATAAGTTGTGCACAAGTCTGTTCAATGGCAACATATTTCTGTAAGCCGGACAAAAATTAAAAATTGCATTTTCTACATTCCATAAAGCTATTGGACATTTTTCGCCAAGGACGGACGAGAATTTTTTCATGTGCTCAAAAATCGTCAAAATCTCTTTTCCTCACGAGGCAACTGTTTGTATTTGTTATATCTAAGACTTTCAATTAATTACATGAATAGCTGTTTTTGTTATACACATTTTTATTTTGCTATTTGTAACATTTGTGTGTTATTTTTTAAGAGAATTTGTGCTAAACATCTATATCTTGGGTTTTTACAAGAACAGTTATTTTCTTTTTCTTTCAGTGATGTGAATCAAAAGTGAAAAGGTTATTTTTCAGACTGTTAACCAATTAATTCATTTATTTGGAAAACTGCATTAAAAGGTTACTCGGCTTAATGTAATATAAGAGATGGCATGGCAGTGCAATTTTTTGTTACCTGTTTTCTTTCATTTCAGTCAAACCAACCTCTTTCTAACGGATGTGAAATAGGTTTCTGGATTGGAATGACACCATCTCCGGTGTACCCGCACCCTGTTTCAGTCAGGGGCCGAGGCTGCCCCTCCCCCAAACAAGCTCTCCACATAACAGATAACTGTCTGGTAAGTATAAATGAAATGAAGGCAAAGTGGCATCTTTTGATGACTCTTGGTTGTGTTTTGCCTCTTCAGCACGCCTTTGGCCCAAATAAAATCAGCTCAAAGCCTGATTTAAAAAAAAAAAAAAAAAAAAAAGATTATCTCACATTACAGGAAGCGGCGTGCTCTTACACATAGCACACTACACATAACCACACCTACGTATGTCTCGCACTCAGAGAATTGCAGAAATTTTTTTTTTCTCAGAACGTGTTGGATAACAAAGCCTTTTGAAACCAGAGGCTGTGTTCTAATTGCCTTTGAGTTTAAAAAACACACTCCCCCACAAAACACACCTCTGGTTTGTTTTCCATCTGCATAGAAACAACCTCCCTTTGTTGAGCTTGTTATGGTGATGATAAATAAGATAAAAACTCAGACTTCAGTTATTTGTTTACCGTAATAAAACTGATTTACTGTATCAGACCTCAAAGAAAGCTCATCAGTATTATGTCACAAAATATGTCTCAAAGTATTACAGCACTTATGAAATTAATTTTGCCATCAATAACCGGAAGTGGCCAAAGAATATAAATGATATGTCTCTGTAAAATTTGTTTTTGGTATATCAGTTACTCTCCCTTAGACGTCTTGAATTGAGTAGCCAATCACTTTTCCTTGAAACTGATGGAGATGCACTCTTGAAACAACAAAACTGCCTGAAAACGTGCAGAAAACCCTTTCTCTCTCTCTCTGCGCTGGCCATTTTTGTTTGCTCATAAGTTTGGGGTAACATTTTCGTGTTTTCTAAGAAAAGAACATGAGGATAAGTGAATAAAAATGGCTGATGCAAAGAGAGAGGGAGAGGAGTGTCTGCAGTTTTTGGTGGAATCATATTTATTAAAGCTGAAGTTCACCAATGTTTAGAAAAACCGACACAAAACATTGGATAAGATGTGTTGGATTCAGCTCTTTAGTCAAAATAAAAGTGTTTTGGAAGTACTGGGCAGACAACACAATAAAGTAGACTTGGATTATACCACACAAAGCTGTTGAGAGTTGTGAGTGGATGTTTGTTAGATACTTTTAAAGCTTTTAAGAGTTTATCTTCATTGGCTGCCAGCAATAAAGAGTGTCTTGCATTTTTGGAATCACCCATTTACGATGCTAACGCTGGAAAAAAAAAACAGTGCTTCAAGTCAAGACGTCTAAGGACAGTGTTGGGGAGTAACTAGTCACATGTAATGGTTACAAAGTTTAATTTAAAAAAATAGATGTAACTAATCTGTACAGAAACTGCGAGTAGTGGCATTAAATAAAAAAATAAGTAACATTACTTTGACAAAGTAATTGAAGTAGTTACATTACTTACTGCATTTCAAATAGGGTAATTAGTAATCTGTAACCTATTACATTTCCCAAATAACCTTCCCTACCCTGCCTCAGGGTTAGTAATTGATAGACAAAAATAAATTTGCAGTGAACCATCACTTTAAGGTAGGTTGCTCCTGTTTAAACATAAATAGGTTAATGGAATTTAAATGCTCAAATTGCACGATTGAAGATGCACTGGCATTTGCTAAAATGATCCCGTTTCCTGATTACTGCAGCCGGTCTTTATGTCGAACTGAGCTGTCACAGTGTGAGACACATTCACATTTTACGACTGCTCTCCTTTCTGTCTGTCCCCCAAAATGTGCGCTGCCCATTAGTGAGCTTAAAATAGCAACATACTGTACAGTGTGAGATTTACCTGTAGCTACCGCGTTGTAGAGCTAATGTGGTAGAACACACACGTGAGCATCATTATCATGCTTTGACCAGTGCAGTTTTATTGGTCTCTGCTGGGAATTTTCAGTTTGATATGAGATTGTGGGGACTTAACACGAGCTACTGAGAGGTTTTTGAGTTTAACAGATGTTCTCTCTGAGTCTGCATCATCCATTTTAACATCCATCAGTCGCCTTGAATCGCAGGAAAAGTTCGTACTGCAGCAAAGAAATGAATGTAACATTTAGCCTGTAAAAATTTAAGTTTAAGCAGGCACAAGACCACCATGTAATAACATCCCGCTAAAGAGTAGCTGCATTGCCAAATACCTTGCACTAAAAGCAAAAGTGATTCTGATCTAATGTTAGCTAAGTACATCATTATGCTCTCCCTGGCTGGTTAGTGCACTTAGTGCAATAAGCAATAACATTCACTCCGAAAGGACTTGGTTAAACGTAGGCAACTTTTGTGTGCTAAAAGTGCCAGGGTAAGAAAACTGCACTGCGTTTATCAAAGCCTGAATGAACGCTACTGTACTCCAACACAGGGCTAATGAAGAGATATGTCCTCCATTACGGGGCCATATTCCTGCTGCAGCGATTAGAAAACTCTCCAGAGGGGCTCTATCACAGGCTTTCATTGAGTCTGGACCTTTGCAAATCTTCATATCCTGCACAATTTTCATAAATTGAAGTCTAATGAGCGCAGCTGACATAACTATGATTTATTGTCTCACAGGGTTACCAATTTCACCACAGCACTGCAAATCATGAATGTCAAGGGTTTAATCATATTCATATATATTCTCAACAAGGGGAATATGATGTGTCACGTGAGTAAAAGGGCCTAAATGTCTCCCTCTCTTTTTATTGTAGGTGTGTTATGATAATACTTGCAAACATGCAGAGTACTAACAAGCTCCCCGAGGTGTCCTGATATTGTTGACGGCGAGCGCAGAGCAATATCTTTCCGGGGATCTCTCTGGGACACACATCAGCGTACCGTGGCATGCTGCTACACGACTGCATGGTCTTCAAACACATAATTACCATCGCAAAATTGTTAATATAATATGCGTAATTTGTAGCTTAGTATCGACATTGTAATTTTGGTGATTGTTTTTTAATTCTTATATATGCTGCAAGTTGAGTAGTTTATATTAACTGGCAAACAGGGGGTTGTAAGAGAAGAGAAGAAGCCCTGATCTGCTATCACACTATTACATTTCCTGTGTGTGTTATTTGAGCAGCTCCAATTCAGGATTGACAGCGGGGAGATTGAGAGTGCAGTTTTAAGATTGAACTCCTTTTTTACAGGTTGAAATCAACATGCACCCCTTCATTGAGAGCCTTACATCTTGTCCTCTGTCTGTGACTGCGGCAGGTCAATTCTTCAATTAGCTTCCCCTTTCACCTCATGAACTATCAAAGCCTGAAGCCTGGATTGCGATGGATGGCGTACAATGGACCTACAGTGCTCGGCCATTGTGAGAGCAAAGCAAGCATTGATAACAGCTCGTAGAACTATTGACATTATAACATTTCAGTCCGCCGGGCCACCGTGGCACTGAGCTGCAATAAATTGAGACGAATGATCAGTCGATGACAATTTCCATAATCGTTATACCTTCCGTAATTCATCAAGGTAATGATACCCGCGTCCCTAATGTCACATTTATTCCATTTTGTGCACAGCGGCAGGCGCGGAGCGAGCTCCCCCCCACCCACCCTCCGCACTCCCCTCGCAAAAGGATTGATTACACACCAACTGCTTTTTGCTCCTGCTTGTGAGTGGAAGAGCAATGTGTTATTTGACCAAAAATAACAATGAAGGGGATGGGAAATGCAATCTAATTCCACTCATTCAACTTCCTGTCTCTCCCCCAGTGACAGGCAAACAGGAGGCCATTACAGTTCGGCGCTGGCACCGTTTTCGAGGCAAGAGAGAGATCTCTGCTTCCTGGCTCGCTGGAACACATCGAGATTCATCATTACTGCATCTCTCGTCTCCTCTACTCATTAATGACATAGTTTCTCTTTGACAATTATTCGTCATTATTGGCAAACGATAGCGGTGTGAATGAGCGCTGTGATTCAATTACAGTAGCAGTCATTCAGGATTAATTTTCCTCGGCTCCTTTGTGTTGCATAGTGCTGCAGACATGCGTCAGCACACCTTGACAAAAATAACAACTCCAGTCACAGAGGCAGTATCTAGGGTCGGGGAATTTTGCAAATTATATATTTATTTCTGTTCAAAACTCCAACACAACACTCCACTCCTTTCTGCTCCGAGGCTTTCATTTAAGCAAATACTCCTGCATGCAATATCATAACATCATTGTTCAACAAGCCTCTTTAAACCGACTGTGCTGTGCAGCAGAGCTACAGTACAATATGTCAGTCTGCCAGGAACAGTGAGGTGGTGCTCTCATTCGGATGCTTTTCAAAGACAGCAGCAGTCCCAGCATCAATAATGAACTCAACACCAGTGCTGTGTGGGTTTTTTTATGAAGCCCGCGTTGAAATCATCAGGGCTGACACAATAAAATCACTGAATTGTAATTTGGCAGAATAATCTGGTTACATTCACACTCACATTATGAGGAACCTAATTGAAATGTCTGAGTTAATATGGAATTAATTAAACTGCTGTGAGATGTAAACATCTTGCTCTTTCAGGACTCGAGCGGCATTGTAATTGTGCGTTTTGAAGAACAAACAGGCCAGTTAAAGAGGCGCGTTTGTACAGTGGCTGCTTTCTTTTCATACTCATTTACTGGCTGACGTTTCTATGCAGGTCACTGCAGGTGAGAAAAGATTCTCTGCCTTCCATAGCAACAGGTCTACTCCCTTGTACGTCGCTAACTGGGAGAGTGGTGAGACATAATTCAGCACTATCATTTGGAATTATATTGTGCTGATATTATAACATATTGTTATCAGTTTTAAAATAACAGGTAATGTGAGTGATTGGTTCTATGAGACAAATGTGAATTAAAAGAAGTTTACATGAAAAAGGCTCTTTCGATGTTCATCAGTTTATACGTGAGACTGCATATTTAATACTGATGTCAATATAGCCACGGTTTTTAATGCCAATGCTGATGTTGATTTTCAAAAGTTAAAAAATCTAGAAACAAAACAGCTAATATATTGTTTTCAACATTATATGCCATTTTTTTTTCAAATTAGGTCGTTAAAAACCGTATTGAGGAGGAGTATTACAGCTATTTAAACTAGGGCTGTGTATTGGCACGAACCTGTCGATGCAATACGTATCACAATACAAAGGTTACGATATGATATATTACGATACATTGCAGTACGGTAAGCAAGGCGATATATTGCAATTTTTCAATTTTTTTTCAATCTTATTTTAGGAAAACTGTCATAGGACAAACACAACAGTATCTATAAAATCTGAGCTAAAAAAGGATTTTTTAAAGTAGTTACATGTCCTGAAATTACGTAATTTAATTACAAAATAAATGAACTGTAATTTGCTACAGTTATTGAGAAAACTGTACAATTAAACTACAGTTACCTATGAAAATTTAAGTGATACCAAAGGGGGTTACATTGAAATATTTTCTGTAAAAAGCTTAGGCTATATGTTTAAAAAAAAAAAAAAAAAATTGTCTTGTTGCTTTTGCCATCTCCAGTCCAGCCTGCTTAGTAAAGTTTGATGCTATTCTGATGCTTTTGATTGGGTCTCTTGTTCGAATTTGCAGCATTTGAAAATGGTAAACAGTGGAAAAATTGTGTTGGAAATTTAGATAAGTAATCAAATAGAAATCAAATGTAATAAGTTACATTACTTTGATAATGTAATCGAAATAGTTACATTACGTATTACATTCTAAAAAGGGTAACTAGTAATCTGTAACCTGTTACTTTTACAAGGTAACCTCTCCAACCCTGGTAAAAAATAAACTTGTTGGTGCTCTTTAGAGGAGAAACTATTTAATGCATCTTTGTTTCTAACAGATATTTCTATATCTGTTAACCTTTGTTATTTATATAAGACTTTTTTCCTGATAAATATAATGATATCAATTTAAGCAATGTGTCCAAAAGCATGTACAATATAACTACTGTTCTGAATGACCAATGTCTGGGTTCTGCTTGTTTTATATGTCATGTACTTATTGACAGTGTGGGAGTTGTGTAGCATTATGTGCATAATGTAGATAACAGACCGCCAACGCCACGTCTCCTGTAAATGCATCACTCAGCAACACACAAAGCATCAAGAACGACTGGCTGGCTGGCTGGCTGGCTGCTCAGTGAAATTATTTGATTTCATTTTTTTTTCCAGCTCCCATAGACTTTGTTTTTTTTCCTTTTTTTAAACCCATTACTGATTCCCTCAAATGCCCTTGCACATAAGTGCAGGACGGCAAATATCGCTTCTCTTGAACTTTCACTTCTTACTGGATAGACTCCAAGTAAAATTTCTGTCTGGGCAGCGCGCTTAAATAAGGATCCTTTTGCAGACAGAGCCTCAGAACTCTGTTACTGTCTCTCCTACTTCTCTTCCTACTCCTGAGGTTTTCCTGCTTGGTTAAAATAGAATTCATAAACCTTCATAATCACTATTTGTTGTTGTCACATGAATTTACACTGCAGAACACACCTGAAAAAATGAAACTGCAAAGCATCACAGGAGTATTAAACTATTCCTAACCTTTATACAAGCGTTCTGACTTTCCACAGGATTTTCACTGATTGTGTAAGTGTGAGTGGGTGTGTGTGCAAAATATCTTCCCCAAAGGCTCAGGCTTCCACACGCACATTTGATTGACACGGTATTGACTCATCTCTCCAAATCCCAAGACAAACTGTCAATACAAATGTCTCAAGAATGCCAAGCCAGGATCAGATTTGGTGGTGATGGACACGTTTTGGAAAATGGCGGATGGCGCAGAGGCCATTTAAGAGCAGATGATGATTCAACATTCCCATTAAAAACTTGCAATGCACCAGGAACTTGAGTTTACCATTAAGAAAAATAATTATCTCAACATCTTTCAAAGATGAGAAGAACTTTCACAGCAGCTTGGTTGAGCACTACAGAGGGCACAAGCAGCGGGGAGTGGATATAATTGAGCTGAAATTGGTCTCCCATGGCAATGGTACTTTGTTCAATCTAATGCTCGGCAGTGATTGGATGATCAGCTCTCTCATTCCTTCTCTTGAAAAGAGGTTGAAAAGAGGCCCATCTATTAGGTTGCCTACCATCAAATCTTTGATAGAGGACATAATTTCTTGCCTTAGGGGATAACAAGATGTTTTTATCGGCTAGACACAGAACAGACCTTAATATTTGAATATTGTCTGATGCAGCCATGTCTACAACAATTCTTCACTGATTTACAGACTCAACTCTTTGAATGACGGTCATATATATTTATGTGAGAAAACATACAAATGGATGTAATTTTAAGCACATAAGCGCAGGACGGCATCCTGTATATATATATCCCAAAAATGTGAAGGAACACGTTTCTGTTCTGTAAACTGCAGCATGTATTACATTAAAGCAGCTCTAACGTTCTTATGTGAAGCAGAAAATCCAACTTGTTTATATTTTCTGACCTGAACCAGTGTGAATAAAATAATCGATTTCGAATGCATCTCTTTAGGATCAATATTTACATGTGGGAGATCAGAAACCTGAGCTTGCAGGGGTTCCACTGGTGTCTCCAAAGATACGGAGGCTTTCAAAAGGGAGAGAAGATGAGCCTTCTAAATAAAGGTCTTGATCCCTTTCTGTTTTTTTGTATTAAAGTAATGGTGGAGCTTTGGCAAACAAATGAGACCGTTAAACCCGGAGATAAGCTCCTTTCTGTATCTCATGTCCTGGCATGTACTTTGACTCAGTATTTCTCAACACTGAAAGGATTTTGACAGAACTGCATCCAATGCAATTAAAAGCTAATTTTAGCCATTCTAGTGTGGTGACATATGCAGTTGTGTCCAAGTTAAATAGTCTCATAATTACTATAATACATTCATAATCTGGATTTAATCCCCCATAGAAAGAGTCTCCATTTCTAACAGTCCATAATGACTAATGCATTGTAGGATTTACTTTGATATGTTTAAATAATACAGGAGGTGTTCTGTTAAATTAAATCTTTTTTTTTTCTTTTTGGTAAACAGAGCACACTTACAGCAGTGCGCAGCTGATAAAAGGGGACTGGAGCACACGGATTGATATGCAGCCTTGATGCCTCATGTCCACATGGCTCGGCGTAAGTATGCAAGTCAAGCAGAAGTCTGTTCATTCCTAAGGGACTCTCTGTCACCTCTCTCTCTCTCTCTCTCTCTCCTTTTTTATTTGCGGTGGACAATACTGTTTTTTGTGTTACAGGAAATTAGCATTGAACAACCACATATTTAGCTTACATTAACAGTGTCAGAGACAGTTAGGGAACCAAGACAGCCCACTAAACAATCATTTCCTGTATCAGTGTCACATGGGTTTCACCATGGCCCCGCCCCTTTAGGAGACAGGAAGCAGTCTTGATTCTGTGGGAGAAATAAACATAATCACAGATTATGACCGTTTTCCCTTTTTTTTTTTTGCCTCATCATCACCAATATATATATAATGGACCCACTTTTCACAAGACACTTATCTTCCGAATATTGGGAAGTTAATACCATTTCACATCATTGGTGCAGCACGTAGTGAGGTATTTTCTGTTGTACTTAGTATCTTTGGTAGTGTGTTTGTGAAATACATAGGGTGCATGGCATCATAATTTTGATATCTTTTAACAAACTTTTTAATGGCCACAAACTTTGCAGGATAAACTCCACGCTTATATGTTGCTCTGTATTATCCTGGTTTTGTACTGATAACACCACGAGAAACAGACAAAATTAACTTCTGTCCTATTTCTGCGATGGTGTTTGAATAGGATTTCTATAATGGATCCAAGGGTGGGAGTTGCCATATGTCCAAGTACAATCCCACATGCGCTAAAATCACTTCATTAACCAAGGAACACGAACACACTAAAGTCCTGCATCCATAGTATTTTAGAGGAAAAATGACAAATTCAGTTCCTTCTTTGGCCAAAACTGTTAAGAGTGAAAATCTAATCGGTCTGCCTGTCTCTAAAAGAGTTGGACCTTTTAGTATATTTGCAGTACATTTACAAAAAGTAAAACAAAGCACTGAAGCCTTACATCTGTCTCTGATAAGTTCTGTTTAAGATGCAGCATATTTTGTAGAGAAGAAGTCATATACCACCAACATTTATAATCCACAGTACCATAGGTTGCTGTATGTATTTTTTTAAATGAGGATATTTTTCATATATTAAGAAGATAAAAAATGCACAACACAAAGTCCTCATTTTTGTTGCGAGAAAGGAGTTCATTTCTTAATCACTGTGTAATGGAAAGAACAGTTACATAAGACAGTTACAAAAGGTGCATGTACACTTCGACTGCAGCTGTGTTTAATCAGTCAGCACCTCGCAATTAAACAGCAAAGTTGTGCAGATTTTTGTGCTTTTTGTGATGCCCAACGCGATCGTTTTTAGAGGGTGAAACAGTGAGATAAAAAAAAAAAAGTTGCAACTGTGCTGCTGAGTCTGACGCTCGACTGACTGACACGTCTCATGATAAATTCATGGCGGTGACAAGGCTGAGTGACTCTCAGGGCGTGGGCTAATTTGTCAGGAGGCCAAGTGAACTACAGTACGACTGGTGGCACAATGACAAAGCAGAATGTCACCATTTCGTTGGGGAGAGAAAGGAAATAGGCCGTGAAATGGCTGACTCTTTTGGACCGGCGTACATGATACCAGAGATATGCCATGCTCACTAAGCCATGTCTTCAACAGCGGGAGTTCGGGTTCATAAAAGTCTATTTTCAGCTCAATGTAGACTTCTGATCAATGACCGGGCTTTACGGTTTTGTGTGTGTGGTGGTGTGTGATGGTGTGTGTGCCTGTGTGTGTCAGCAGGGAAGGAGATGTTCTCGCTGTCTGGGACACTGTTTGATAAATCCTAGAAATGTTACAGCAATATTGACAATGGAGGCAAGTATGTATGCAGGCTACATCCATCCAGATACAGTACTTTTTATCTGTTTCTTGCAAATT
This sequence comes from Naso thynnoides, assembly GCA_029783665.1. NCBI lineage: Eukaryota > Metazoa > Chordata > Actinopteri > Acanthuriformes > Acanthuridae > Naso > Naso thynnoides. Next base: position 22,480,305 of record JAQLOL010000026.1, read on the forward strand.
TCTACATTTATATAGATATAGAGACATGCTGCACCTTTTACCGGACTCCTTGTTTGGCACATTTCTAATTATTTTTCAGATTGTTATCAAAGTATATTATTACAACATTACTGACTGGAGCAGGATAACAGTTAGACTCACAATATTTAACATTTCCACATTTGAATATCTAAACCTGTGATATATTTTTTGCTGAGCTGATACTGAGATTACTCTGAACGCTACTAATGGGAAAAATTGCATATTGTGTGTTTAAATTAGTTTTACTCTGAATTGGCCCATTCTGCCTTAAGAGTGATCATTTTTGATAGTCATACCCTTCGCTTCTAATTGTTCTGTACTTTTACATGCAAATTTTGAAGTTTTATAAAAGCCACTTTTAAATTGTGTGTAATTTCCACTTTAAAAACTATAATGCATTAAATGTTATACTAAAATGTCTAATAAAGATGATCTTTTTTGTACATTTTGTTAAATTGAGGATTCACGCAAAGTTTAAACTCAGAGAAATTCATCATTTAATTCGAGATAACAGTGCGCTTCATTTTCATTTATCCACTGGTTGTGTGTCAGTGAAATTGTATCACCGTCGCCTCCTCTAGCAGCTTCCTGGGGAACATTTCATCCGCTGTTAAACAATGAAGACTCCCATGATCCCATGCTGCTGCACATCATCATCAAACTAAGTCTTTTGTTTTTATTGCTATGAGACCTCTAGCAGCATTAAGTTACATATTGTGCATTTAAGTAATTAATCTAAGGGTTTCTTCCATAAATGCTCTTGAGTACATTATTACTACTTATTTTTGAATAATGACAGGTAACTCAAAAATAAACAAATCTAACAGCTGCAAACAAGAGTTTAGAAAGATTTATGCTCAGCTGTTGTCTCCTGCAACCCTCATCATGTCAGTGTGACATTTTATCATCAAAAAATTCTTAAAAGAATATCTGTAGCCTGTTTTTTTGCCAGTGGTCACTGAACCTTTTGTCTGACATCCCACTGGAAGCAAAAGGCTCTTGAAGCTTTATCAAGTCCTGCAATAATCACTTTGATACATTAATCATGAGCAGTTATGCTAATAAGGCTGAACATGACCTGCTACATCAATGTCGTCATTAATTAAGCATATTAATCGGAATTTTAATCAGTGGGTATTTCTGTTATTGCACTTTTCTTCACCTGGGTTGTTATAGAATGTGCTGGAGGGATAAAACCTGGTGAGTGACATCACCAGATGAGAACTAACGCTCTAATCGGCACTTCACTCTCCTCATCAAGCAACGAACTATCCTTTCTCTTGCCTATTTTTACTTTCAACACTACCTCCCCCCATTTAGTTGCTTGGCAACCAGAATTGTATAGCTTATACATTACAATGCTCCTAGTAAACCCATTGAGCTCTCTCTATTACCAGTGATCCTCACACATGCGCCTTGCATTTGAGCAGGACAAAAATTGGGCCCTCTGCCATCACAGCTCTATATTGAACTTGGTATTTAATGTTATAGCTGGTTTATTTTTTTTTTCCAGTTACTGTCGGCTTTCAACTCCATCAGAACGGGTCAGAAAGCAGGAGCTTTGAGGAGAGCACCTACTAAATTGAACATCAAGAGCCAAGTCACAATCCATAAAGCACAGGTCCGCAGTGTCAGGGAGCATGTTTCATTGAGATGGTTGAGTGCTCCACCTACTCATCTTGGCCAGACGAAGGCTTTGAAAGTGACTGGAGTGGAGCTGGTCTCCTGCCTGTTCTCAATTAGCCATCCTCAGCCATAGCTACAGACGTCAGGTGGCTGCCCACCCGCCACTGCCCCACTCCCGCCAGCATACGTCACTCGCCATACCAGACCACTGTATCTCCACTTCCTCTCAAGAGCAGACTCCTTCGGACAAAGGCTTAATCCAAACTGCTGTCCAAATACAGAATAGCCTTCCAGAGGAATGTGCTGGACAGATAACAGCCACTGGTCTGCAAGAATTTAGGAGCATATGAATAGAAAACCTCCTGACCAGACCGTTAACAGAATTTTTACTGTTAAACTGCAGTGAACCGTGTCATTGGTCAGCCAGTGTACTGAATTTGTACATTTGGCGAAGCAATTGATCACAATCACAATCAACTGAAAAAAAAAAATCTTCCACTAATGCTGTATGAGCTTATCACTGATTCTGCATGCTCTGCAGCTTTGAAAATGATAAATGTATTAGAGGACTTAAAGAGTGGTGAGTCAGTAAAGTTGTTGTTAACAGGAATACCCACAGACTCAAAACTGCACTGATGTACCACACCTTTGGCAGCCCACGGGGAACTTTTAATGTAAGTATTGAATTAAACAACACTGTAGTGTGATGTTCACTGTGCCACATAGCCGTACCAAAGCAGATGGACATAATTTTTGGCAAATATAAAATAAAATACATATAAATTGCTTACAAGGTATGTTTAGGACTTGGAGGTTTAGAAGCTGAAACTCACCATGAAAAGCTGTTTCAAACAAGCTGTCTGGTTCAGTTTGTTACAGAGGTGGGACAGAGTCATTGTTTTGCAAGTCACAAGTAAGTCTCAAGTCTTTGCTCTCAAGTCTCTAGTAAAGTCCAAATGTCTAAACTTTACATTATTTACAAAGTCATTGGCACTCTTCTAATATATTAAATTTACATAAATAGTGAATGCTTTCTAAAGTTATTTATCTACTTTTTAAAATAATGTTAAGACGAGAAGACAACATAAACCACTTCTTCATGGTTTGTTCATCAACTCGACTGGATGTTGCCGCATGTTTCAAACAAAGTGGATTCTTGGGGAAAAGTGTCAACTAGCTAAGAATGGAAAGCGTTAACGTTAGTTAATTCAGGAAAAGTAGGGAAATATATTAATCCATGGTACACTTCAATGATTTTTGAGTCAAAAGACTCAAGTCCAACTGAAGTCACAAGTCATTGGTGTTAAAGCTCAAGTTGTGTTGTAAGTCTTACTACCGTATTTTCAAGTCAAATCTAAAGTCATCAAATTTTTGACCCGAGTGTGATTGAGTCCAAGTCATGCGACTCGAGTCCCCAACTGTGGTTTGTTACACATTGCAACGGTTACTTTTGAGTTTCCATCATCAAAAATTGTGGGTGTTCCCAATAAAACAACTCTATACTTCCCATTTTTTTTGTTGCCTCTCTGTTTTGGATATTAGCACATCAAGCCCTAGCGTAATGTAATTTACAATCATATACAATGGTCAGTAGCAACTTTACGAAGAACGGTCATTGCTGATGTCACAGCAAGCCTCCATAATGGATTGGCATGGACACTGAGACAGTCCTTTAAAAAACACAATAAATGCTCATTTTCAAAGACAAAAAACTCTCTGAGAGGTCAGTGTATCCGCTGAGGTTTTGATGCTACAACACGAATGTAAAAGCTGACATATGACCCTAAAACTGAGGCTTTGATGCTATAACACAAATGTAAAAGCCTGATATGTGACCCTGAAACAGCTGTTGGTTTGTTTCCAGAGGCAGCTGAAAGAGCTGTTTCTGGGTCATATGTCAACTTTTACATTCGTGTCAGAGCATCAGAACCTCAGCGGATACACTGACCTCTCGGTGAGTTTCTTGCCTGTGAAAATGAGTGTTTATTGTATTTTTCGAAGGGTTGTCTCAGTGCCCATGCCAGTCCGTTGTGGAAGGTAGCTGTGACGTCAGCAATGAGCTCAAATTCTCAAGACTGCGCCGTTCTTCATAATGTTGTTACTGACCATTGTATATGATGAATAACTTTATGATAAGGGTTAATGTGCTAAAAGCCAAACTTCTCCTTTAAGGTACCTAGCTCACTGATTCGACACTGGCAGGTGGAGTTTCATCACTGAGAACATCTTATTGGTCAGAGAGAGTCTGAGCAACCTGCATAGTTGTTTTGTCGTCCGTGCTCTGATGAAGGATTCTCCAACCTTTCCTGTTCTTCTCAGCAGTCTTTCGTCTTTTTGTGCTTAGCCTTGTCTATTTGATGTAGTAACTGAAAATCCAAAGAAGCATTAAGCATTAAGTTCCTCAGTTCGTCCAGAACAGCTAACGTCAATGAGCTAATTTTAGTTAGCAAACATTGTGGAAAAATGTGAGGGTTTAGCTTGGTTGCTTTTCACTGCAGTTCTCAGCAGCTTACGTAAATCTGTCAGATGGTTGATAAATATTTGTGGAACTCAAATTTATCGAGGGTTGTTAGATGATGCAATTTTTCAGCGTTTGCGTAATCCAAAAGAAGGCCTATTTGTGTTAGATTATATTTCTTGTGATCAAATGGATTTTGTTACTAATTACAAAAATATCTTGTGATTTTGTATTCACTAGCTGACTACATTTCAAAGTGATCTGACCCAACCCTGTTTGTTAGTGATGAAATGCCTTTGAACAACTCATATCACTGTTGCGTTTTCTGATAATGACTTGAGTCAGAACAGTATACGCAAAGTCTCTGTGAGACTGAAACCTTCTTGTTAGTCCTCGTCAAAAGAAGTCGTGACAGACCGAATCCGACTAATCCATCTTCACAAGAGTTCAGAGGAGTTGTACAGCTATATGCAGGTCACTGTGTCCTCACAGGGAATCAGAGAGCAGAGTGAATGTGTTGTGATTAGGATGTAAAGGAAGCTGCGGAGGTAACGGCCTCCCTCTCTGTTACTATAGTTAGACTGTCTTCTGAGTCTGGTTTCAGAGCCAGCTCTGGTCATGAGAGACCCATGGTAATTTAAGGTTTAGACTCAGTGTATGTTGGATTTCTACATACAATATCATTCCCACATCCTCGTCCAGAAACATGACTTTCATTTAATTACTTATGAAAGGAAGCCTAGAGGCTGAACAATGTTCATTAGTTCAAAAAAAAAAATAAAAAAGAAACAGCAGTCCAATTACACATGAAAAAAACTGTAAATATTAGATTATATGAGATTTCTTGTTCCATTAATCACCCTCAAACTCCCTGAACCCACTAACCTTCCAACCCCCTCAAGGGTCCTCAACCTGAACTTCACAGCTACTGCTTTAAAAGCACTGTATGTAATTTCTGCCACTTAAGTTCTCTTAATCAATAAATGAAAACAAAAGAAGTAGCTTAATGAACTCACTAAGTAGCGTGGGATCATGGGATTTGTTCATTTCATTGTGAAAAAGCCTCCATCACAGATGATGTTCACAACGAAGATAAAGTTTTATTCACACGAGGTTTTGTCACGTTTGCCATTTTCCTCCCTCACTTTCTGACAGGTGTTACCAGGCACATAAAGAGGATATTACACTCATTTTCGGGTCTTTCATTTTAATCCGGACTCCTAGAGCCACTGGACACAACTGACTGAACAGTGGTCTCTGTAGATCTTCAGAAAACTGTGACCTGCGCCCTCTCTCTTTCTTTTATTTTCTACATTCTCTCAAAATGATCTGTGTCTGTTAGTCCTCCCCCTTTCCATCCTCCGTACCACACAACCCTTGTTGTCCGATTATTGAGACAAAATAAACACAGGTAGGACACTGATTAAATGTTGTTTACAGCTTGCGCTTCTGACTCTTCAACACGACAAAGCAACACGTGGACAGCGTTGTCCTTTCGCGGCAGTTTAGCCGTTAATCCAGCTCATGTGCTCATGGTGAGGAAGTGCCGTGTATAAATCCATGCAGAGGTATTTTTCTTTTGTTGGCACAGAAGCAGGAATACTATCCAGTTCTGCCTGGTGCTTGCCTCTTTAGGAAAGTTGAACAAAGCTGAATGTCCTTCATTAATCCAAAACAAAAAACTTTAGTCACGCCATCTCAAACAAAGTGCTGACACTAAAGAAAAGAACAGAGCGCAGCGGTGTTTGAGCAGAGCAGGGGCAGCGCTGTGTGCACGGAGCTGGCATGCCCATATAAAGAAGTCCTGCACGCACTGATGTCAGCATAACAACAAAGTTTCCAAAAAACTCCTGAAACAGTGTGCTAAGCCAACTGAAACAGCGTGCAGGGCTCACTTCCAGATGCACGCAGCTCATTATGTGATACTTTGGCATCGTTTGACATGAGTATGTGACATTGTCACAACATTTATAGGTCAGAAAAGACTTAAAAGCAAAATAGCTCTCCTTCAAAGAAATGCAAAAAAAAAAAGAAAAAAAAAGAAGCACCATTACCTTGAATAACAACAGGGATTTCTTTGGGAATCATTTAAATTTTGATAAGGTAAGTACAAGATTCAACAAAATATATGCCAGACATTAGACATTTTAATGTGGTAATATTAGAAGTGTAAAGCTCCCGACTCTGTCACAGTGGGGTATTCCAACAGATGAGCCACCTGTACAATTTGTTACACACACGCTGTGAGGAAGAAATACTCAGCCTAATCCAAACAACACAGTTCTAGGCACCTGTTAATCCAAATCCTGACATTTATTTAGAAATTCTTTGGCCTTTCATTATGTCAACTCTGTTGGTGTCTGCATATTTCTTCTACCACCTGCGACAACAATGAAAAAAATGTTAAAATAGTCAAACACGGCAGCTGTATCCCTGAAGAGTCAGGATGGCTTCTCTCTCTTCGATCAATTTTGTCAATTATAAATCAAGCGTGATGATTTCCCGCTGCTGTACAGGTGAGGGGCTGTGTCGAGGTTATTAAAGTTAGTTAGTTTTAATGAGTGAAATGAGGAGGAAAAAGACAGGGACAACTAAGGAGAGTTTTCAGAGCCTACGGAAGTGGAATCAATAAGCTGCTGGTGAGCCTGCAACCGAACAGCATGTTTATTTTTGAATAAATGAATATCACCTTTTCTTTTTTTTTTTTTCCCCCGAGTCGCTTTGAATACATAAAAGCAAGGCTGTATTCAAAAATCATTCAAATTCGGAGGCACACCTAATGTACCCACAGCTCACATCCACTCTTTCAAGCCTATAATCGAGTTAGCACAGACATAATCATGTTATCGTGTGTTCTCTTCTGCCTGGTAAATTTGCATACGAGGCTGTTGTTGCATAGGTACGTTACATGTACAGTGTGCCACTCTTGTTTCTTACTGAACTGCGTTGAAAAAAAACAAAACAAACAAACATGAAAACTGTTTCAAGCCAACCGCTATTATATTCCTCCTACACACGCACAGACATTGATTATGATTATATAGTGATTATGCATTCTGTATGCCAGCCACGCAGCTGAAGAGTGGAGGGGGAGCATTAAGGGGCTTGGCGACTGTGGGACCCCCTGCAGAGATGAGAGGGGAGGTAAGAGCCAAGGAGAGGGGAGTGTGGAGAAGGCTAACCAATCGGCTGTACGCTGGGAACGGGACCAATCATGGCTACAGCTCTAGGCTCTGTTGCTCCCTTTTTCTCTGTAATTCTCCCTTTTTTGTACGTCTCTGTCTTATTTACTCGTCTCTCCCTAAACTCTCTCTCTCTCTTTCCAACTCTTGCCCCTGTTTTTCACCGCTGTCTGCCTCATGACTCACGTAATAATCGGGGCCTCACACACTTCTCTTAATCTTAGCCCAACCTCTGTACTCCTCATGTGCACCCCACATCAACCCTATCTTGGGTTTCCCCATCCTCCAGCGAACACTTTCCTCCCCCCAGTTTCTAATTCACTGGCCACCCTGCATTACACAGTCCACTCCCCTTCGTCAGATTATTATTCCGTCTGCAGTCACTAAGGAGATGCACACACCATCCATCACAATGTACAAATTCTCAGTGCGCGGATTCGGTCGGGTCCTAATTAAAAAGCCTTTCCACTCCTTTTCTTGAGAGATAATTAGACTTTCATCTCACCAGGATGCCACAACCATAGATCCATTCTCTTCTTCCAGGAAGCCTATAGGAGAAAAAATAAATTCGAGGGTCTTTAACCACTCTCCTCCAGGGCACCAGTCAATAATTAAAGATATCTTGCATTACAAAAAAGTCTCTCTCGTTTGAAAAAAAAAGAGAAAGACTAATATGTTCAATACTTAGAGAAGACGAGTTAAACTGAATAGGGACTATATAAGAAACCTTCGTTTAAATAAAGGATGAGGTTTGCCTGTGCAGCCTCATATAGAAGTCCACATATACAGTTTAGGGTATTGATTTTTTGAGCATCAACATTGAGGCCAGGGTCCACTCTGGTCCACTGCAGAGCCTGGGTATACCTCTGATGTGAGCTTGGAGGCCGTGGAGCTTTGGGCCTGATATGAGACAGCTGGAAGGGTTGAATTATTGAAGAGCACGGACCAGCTCTGAAACACGGGCCATGTCCTCCCAGCTGCTCCGTGTGCTGAAGCCGACACTTCAGCAGTCGTCAGACGTGTGCAGTTAACAGGGTCCATCTGTTATTGAGGCGTAATGAACACAGTCAGAGCCGTGGAGGAATGAATCACTGCCACTTTATTAACGCGCGACAATAGCAATGATTGTGCCATCCATACAGTCGCAATGGTAATAATTATGATATCTCTGATTATAATGATGATTAGAATGCAGATGACGGCAGTGGAGATGATAATGAAGGTGATGGGTGTCTGCTACCATGATGACGGTGCACAAAAACACGGGTTGGAAAAATCAACATGGGGACAAAATTCACATTTATGCTCATTATGCATGCATGAAAAAAATGATTTGCATATCTGCAACGAACGAGAGGACCTGCAGGACTGGAGAAAACATAACAAAACATTAAAATCATCATTGCTATAATTGTTGACAGTTTCATGTAAACACCTGCCAAATTGAAAACTCATTATTCTAATGTAGAACAGGCCAGTGATGAAAAGCATGCCGAGTGTAACCTCCAAAATCAATAAACACACTGCCTTTCATTACATAAGTGAAATTTGTATTCATCTCAGAGATATATATTTATCCCACTTATGCCCTGGCTCAGGAGCAAATTCATTTAGTAATGATTACCTGACTCAGGTAAAACCAATTTCCATTCACTTGTTACCCCGAGTCGGTGACAAGGGCACAGCCAGGGTCACTTTTCAGCAGTTTTTGGTTGCAGGCGCACTATCAGCACTTGATGTCATTGACTCTGTGTATGTGTGTGCGTGTGTGTGTCTGTGTGGCTGTGTTTTCATGTGTGTGTGGGGGCATCCATTTGCTATAAGAACGTCAAAGTACACTGAGGTGGTGCATCTTGGCTTCAGTGCTGTTGCTTGGTTTGACGGCTGTCATAGAGGCTGTGTGGGCGTTCAGCAGTCTCACTCCCCATGAGAACTGCATTCAGATAAAAATACTCAAACCACTCACAGATGCCGAAGGGCTTGTGGTGTATATACAATATGTTTCGTTGTGAAACTTGGATAACTATAGAAAAATATCTTTTTCCTGAAAGGAGAAATAGTGCTCGATTTGAAGAAGTTTATTTAGTTTGCACAATAAGCCTTATAAAAATATTTATTTTTTACAATCATATAAGATCTTAAACAGAATTATCATGATGAACTGTGCAGACCTAAGAGCTGTAGATTGTTGCTGACATCAAAGCTAGCTTAAAACAACGGAAACATCAGAGGAGCATGTGCACTCAGCTAATCCGTCATAAAATACAATTAATGCTCATTTTAAAAGACGTGATTAGTGGTGTCCTCTCATGTACCAACACTAAAACACAAAGTTAAACAGTGGTTTACAACCCAGCTTCTTCAGGAAACAAACAGCTATTT
>JAQLOL010000026.1:22490073-22501730 GCA_029783665.1 Naso thynnoides
CAAACAGCTATTTCTGGGTTATTATATGCCGGTGTTTAATTTCATTCTTTTAGCGTCGGCACATGAGAGGACACCTCTTAATTTTCAGTGAGTTTCATGACTTTTAAAACAAGTTTTTGGACGGATTGTCTGAGTGCACATACTTTTTCGTTGCTTTCAGGCAGCGGTGAGGTCAGCAATGAGCTCCAGCTCTCAGGACTGCACCGTTCATCATGATAATGCTGTAAAAATTGTATATGATCATAAATATCCTTATTATAAAGCTTAACGTGTTAAAACCCAAACTTCTCCTTTAATAATGCACATTAATATTTCAGCCAGCAAAAGCTGAATTATTCCTGTCGACATGAAGCACTTTAGCCCAAAGGTAGATACCATCGCTTTATGCCATTTTGAGGGTAGCTTCCTTCCTCTAGAACACCTCACTGGGAACATACTAATGTAACCGCCGGTAGAAGAAAAATAAAGAATGTGAGATCTGTTGCCTTCCCAGACCAAATTATGTAACTGTAGTTTGTGCAACACGTTGCCACAAACTACAGTTACGTTACAAACCAATAATGAAGAAGAATTATAAAAAGCGAGGCTTTTAAATTAAACACATATATACCTAAAGATACTGCAAAATCTTATTCTTTTATTACTATCAAACTACCTCACTGAACTACAATACAGAATGGTAGTACAGTGTATTACAATCACTGACTGGAAAAGGTGGACAACATGACAGCTCCTCAAAAGTGAAGCCAAAGCATTATGATCGCCCCCTGGTGTCTGGCTGCAGCACAGCTCATGAGAATGACCCAATCTATGAGTGACACTAATAAAATCAGAGTCCACATCAAATTAATTTTCCCCGGGGACAGTTTCTTTCATTTTAGTGCATTCTTATAAAACTGGTGTACATTTTTCTGTTAATCTTTTTAAATGAGTAATTTCATGCTAAAAACGGGGGTGAGACATCACGACTGACAGCTTGGCCTAACCCTTGATGGAGTTGGGCGGCTGTGGGGGCGGGACTTGGATACCATTTGTCATCTGGAGGCACAAACTCTGCCTCCAAATGACATCACCAGTACACGGCTGCAGTGCCTGTATACGCATTATTTTGGCTTCATTTTTGCTCAGTAGGAGGAAGTGATGGAGCACTGGCCATCACTTTCACCGCCACTGACTAAAATTGAATAACACATAGAGCTAAAAATTATTCCTCTAATTCGGATTTAGTGAAATTTTTATGTTTTTATGTATTATGTCCTCCCTGTGTTTAAGTACATTGGAGAAAAAATAAAGACTTCTGTCACCGATGTCAAAACATCATCATCAGCCCAACTCTTATGTCAAGAAGTCTTTTGTAGATTATGTGATTAGAAGGTTGACTTGTGTAATGTGTAGCTGAACATCTATCCAGTTGCTCTAAGTGAAGTGCAGGCCAGTATTTGCCTTGAAATACTGTTTTTTTATTCACACCATTCTTGAGTTTTAATTTATGAAACCTGGCCTGGAATCAAGAAACTGCTTTAACCTTTTCATCAATTAATGGTGCATTCTGAAAAATTCCTTGCCAAGAAAACATTACGCTGAAATTATACAAATCTAAAATTCTCAGTGAATTATTCTGAGCACTGGCACCACTGCCTGCTCAATCACGCTCTGTAAATAACCCGAAGCAGTGGAAGGTGGGATTTAACTCTCTCTAAATTCATCACACCTAATTAGAAATTGAATGTCAGTAACAGAATGACCTCGGTGACATTCATTAGATTAAGGACCATAGTGTTTTTTGTTTTTCCTAAAACAATACCAATCCAAACAAAAGAGAAAACCACCAAAGACTGTGGCAGCCTGGCACAGCACCAACCCCAAGAAATTGGAAGTGGGCTGTTTCATTCTCATTTTATCCAAACATATTCTCAAGCCATCCAAACAGAACTGAAATGGGCCGAAGGGAAAACACATTTTAATGCAAATTCTTTTATTTTAACTAAGGCACTGATTTTATGGTAGGGTAAAGTGAGGAGGGAGTAACTTTCAGCTGTATTAAGCTCTTGTAGAAGTAAAAAAAAAAAAAAAAAAAGGCTTAATGAAGTTTGCTGAACTCCTCAGGCTCATCGGATAAAAACCGTTACCAGCTGCACCCCACAAGGCTACATTTGGAATTTTACAGATCATAAGGTTTGCTTGCAGTTTCAGTTACACAGCTATTCCATTTGTTTCTTTCCTTTGCAAACCAGGAGAGATAACTGTAGCTGACGCCATCGGCAGTCATTTTGTCCGTCCAGAGGATGCATCTATTTATCATCGGATTGTATAACACAAGTTTGTTCTCAAGTTCATGTAATTACCATCTGAATTAATGGTTCCTAAGCCTGGGATCAGCACTTGCCATTATTAATAACGGTCGTTGAACTCCCTATGGCGTCGAAATTAAACATTTTGCACTCTAGCAGTGAGGGCAGATGTCTGCTCCAACACGACTTCTTGTGCCCACACAATTACTGGAGATCTAGTCACTGATCGTTCTGCCAGGCAAGTGTTTACATGTATAAACCAGACTTTCATCCTCCCATCCTGCGATTGGAGTTCTCATTAGTGTTAACATCAGTGAAAGTAACTCAGCGTCATATGCTTGATCTCTATCAATTTACTTTACCTTCCTGAGGAGTTCTGTCACATACACTTTGACTCATATCACTTTCTTTAGTTTATGTTTATGGAAATTCTTTGAAGTGCATATTGTTAACAAGTCTAGTGAAGGCAGATACGGTTTTATACCTTTAAACTACCTTTAGTGACGGTGCTGGTTCTCTCGAATCTCAGTCCCTCTCTAATTAGCTGCTGTGAGCATCTGACAAGAACAACAACATCTTTGTTGCTTTGCGGGGGGTAGCAGAGGGTCAGACAGCACCGAGCTGCAAACAGCACAACAAATACATTCCACCCTATCAACAAAATTTAGCTTAACCGCTCAATCCGTGCAAATCTGGAAGACTACACATGCACAGCTATGTTTGGAGAGGGGAACGTGGACGAATTTCCCCAGTTTGGAAAGCAAAAGGAGCTGCTTGCTGCCATGTCAGACATGCACCTAACCTAACAAGGATTTGTTGTGAATAATGAACAGTTCGAGACAATTTTGGATATGGAACACTGTGGTGCATGAGGCGCATTAGCCTTTGCTTTTGATTCCTGCCCTGCTTTAGGGAGAGATGTTCAAAGCTCTTTCACGGCAAAATGCCGCCCGCTTTCAAAGACCCCCTGCTGCTTGTGTCAGAGAACCAGTTCTCTCTGTACTCCATAAATTAAAGTTATCCCAAATGTCTTGTGGCATAAATGGAAGCCTCAATCCTTCGCATGCATTAATTAGGACTATAACACAAGCTTGCTGTATCCTCATAAACAGTAAGTGGTTTTGTAACAACTTCAATGTCATTTGACTTCAGCCGAGCCGTATTACAATGTGTTTAGTAAGAGGCTTTCTGCTGATAATGATCCGGTTGTTCAAGCTAATTCATTAAATATGTTATTATCTGTTAGTTTATTATCATCATTATTTTTCTGACGGTTAACTGTAATCAGGTGTAATCCAACACAGTCGTGCAGAGACTCAAAATTTTTAAGACAGGATTTCTGTTTTGGCAAGATGTAAAAATGTAGCAACTGACTTTTTTTACAAAAAAGGCTTTGTTAAATAAAATATTGATGAAAATACTGTGCCATGGGAATATACATTATTGCATATTCCCAGTACAGAAACCCCAGAGGTGAGAGGATTGATTACATTTTCCTGTCTTCTCTTGCCCTAATTAAAGATCTAAGAGATAGCCCCTCATGGGAGGACTAACTCAACTGTTTCATCCCTATGCCACATCATCCGGCTTTCTCCAACAATGGCATACCTTCTCTTTTACTGATGGAGGTAAACTGAACCCTCCTGTTGTGTTCGTTTCAGCTTAATTACTCTAATGTTCTCGGTCTAAAATGATCGATCCATTTTAGACGATTACATAAAAATACATATATGATTGCCGAATGTTGTGATACATCTTTTTATCAACTTAAATTTCTGTGAACATTACAAATTTTGAACTTCCATTTGTTATTTATGGCTTGTAGGCCTCACTGACTGCAGGTCATAAAATGCTTTTTTTTTTTTTTTTTAAAGCATTGAATTGAAAGTCAATTATTTTGACTACAACAAATACTCAGATGAAACAATTTAGGCCTAAAAAAAGCTTAATATACCACAGCTGCAAGAAAGTTGTATGTATCATTAAAACAATATTGCAATTTTTTATGTGTGGGCTTCCAACAGGAGTGGCTCCCATGGGGTAAATCTATTGGAGAGAGATTCCTGTTAGCCTGGGCCAAGACCAGAGACTCCACCCACTCCACTGAGTGGACTTGATTCTCTTGGTCTGGCCGTTAAACTGGCTGTGAAACTGTGATTCTTTGTCGAAAAGAGCCGATTATCCAATGAGCGAAAGGGTGGGGAGCCATGAGAAGGGCTAAGCTGTCTGTCAAGAAATATGCAACATTTCAACAGACAGAGCCGTGTTACAGGACCAGCGTGTTTCATCTGAGTTTTAAAAAATGCCGAATTTAGCCTATATGTGTATGTATGTCTGCCTGTGCCGCTGCTTCATGCAGCTCTGCTGTCCAGAGATGCGTCTGTCCTCGGCAGCGAGAAGCAGGAAGTAGGTCCTGCTGTCCCATGTCTACTCACGATGATAACATGATGCTATTTCAAGCGAAAAACATTTCTTTGACACTTTCCACGATGAATGGTGTTGGGTTTGTCTCGCTTAGCCAGACTTCTTTCAACACGCACTCCACAGTGAGCGAAACACCCCCCTGGCAATGTAATGACCATTCTCGTGGATTAAATTTAAAAAGGCAACAACCAATGAGATAGGGGTTGGGAAAATCCAATCCTCTCCTTCTGAGAACCAGCCAAAGTGGCGACAATGCAAGACCAACAGAATCAAGTCCACTTAGTGGAGTGGGTGGAGTCACCTAAAGACACCTGCATGTTGGGGTGTGGGAAAGGACTGTGGTAATGTGCTTTAACTCTGTTTGTTACACTTGTCAATGTCTTAAACATTCATTTCTAATGGTCGGTCATTTTTGACCGGGAACACCACGGGTGTATACAAGTTCAATGAAACACACAAAATTTAACTTAAAAAATATCAAAATTTATTTTGCATGTGCAGATGCCGTGTGTAGACAAAGTAATGGAACTGTATGACACACAGATGAAATTAACTGCATTTTCTTTAGAAAGAAAACTTGTAAATTGGTCAGATTTGACTGAACATAATAGGAGGGTTAAGCTCGTTTGTGTGGTGAGTTCACTGTGATCTGACCACAGACAAGCAATGACAGACAAGTTCTCCGCCGTACACACGTCAAAATAAAGTATACAGGCAGGATTCAAACATCCAAGTGATTTTCTGTGCTCTCTACAACATGACATTATGCATAATTTCATCTGCGTGGAGAACTGGAAATGACATAGCCCTACACTACAAAATATGCTCATTTAGGCTCCTGAAACTGTCAGGAAAAAAAGTGACAGAAGGAGGGAATTATCATAGCTGCTTCCTGCTCTTTCATACCGCACAACAATAAAACAGATGGCAAGGCATAAATGTTAGTCAATTCCATTGATTTGGCGACAGGTGCCAATCAAAGTGCCGTCGCTGACGACTTTGATGATGACAGAACGCAGAGTTAACATGCTTCATTATGCTTCCTCATTATCTGGAGTGACGCACGCCAGCGAGTTTCGACAAATGGACCTCTCGCTTCACAACGGCTTCATTTGAATCCAAATCAATAATTCTCTCTCCAACCTGAAAGGAAACAATGATCAAAACAGGGACTCTCAGCACTCCAGAGGACCTTTTATTTTGCTTGGCAAGAAATTGGCCTTAAATTGAATTTGGAAATCAGCATGGCTAAAAAAATCTTTACTAAGCAAATGAGCGTACATTGTCTTTTGGTATCTGTAGTCAGCAGGGAGAGGAGAGGTGTCCAACCTTGATTGGAAGCTCTATTGCCAACAAAACAATTCAATTGCAGTGCACAGATTGGTTATTTGTCTCAATCGTCCAAATAATTCCTCCTACATTCATTCTAATTAACTTCAATTGAACTGGTTGTGTTCTAGGAAGCACGAGTGAAAGTGGTCAGTGCTCAGAAGATACTGAGGATGATTTGATTACTTTGCCATAAATTCTATCCAATTTTCCATCCCAAGTGCTTTTAAACACCCAGTGGAGTAAAGAATGACTTTGAAACAAGACTTTTGAGCCATTATGTTATCTGTGAGAGGAAGACAAACAAATATTTTAAGAGCTAAAAACAGTAAGATACATACAAAGTGTGATTTATAAGGTTGTGGCCTGAAAGGAAAGGAAATGAATTCTACAGCTCTCATTACACGCACGTGCAGCTTAAGACTGTAAGTGATATTGCAGAAAGTTTGAAGTTAATTACATTTGCGATATTTCTGTTTGAGCAGAACTGGGTCACAGTATTTATTGCTCGCTATCGCTGTCACTGTTCCTTATCCAAGGAAAAGGAATGTGTGGCCAGAAGAGGAGATCAACTCCACTTTAGAGGGCAAAAGGTTGTCATCTTCCAGGGCCACAGCGACAGCAATGCCCTGAGGACGGCTGCATTCAGTGTGCTGAAGGCCATTGGTTTGTGTATTTCTTGACTTGCCTGAACAAACCCGAGACTGCTGTGATCACCGCTGTGCATAAAAGTAATCTATCTGCAAGGCAGGCATGCTTAGCTAACATGTTTTTGTCTCAACTGAAGGAAATTCTGAGCTTCTCTTTTTATAAACACTGTCAAAGATTCTAGAAACTGATCTGCAACCCTGCAGCCCAGTTTGGGTTCCAGAAAGCTACAATACTCTGACTGCCACACAGGCAGATATGGTGGCATGTGCATATCTGCTTGCTTGTGGCAAAATTTAGCTGGAATGGGAGCCCCTTAATCCCCCATCATTCTCTCTCTGGCTAAGGCTCCATCCACACATATGTGGATGTTTTTGAAAAATAGTTGTTTTTTTTTCCTCTGCATTTTGGCCTTCCGTCCACACGCCAACGGAGTTTTTTGTCACTGAAAATGGAGGTTTTTGAATACACCTTCCAAAGTGGAAATTTAAAGACTCAGTGTTGTCTGTGTTCATGCAGACAGCTAAAATGGAGGTTTTGGAAGACGCTGATGTCAGTGTATTTAATCGTTATTATACTGGTTTTGGCATGACTCCCAGTCGATATTCTCCTGACACTTGTTTGACTTTATATTCCAGTTAAACATAAAGCAGCAACCCTGTCGTCAGGGGCAGACTGGGACTAAAAAAAGGACCGCAACTTTTTACCCAGACCAGCCTGTGACAACCTGCTTGCAGATACGCCGCCATCCGTGGCCCATCAACATACGTACTAACACACTAGACCTTAATACCACCACTTATAAGCAAAATTGAAGGATACTTGAGGCTACTGTAACACTAATACAGAGCTTTTTTAACAGCAAGTGAAAGATTTGTCACCAGCCGGCCACCATTGTGAATATACCATAAAAGATTTGTAGCTATGTGTAATCATGAGCTAACCTGTTAGATGTCCCTCCAGTCCCTTTCTTACTGCTGGCATTGTCCTTGGAGCCTGGTCCTGTCTACATCCGGCTGACAAGTACCAGCAGTGTCCCTCCCACCCTGGGAACTAAAACTAACTGGAACTAAATAAAAAATATGGACAAAAAATGCATAAAATGGCATAAAATCATTGTAAACATGTCTTTGAATTTTTTCCAGTACATTTTTTTCACTTGCACACACATATAAAGTTTGTTAATTTTCTTTATTAACTTAAACATCCAATATAGCTACATGAAAACAGAGACTGGAAATACTTAAGAGTGGCTCAAATTCCCATACATAACTTTCCTTTCAGGTGGATCAAAGGTATAGAATAACACCATATACAGTCTCTTAAACAGTGTATTAACAGAGTAAAAAACTTATTTACAGTCCACACTCGTTAACGTCTCTGTCACAGTCCGGACTTACAGCAAATATACCTTGCCTCACTTTACCAAGAGCGCAAAACTTTCTCTGACTTTGACCACCGCGTTGTCTCTTTGATACCAGGGTCATCAAACCCCACACTGATGCAAATGCTAACTCCTGCACAGACACTGCACATACACCTATCAGGTAATGAAGACCGCCAGACTGACCTCAACAACCCCAGTTAAGTTTCATTTTCATTATTTATACGGGTTTGCGGTCACACTCTGTCAACCCTGTAACATGAATAACAACAGCAACAGCAAAACACTGACAGTTCAGTGGCCACTTACATGTGGGCTGGTGATTAATCAAATGGGCCGACGACGCTGCTCGTGCAGCCTACAGAGGGACCGGCCCACCGGGATTTCTCCTGGTACTCCCGATGGCAAATCCGCCCTGCCTGTCATCCATCTAAACATATGAATCTCCTTTTTGTTTTTGATTATGCCTTTTTTTTAACTGTTTACAACTGTCGCTTGCTCAAAAGGACAATCACATGCACATAAAGGTCTTCTACTGTGTTACATGTGCTAGACTTATTTCACATTACTGACACTTACTGGCCTGGCATGCTTATGTGGGCGTCTTTAACTGTTTCTTTGTTATTGTGGAATCAGAAAAATATTCGTAAATGACTGTTGTGTGGACAGGATTTTTTTTGCAATCAGAGGGAAAAAAAAATGTTTTTAAAAATATCTGGAAAGCCTAAGACCTTTAACTGGGTTTGGTTTTCTTTAACTTGAGAAGATAAAAATCACTGTGATGAACTTTGTAGACCATTCTTTAAGAAGAAGCAATGCTCGATTGATTATTTTAACAGCTTAACAAAGTATTATTTTTCACAAGCCTGTTTCCTTTATTTATTTTTATTTTCTTACCTGCCTTTATTTTTCTTACATGTAATCGATGTCTTTGTGCGTGAATTAGGATCTTCATTGACTGTCAAGGCAGGGACGGGAGGGGAGGAGATGAGTTGGAGGTGGTGCAGGACGCTCGTGAAAGAAAAGAAAAAGAAAAGAAAAGCATTGCTTCAGTTTTAGATTGTTTTTTATTGCAACCGGCCTTCAAAAAATATTTGACAAATACAGCTTTTCTTCAATAATATAAACAAATACTTTAGAAATATGGAACATTCACACGTCTGACTTTTGTTTAGGCTGCGACAGCTTTCTGAACATCTGAAGAAAATTCACAAACTGCAGAGGCAATTAACAAGCTAATCAATTTCAATCAAAGCAACTATTTCTGATAAGAAAGGACAGTGACTACGTGTCAGCTGGCCTTGGGAAGTGCTCCCATGCACACACGCTATGCGGTACAAACTGAAGCTGAGAATAATGGTTATTACTTCTACCAGGTGTAAGCCTGGAGGGGATCTTGCATGTGTTTATTTATTTATTTCATTAAGATTCCCATTAGCTGATACAACATCAACTTTTTTTTCCTGGGGTCCACACATCACACATAAGCATTACAACGAATAAGATAAGAGTTGTTACGCTGCAGATACCAGAATCGGAAAATGCCTCCAATACCAGTCTGTGCACCGATCCCATACCATGTGATCTATTAGCTGCTAAATGGAGCCCAGCGGCTTCCCAGTTAGCTCTAACCGACGCTACACACCTGAAATCAGTTCTTTACCTCCTGAAAACAGCACACAGGAAGTTGCTCTGAGCTGCCACTGTCAAATACTACTTTTAAGAACGGCAAAGAAGAATGGAGAGATTTGACGCAGAGAGCAAAATGTCCATATCTGACAATATTTTACACTGGAAAGTCCCGCCCATTCGTAAAAAGATGATGCATAAGGAAAAAGATTTTCACTGATTGTAGTTTTTAAGTTGCTGTTGCAATACTGTTTTATAGTGTTTTAATTTAAATCTTCATTTTTTTACTAAATTACAAATGCACTCTTTGTTTTAATGGAATTTTCATTTATGCGCCGGATCTGGATCAGTACTCGTTATCGGCCACTATACGAGTTTGGGTATCAGAATTGGTACTGAAAAGGAAAAAAATAACACTGGAACATCTCTAAATAAGATAAGACATTTAGAGAAAAAAAATTCTCGGTCATGTTTGTGAGTGCAAGTGTCCTTGTGTGTGTATCTAACTTCAGTTAATTGTGCATACAGCTGGACCTGCCAGTCTAAGGTGCTTATGCATATTAATGACTGCATGCTTAAGGACCTCTTGTGGTTGCTGCCATTCACAAATTTTAAAAAACTGATTTTATTGACTGCTCTGTTTTATGCCACCATTGACTGCTGATTCCTTATTCCTCTTAACCCGCCGTTTGGGGCCACAAGTGATCGACAACTTCTGCAGTTTGGAATTTTCTTTCCCACTAGGGACACAAATGTGCCGGTCACGTCACAGTTGAGGGATTCTTTTGTTGGCATTTTCACAGTGAAACTGACATTTACAGCCCTGTTTTGGAACCCTGCATATTGTCTCCTCTTTATTCCACCACTACTCTCATGCATACACACTGGACACACAGTCTGCCTCCACTCCTTGTTCCACACCAGTATACCTCAAGACATGTCTAGCAAAAAAATTTAAACTTTACCGAATGCACTTCAGTTTGAGCTATCTTTTTCAAATAATTACTTTGTCGATAATGTCAAAAAATGTTTGGAAGATTGAAACCATTTTCATATATGTAGGCTAAATATGAGCTAATGCCAGAAGCAACAACAGCCAACTCACTTGGCAGAAACACTGAAAACAAGCCTGGACTGTTTTTCAGTCCTGACCAGAAGCTGGAGTCTTTGCTGGCTCCTGGGCAAAAAAAAATAGTTGAGCCAAATGACCCACTGTAAAACAGCAATTTGACATTTTTACCTTTTGGTTTTGGTTCAGATGAAATAAATGAGATTTAACTTGTGAGCTGGAGAGCTGCTGGTAGGTGGATTTTGTTATCTTTGATGAGAGGCAGACCAGCCACTGTTTCCAGGCAACATGCTGAAGCTTCCTATTTAAAGGGATATTCTCGAATTTTTGACGTAGGGCCTTATTTAAAACTTTAAAATCCAGTCCTATTCCTATTAAAGGAGGGCATTTTTAGCTCACTGCATGCAGCACAGAGTTTCCCGTCTCACCACTAATGCTAATGCTAGCCCAAGTCAATAGACCTGCTAATAGCCACATCAAACTCTAGTTAAACACTCCGCAATGCACCCAAAGCAAGTCGAATATGACGACAGTCTGTTGAGATGACTTCAAGTGTTCATAGCACAATTTTAGAAGTCGACCTACGGCTAAATTTCTTTGATTTGTGGCTCTAGTGAAATGTTTAATCACTGTCGCTGCTAACTCTAACCAGAGCCACAAATCAAAGAAATTCAGCCATAATTTAACTTCTAAAATTATGCTACAAGCACTGGAATTTTCCTCAATAGACTGCTGTCATATTCAACTTGCTTTGGGCACACTGTGGGTGTGGTGGGTACACCGACTTGTGCTGGCATTAGCATTAGCAGTGAAACTGTGAGATGGCAAAATTCTGTGCTGCATGCAGTGAGCTGACAATGGTCTGTCAATAGGAAAAGGACTG
>JAQLOL010000026.1:22510719-22526054 GCA_029783665.1 Naso thynnoides
GTTGTTTGATAGATTGATGTAATGTTACCTCTTCGTCCTGTGCCAGCCTTCAATGAGACGTTTTTCTTCTTCTTGTGGCTGACAGCTGGTATCGCGGCTTACCTAGCTGGCATTTTACCTCATTTTATGGCCTTTGAAAGTCGACATGTCTTTCAAGAGACCTTTCAATCTGACCATACCATCTGAACTTCTTCGTTTGAGCAACAAAGTCAAGTCTCTGGACAGACATTCCTACCATCTGCTTTGGACACCACAGAAGATCGGGAAAAAAATAAAAACAGCTAATTGACTCCGCTGCAAATTAGAAAAACTCCTGGGGTCTCTATAGATTTTCCCGATCAAACTTTTTTTTTCTCGATTACTGTGTACATACCTCAAGTCTTATGCCGATTTTGTGTGTATCATTTCTATGAAACAAACCCTTAAAATTACATTAATGAAACTAAAAAGTCTTCTTTGTCTGTCTGGGATTCAATTAAGCCAATTTTCAATTTGTTTTATATCAGATTGTGTTGACTTTTTACACCTGATGCATTTAGGAACCAGCAAAAACATTGTGATGCTATTGGAATAATATGCAAATCTTTTGGTTTAACTGAATATCACTTAAATCTTTGACCACATTTTAACCTCAATTTTAAAAATGTGCCTTTATTAGCTCAGAGTTTTGGGGTAAAATTTTGAGGTAACATAACAGTGACTAGATACATAGAGATATATAACAAGATATATAAAACAAGATACTCCAATATACTCTGTGCCAATTGTGTGTAATGGTATACACATTGCATCTCCTAAGTGGGTGGAGTCACCTCTCCCAAAGAGTCGAGTTCAGGAACACCATCCCTCCGCATCATCTGGAAGTGTTGTAACGTCTCGTGAGAATGGTTAAAAGCAGATGGACTTTGCATCACATGATATTTGTTTGATGTAAGTTTTAATTTTAAATCATGGTTTCACCAATAAGACCATTTAAATGTCTGTTTACGTGAAGCAAGGCGGGAAGCAGTGGTTCCCAAATATCGCGGGGATATGTTGCTGAGACAGGAACAGGTCTCGAGCAAAGTCATATTCCTCCTGATTTGTGTGTCTGAAAAATGCCACATGTATCTTGGTGATGATGGGGCAAAAGAACTGGTCTTAATGTGTGATCACGTTGATTTCTCCCACAAGAATAAATGGACTAAAGACTTCTCCGAGAGGGGCGGGGCAGTGGCAAAACCCATGTGACACTGATACGGGAAATGAACGTTCAGTGGGAGGTCTCAACTCCGGCACTCAGGACAGGAAATGTATACCATTTCACACCACTAGCGCAGCATACAGTGGGGTATCTTACATTCATTATATATGGAGTATCTATATACTCTATATATATATTTTATTGTATATATTGAATAACTTTGGTGATACTATTGGTTAAAATTGCTCTGGGCAAGATGACGAAAGTCAAATGTTATTTCTTTTTACAGGAAGGAAATTTTGTGGAACTTTGATATGAAAAACACAAAGAAAAAGATTTTTATTTTTATTTTTTGGCCACCACAGTTAAATAACAGAACAATAGGACCAAGGCTGCCAACTAAGAGTATTAAAAAAAAAATATTTTTCATTTCAGATGGATTGTTTACTGTTCAGTGTGGTAATGTTTGCAATAAGTTTGTTAAAATGTAAGAATGTAGCAAATACGTATATTTCTCACAAGCATTTAATAATCACATTCAGCCAGTAATAACCCATATCGGGGCCCTAGTTATCTGGCAATGATGACTTGACATCCCCCCTTTACAGCATATAGCTAATGAAAACTAAACTTTTCAGAAAAATTAACACTTAAACAGGTTTTGGTGTGACAGAGAGCAACTCTGGGGAAAATGACTTTGCTTATTTTGTCAGAACCTTGTCACATCTGCTGCTGTGGAACGGCACACCCAAACTGTCACCACACACCTGGGGGCGACTTAGATGTTTTACTCTATTATTGTGGAGCTGATCTTTTTACAGTCAATGTTTCACAAGTCTTTATTGGTATGAAACACAATCCAGTATCAGTCGAGCTATAATTTCAATCACCTACTGTATTTTGCAACATTGTGCCAACAGCTGAAGAATCAGAAATTGTCCACCAGGTATACAGTTAGGTTGTGACTTGGACATCCACACACGCACTGCACCCATACTGACACTGTGTGTGCCCTCTGAGACTGCTGTGAAGGACATCATAAAACAATTTAAGAGGACACTGGTGATTGATGAAGTTATTATTGAAAAGCTATTCTTTTAGCTGCTGTTCTTTAATTTCGATCAAAAACACTGGTGAAAGTAATAATACTCTCTTTCTCTGTCATCCATTTCCTCTCCGTCAGATACCCCTGTCAAAATCATGCTAGGACTTCCCATTGTTTAAGAAAAAAAGCCAATGAATAAAATATAAGTGAAAATTGTATTTTTTATATGAATAATGTAAAAGAGGGCATGCTGTTGGTGTCCACGTCTCAAGGTTACACTATATTGTTAGTTTCCATGCGTTGTCTTTGTCCATGCTTTGTTCTTGTTTAGGAAAGAAATGAGAGGATCGAATTCTATCAAGTTTTCTTTTCTGAGGGACACTGTGCCTTTTCTGCTGGGATTTTATTCCAAGAACTTGAAAGACAAATTCGATACCCAGCATGAGGTATGTTTCAAGGCAATGCCATATGGTATGACTCAGAGTGCGTGCCAAAACTTTTACCATAGCCTGCTTCCTACACTCCGTCACAATCAGCTACTTCCTACCAGGAGGTAAATTGAAGAAATAAGAAAGGATCTGTGGAACTCTGGGATAGATTTATATGCTAAAGTGATGGAAGATGACACTTAACCAATGTCTTCATGCCAAAACTGTCCTCAAAGGGAATTCCAGCTTGATGTGTAATTTGTAATCAAAATTGAAACCATTAAATCGAAAGGTTTACATTCATCATTTGCTCATTCTTTGATGGGCCTGTAATCACTCCATTGAGCCGCAGGTATGAGAGAACTGCGTTGGACGGTCCCACAATTTATTTTAATGCACAGAGTCCAGCAGGGAAAACAAAGAGCACAGTGCAGATTTACACAAGGCTGAAACTAAACTGCCACTGTATGATACATGCACAGTGAAGGAAATATCTGTAGCCTGTGAGACTTTTCTGGGCTTCTGTATTGATTGTCTGCTCCTTATTTACAGTGTAGAGACAAAGTAGTAATCAATCATGACACATTTGGGCTACAGTACATTCCATTACAAAGGGGTCATCTTCTTTCCCTGCATTCTTTCGTAGACAACAGATTCTTTTAGCTGTATGCCATTTTCAGAACTGACATTTTTATGTTTCGATGATTTATATCTGTCTGAAGTAAAGCCTAAAACTTTGACGAGTCATAGTGAATACACATTTTGGTCAACTAATCATGTCTTGCAAGTATTTATACCTCTTGAACTTACATTTTGTTATGATTTTTACAAGTATCACCTCCTTGCTTGTTACGCTATTGTCCATTTGTCCATCAAGAGTTAACATAATTATTTAAAGCAACTACCTGGTGACAGACTTTATTTTTTTATGCAATAGATGATTAGGTTTGCTGCCTGAGACCATGTTTACACTGAAGCAGCTCTGCTAAAAATGAAATGGTCTTCCCTTTGCGTCTTCAAAATATGTCCGCGTTTACATGAACAACCGAAAGCGCTGTAGTTTGCGTGCCAGGCCAGTAGTTGGTGGTGTAAGCTTGTAATGACATACTGGTGGAGCTGCTGAAGTTGTTTACTTCCTGTTGCTGCCGAGCTCTAAGCAGCCTCAAATTAACGACATTTTGTCGTAGACTGACCTCTAAAATTATACTATAAAACATTAAACATTTAAATTTGCCTTAATAGACTGTCGTCATATTCGACCTGCTTTCGGTGCACTGCAGGGTGTTTAATCAGAGTTTGGCAGTGGCTAGAGCGAAATGCATTAACTCGCACTAGCATTAGCATTAGTGTCTTCACTCCATTCACGGGCACTCCACTTGCCAGTTTACATAGCCGTAAAGGTTGTGGTTTCAAAAATTTCAACTCTGGAACCTGGTTTCAAACATTTGTGGTTTCATGGGGAACCGGCACACGCAAGAGTTCTGGCGTTTTGTTTGATGCAAAAGCTTGCGCCATGTAAACTGCCCCTAAATGTGCATGTGGATTTGATCTCTGGCTCGACCATCAGTTGCCAGTTGAAGCCCAGCCGAGAGCTGCAAGTTTTAAATGACCAACCTTTGTGAAGCACATCTCTGGGAAGATCCAGCCTCTGAATGGTGACACAATTTAGACTTACAGCTTTCATCCAGTCAATGAACTTTTCTAACATCGGTTCTGTCAGACACATCAAGTAGTTGCCTTATTTTTGTGGTTGTACAGCTGAGGCCCTGCTCTTTATTCAAACTTCACACAACCCAGCAGCAAAGCCCTTCTCATTTGAGATGTAGCTCGGTAACCACGCTGACTACTCTTTGATGAAAATGCATCAAGATACTGCAGGTATCTTCATACAAGAAATCTACTCTACAGCTTAATGTAGATGCATTCAATGCATGTTGCTGTTGGAGGCACTCAAGGTCCTCTCACTTCCCTGAAAACTAGCCAAATTAGCATTGAGTGAAGCCCATAAATTCAGTACCTTTAAAAAAACATAGTAACACTTAGCTGAATATGAATTATGTGAAGAGAAAAGGTGAAAGTGACTTATGTGGTGATAACTATGTTTTCCATGAAGGCAATATTACACATAAATAATGCAAAACAGCCATTTACGTGACTAGACCAATACACAGTCCATTTCTCTACCATGATTTGCACTGAGACGATATGAAACCCCCCCAGTAATGACAATAACATGAGGGATGACTAAGCCATAAACCTAATTAGCACACCAAAGGTGTGATTGATGAGTTTGTAGGTAGGTTGAAAGAGATGAGTTATACCACTGTCACATGCACGTACTGTTCAACTCTGCGTAATCATGCTGAAAGTTTCAAGTGAAGTTAATTCTATTCCAGATAATTGAAAATTGTAGGTCAGCACAGTCTAAGCAAATGTACAACACTGGCCTTGGTGCATCCGGGGAGGCAGATAAGAACTTTTACAACACACATCCTGCTTACCTGATGTGCACCCTCAGACTACTAATCTTCCCCAAGATGCAAAAGGAGCTCAGCAGTCACCATTTTGACAGAGATGATGATAGCAATGCTGCTGTGGACCATCTTTCGGGGGTCCAAGACTAGAGTTGTTCCGATACTGACACAAGTGTTGGAAAATGCTGTCGATACCGCCAAGAAGGCTGGTGAGTACGCCAGTCTATGCACCTGTCAGGTACCGTGTTATTTATTATCTACAAAACGGCACCAAACTCTGACTGATGTTACATACCTGAAATGATTTTTTCTTCGCTGCTCTAGAACAGTACTCAGAAAGTGACACTGTGCTGTCACTGGCAACTGCTAATTTTAAGAGCGACGAGAAAGAGCAGACAGAGCCACCAGAACCAGTAAAATGTCTGCATTCTGCAATATTTTACACTGGAAAGTCAAAGAAGATGCGTAAGGAACTGTTTTTATGCGCTGGATTCGGATCAGCACTCGGTATCAGCTGATCTGCAAGTCTGGGTATCAATATCGGGAAGGAAAAAATGGTAACAGAACATCTCTATCCAAGACTCTGAGAGTTCTACACAGAAAAGATCCTTGTGCTCCACGATTATTGCATTAGTGGAGGAGGGGACTTAAGGGCCTTTCAGACAGAATGTGGCAACGGTAACGCTGCACTCTGACACACACTCTTTCCAAAGGGCTTGGCGGTTTTGAGTTGCTCTGAGCAGAATGCACACACAGCGGAGCACGCAGGGGAGCGAGCTGCTTGGCACACAGCTGCGCACTGTAATGAATACGTGCGTGACCAATAAAAACAAGCCAACCAGACATGTAAGGGGGGAGGGAAACATATGATATGAAAAATATTTTGCTCTGCCCTCTTCCACTCACGCGCCAAACCCTGCAGCATTCACAGCACGAACCGTCCTCCGCCTGAAGGGCCCTTTGCTAAAAAATAAATGTGCTAGTTTTTCTAAAATTGACTTCCCCTGCCTCAGGTCATGAACTTATCAATCACCCCTCCTAGACTCAGTAAACATTTGCCATATTTCACTACTGGCATCAATGGAACAAAGCCATAGTGCGTAACAGAAGCCAAATAAAATTGCTTGAATTAAACAATTCTGTTTCCAATCAATATCTTTGAAATTAACTACACATTAGTTCCAGTGGAAGCAGTAGCTTGATAGTGAAGCCAAATGATCTACACTATGAGCAGATGTACAGGACAGTCATAAAGATCCTTCAATGTATTTAAGCCTTCATTAACTGAACCTGTGTCAACCTGCGCCAAACTGCAGAAAAGCTAAAACTGGAAAATAAACATAGGCAGCAATAAGGCCAGCTTTGTCAGCTTGCTGACATTTGCCAACTTAAGCCAAGACATCTACTAAAAGCAAGAGGCAACATCCACTACTGTAAGAGCACAAGCGGCAAACACTTTACCTTAATGTTAGTTTCCCGGCACCTCACAGTGAATGAACCTCTTGAGAGATAAGACATACATGGTCCCAAGCTGCTAACAGCACAGACAGGTTTCATCTTCTGCTCTGAAGTGGTCAAGTCTGAGCACTCTGGTGTGAATAATGAGGGCAACCAAGGAAACTGTCAGGTTACAAAGGCCATCCTGCACACCTGTATGAATGATTGGATGTTACTTGATGTGGAAAAACTTGAACTTCTGGTCAATATTCACTTTGATGAATAAAAGAATAAAAACATGCTCAGCTCAAGTCAGACGTCAGAGAGGAAATCGCTCTTGCATGCAGGCTACACGGATGAAGTGACGTTATATTCATTCATGTTGTTATATGTCCATCATACAAATTCACTTCAAGCCCCTTTTCATTTTCAGGAGAGTTTGGATCATCAACAAAGTTAACATGCTAGCAATGCTTTCAGACACCCAGAGTCTGCTTATTAGTGTGCCAAGTGTGAAGGACAGTGAGGCCTTTCAGGTCAACTAACCATGTCAATACACAAATTTAATCATCTTTCTCCATAGATTTTTTAAAAATGTATTTCTTTATTTATTCCTTTTTTATCACATTGCACTCCAGTTAGGATACAGTCCAGTAACAACTGTCTGCATCTTCTCAGTGGTTGCATGCCTGCTAAAAGAAAAAAAAAAACTTGCTAACAAAATAAATAAATGAATAAAAACATAAAAATAAATGAATAAAAATACAACAGCCATAATGCATGTACGCTATGGCCTTTAAAATTTTAAAATGCTACTCTGCAGCCCCTGTTGTAGTTAATGAAAAGCCAGAACTGTGCCCAGTGCCCACCAAAAGACTGTTTCCCAAAAATCTGTTTTTAATGCTTTTCCAGGCTGCAGCTAATCAAAACTTAGGGTAGAGTTTAATCTTTGAGACAAACAGGACAGGTTTTTGCACAACTTAATGAAAAAAATGTTCAAATGCAAAATTCCCCTGAAGGAAAGTGAACTTCACAGCAAGTTAATGAGAAAAAAAAAAGTCAACACCAGCCATGCAAAGCAAAACTTACTCTGATAAGGTAAAGGTAATTTCAAATTAAAGCCAATACAACTTTCTGGCTCTTAATTGTCACAGCAGTGAAAGATGCAGCTGAAATTAATTTAGTCAATAATGGCTCAGTTCTCCTAAGTGTCCCAGTAGGCCAAAGCAATGAGCTAGTATGCACAATAGCAGGACACCAACCATATCACAGGGCAGTTAAATGGAATGAAATCCTCGATGATGTTAATTAAACCTGCTACTTCTACCGTGACATGTCAAAAAACGGCTGCAAAATCCAAGTAGGTCTATATAATTTCCTCCCTGCTTATTCACTGCACAGGGCTGTCACTGTGGCTAGAAACTTGCCTGGTTCCAGACCTGTGAATCCGCCCACTCCACCGACTTCAGATGATGGTTTCTACACAAGATGGAAACAGAGTGTAACAAGTTGACAATGCTGTCTGATATCAGGGAAGCTAGAAACCGTGACGTTAACATAGCAACAGTCCATGGTCCCCCACTTAGCAGAAGAGCTAGTAATTTTAACGTAAGTGCTGACATTTAGCATAAAATCAGCATGATAGCAAACATTTGCCCATTCATAGGGGAAAGTTTCAGAAGTAAGTGCAGTACAAGGTGTCCACTGAGTCAAGTTTATCAAAATATAACTAACGTTATTGGCTAATGTGGTACCTCTGGGTTAACATTGTCAACATTTTTAATTTTTTTTTTGCTTTCCAATTCAATTACAACACACATCTACAAGGAATGAACAAACAATGGCGACAACAACAATAAACAGATGAACTACAAACAATAGCTAAGTTACATTTAAGTAAACCTGCAAATTTTTGATATTGACATAACAGGCTAATTGACCTCATCATCCAAGATGGCCGATCTGTGCATGAGTGGATGTGAGAGGTGTGACAATGTAGCGTTTATTAGCACTTATGTCATATTTGTGTTTCATTAAAACGCCCTTATTGGGTCAGTGCTAGCTTTTAACGTTATTCATTACAAAGGCAGAAACTTCAAAACTAGCCTCAACTGAGATCAAGGCCGCCCCCAGCAGTAGTAGCCCCCTACCTACTCCTCCATAAGTCTTCCCCTCAAAACAAAGATGGCGCTGGTTATTATGTTCTAAGCTGTTTTTTGCGCCATCTTTGTTTTGAGAGGAATTTCGGGCTCTGGCAACCAAGACCCCTGCGTCAATGAAAACTATGCAATACTAAAATAAAAGTTCCATCCAGATGGATAACCTTGGTAAGTACTGTTTTGTTTTGCTTTGGGTTTTTGAGGTTTCTATAAATAGGGAAGAAAAGGAGGCTTGAGTAGGAGTCTACAGTCTGCTGCGGTGTCTTGGCACGAGCAAACTAGCCACCTCAAGCTGGAATCATAAAATAGGCCGTTGCTAGCGCTAGTGACACTGCAATTATGATTTAGTTTTAAAAATATTAAATGTGATTTAAGATTCGTACAAGTGGTGTAGCCTTAGCAAACTGTCCCAGACAGCAGACATTTTCACGCATGCTCAAAGGAGCATTATCGCAAATTACAATTCTTTGTTCGGCCACTGGCTGGGGCTGGTTGTGCAGCGTATTTGAAGTAAACATCCTACATAGCATGCCGTTCAGGAGGGGGGGCTGAGCGCCGGGCCGGCTTGTCTCATAACAAAAAGAAATTCTGCATTTGCTCCACAGACATTACACTGTTGGCTATATTTTGCATACATATAGTTATGGCTCCCCTCGACCTATTTATTGCATATTTCAGTTTTTTTTAATCGCTATTACTGCTGTATTTGCAATAGTGCTACTTTAATTTACATCAGGTACTGACAGGAGTCTCTGTCCTCTCTCCTAACTTTGTTTAGCCCATGGCTATATTGGAAACTTTTAATGAAGGATTACTTTCCCAGGCAGGCTATAATACTCTTAGCCTACTACTCTTTTTCTTTTAAATTTAAATTTAAATTTAATTTCACTATAAAAAAAGTGTTAAAACTGTTTTGGTCAAAAGTCCCGCACTGTGCAGGCTTAGGCTGTTTCCTGAGGGCTAATAAATATGCGGGTCATTCGTGCGCCTGTGGATGACAGACTTCTTCCGTAACGTTACTGTCCCTTTAAAGCAGAGCCGACCCACTGAGCATGTGACACAACAAGGAAGTTTAGCTGTTACGTTCTTACAAGTTGACAAAAAGTGCAGCTATTCTCTTCAGCAAAGTCTCTTTTGATTAATTATTAAATGTTACTTTCTGCTTCGTTGGGCAGCCTGCTGGAAAAGCGCCGTTACGCATTCATGGTGGCGTGAAAAAAACAAAAAAAAAACAAGAAGGAAACAACGTGCGCCGTCCTCTGTGTCGTTGTAATGTCCGTGCAGCGTTTTGTCAGGACAGAATGTTTGTATACGTGCTGATTTCCACCTTGATATTAAAGTTTCCAGTCGGACATGCGTCACTACCTCTCGTCATTAACACCTGGCCATTCAAGAATGCAACGGCTGCAGGTAGGACACGATGCTCGGTGCGTCACCACACAGACTTGGTTTAAAAGTGTCAGTCAGTCTGGAGGTCAGTCATGTGACACTGTGCTGCAGTCAAAATTTGTTTTTTTTTGCTAAAGTAAAAGTAGCCTATTCATTACTGCAGAGACAATGTCCGTGTCGATGACCATTTTCTTCTGTTGGGTTCATTCATTATACAGGAATAAATCCCATTCTGGATAAATTGGAAATACTCAAGTAGGCCTTCTTTGAATTTATATGTGGAAATATGTGTTTGTGCTGTTTATTTTTTTGTTTTTAACACATTTTTTTTGTGCAAGGGCTTAAAAACATGTACAAGATATTCTGCTATTTACTGTTCTTTGTACAGTGCTTTATTTTTTAAACCAATGAAAAAGTCACCAGCTTAATGTGCTACCACCAAAAAGCCTAATATACTGAAAAGTCAAAAAAATAAATATAATACCAATATCAAGCGTCTTTAAGCTTGGAAATTTCTCACGGTGCTGGTTGTTCAGCCTTCCAATGTGAAAACAACAACGTTTGTCATTTTATGTGGATGTAAACATGCCCAGTGCGTCTGCAGAGAAAGCACGACGAGGTGAGCCGTGACATTTAAAAGAGAAACAGAGGTTGGTTATCAGGTGTCCTCTTGTTGACATTTTTGAAATGATTTGTTATTTTTAGGAACTCATCTGAAATGCATCCACATGAACTTTTTAAACACGCCGGCCGTCGTCTAGCTCGAGCTTCCTCTGTCATATGTGATTATAATAAATGAGACGTTTGCAGGTTTTGGATTGTCAGACAAGAGACGAGACGTCTCATTTGGTTTTAGGGTTGTTATTAAACTCTTTCATCTCGTGCACCAAATGGTTTATCAATTAATGGATGAAATGATCAGCAAAGTGACTGCCGATGAAAACGGTTAATTGCAATGAGAGATGTTTTTATTTCAGTCGAATTTAAAATTTACTGATGACTGCAAGAGTGAAACCTTATGACCAAGTTTTTATCCCCTGAGGAGGTGAAGAGCTAAAGTGTGTGTTTGTGGTTGGTGTGTGCATTATGTGTGGAGAAATGCAATCCCTGGCTGGCTCCATAACCCGATTTTTTTTCAGGATTTCCCCCTACACTTTTATAAAATGCTCTCTTTTTTTTTGCTGTATACTTGTGACTCCACTGCAGCTTAAGTGTGTAAGATCAGAGTCGTAGATGGGGGAGAGGAAATGGGCAGAACCCACTAGGCTTCATACATAACTGCCATTGCCAGGAGTGCCTCTACTCTATTTGATTTCCTTCAGGATGATACATTGGACATGTTCAAATTGAAACTGAAAATATTTCAGCATTGCTTGTGACTTATCTGTCAAGTGGATATCCACCAGGTGCACAGCTGAACAGGCAAAAAATGATAGAACTGGTGTTCAAAACATCTCAAGCAACACATCAAACCTGTAGGTGATTAAATTTACCTAAAAAAAAAAATAATATAAAAAAAAAATCCTTGCATTTGATAGATGGATACCCTTTAAGTTATCAGATGTACATCACCTCTTTTCCCTCAGGTGGGTATAAAAATGAAAAATGTGCCCAGCTATCTGTTCTGTGGGTAGATACTTAAAAGTGGAGTCTGGGAGCCAGTAATATTGATCCGCCCATGCAGATCTCTTTTCCTTTGGGGGCTTACAGAAGCAGCTGACAATAGCAGGCTAATCTCCTCCTCCATTCTGCAAGTGAAAAAGATTGTAATGCCGAGTCTGAGATATATATGTATAAAAAAAAGAATTATATCCCGAGACATGAGCACTTACCGAGGACCGCAGAGGGACAGAATTTATAGCTGGATAGGTGGATCATAGATGGTAAGGTGAGGACTGTGTGGTAGCATCCCGCTAAACACAGAGCAGTGGTCTGAGAATTCAGTGGCAGGCTGGTGGCAGGGCTACCAGTTGGTGTTTTGATCCCCCATGGGCACTTGAGGGGATCAGTGACCAAATGCTTGTCAGCTCACATTCTCTGTTTATTAGGAATCTATAGCAACAGTCATCTCGTGCGTTAATTTAACCCCTAGCTCCCCCGCCCTGATGTGCAGGCGGAGCCAGTAGGTTCAGTTATTTGACCTGCAGCCTACGTTCAACACAAATACAAGTGTACAATTTCTAAGAAGTCGAATTTGATGTGGGGAATTAAAGTTGTTTAGAAAATATTACTTTTGTTTTTTGTTTACCCTATTACTGCATGTTACATGTTAGACTTACCTGATGTAATAATATCTGGTTAGACTGACTGATTGTTGTCCAGTCAACATGGACTTGCAAGATAATAGATACTAACAACGTACAGAAGGCCACGTGATAAAATGTAGGATAAAAATCCACAAATTCAAAAAAGAATGAGTGGTCTTTGCCGTAATTGTACAGAAATGGAAAGCAGCCATGGTCGCTGCTGTCGTTTTTCATTCCGTTATCTCAAGATCATGAATTAATCATTTATCTTATTGCGGGATAACCGCTGTTTTCCTGTGATAATCGGGATAAATTGATGCATTATCACGGGATAACAAGGCTCGTTTTCCCGTGATAACGAAATTAGAAAAAGTCTGTTTTCAAAATAAAAGGTTGTTTCCTCTTTACTAATTATTTTTATAAGATATCAGGACTGGCATGGAGATGCTATGAGGGTCTGTGTGATTATTATAGGCTTTATTTGATTATCTATAACATGATGTTTTTCCTTATGATCCTCACATTGTAATTGTTTGCTGGAGCTTTAACTGCAGGAGACAAAACTACACATTTATACCCTCATCTACTGTTCAGCTATGAATCCTCCCAGTGGCAGTGACTGTCGGGGACACTCGACCAGACACCCGCTTTCGCTCTTGTTATCTTGTCAGGATGCATTAATTTATCCCGTTATTATGGGAAACGAGCGTTATCCCATGACAATGAAATGATTTTTTCGTGATCTCGAGATAATGGAATAAGAAAGATAGCAATGACCGCTCTTGGCTTCCGTATATTCCATACGAAAATCTCCTTAAAGACTAAACTCGGCAAATCACCCTCAGGAAACAAAAAACCAATCTGGGTTCTTTAGCTAAATTCAAACAGATGGCCACTTTATAAAAGGACAGTGGAACAAACACCGAGATCGTAAAAAAAAAAAATGTCCTTCAGGAATACCTTTGTGTCTGCCTGCCTCAGTTGCCATAAGGTACAGTTCTTCACTCTGCACATAGGGACCTCTGCCCTCCCTTTAAATTGAATGTTATATCCGGTTTAATGTAGTAGTCGTCTCTTTGATTTGAACATCATTTCTAAGCTTTGGCTTATTCTAAATCCCCTCTTTTCCATTTGTTCCTAATAGAGCCCTACTCTGTTTGACTGCCTTTATGTGGTACAGTAAAATGTTCCAGAAAATAAAATGTGAATCAAAGGGAAAAAGTCTTGTGAAAACATCTCTTGACCATAGAAAGCTGTGAGCTCTATCCTAGTTAAAAATCTTTTTGACCAGCCTTTCCTCAGGCAACTGAACAAGCTGTTTTCACAGCTTAACTATTTCACATCTCCGCTGAACAAGACATGAATCCCATCCCGTGTCTCCTCCAAATAACCCTCTTAGCAGTGAACACCTCGTGGCCTGACTGTGGTTAGCATTAGAGTCAGGGGCGTCCTTAAAACCCCACACTCCTGCAGCATCGAATAAAATTGAGCCAACCGCTGCTTTATAAAGTTTCGAAAAGGTTGAAAAATCAAGGTCAGGACACAATTTCATTTCAGTCATTAGAGACCTCGTGCTCTCCCCGCTGACTCTGCCAGTGCTTTCCTTCCCCCTGAAAAGCTCATATTTTCATTAAAAATATAACCGAGATATTTGAAAGAAGTAGTGCACTTCAACCAAATTGATACAAACTGAAATATATGGCTGCTCCGCTGTGAACGGTGTCTGTTTTATACTGTAGCATGGAGTACCCTGCAGTCTGGTGGCTCGGTGCTGGATGCGGTGGAGAATGGCTGCGCCCGCTGTGAAATGGAGCAGTGTGATGGCAGTGTGGGCTATGGCGGGAGCCCAGATGAGTCTGGAGAGACCACGCTGGACGCCATGATAATGAACGGGTAAACCATGGACACAAACTGCCCTCTTATGAGAAGTAAAAATGGCGAATGGTAAAAAAAAAAAACTTGGAACATGTATGGTCAGTATGAGAAAACACGGCCAGTTTGTGAAAGGAGTAATCAGTCACATCTATGATGTGAGTTCCTGGATATGAAATGCCCATCTCCAATTCTCTGGAGTGGTCTCTGTAATATTTACCATTGAGGTCAGTGCATGGACGGCTTTTTTCTCTCCTGCTGTGCTTTGTGCTGAACTGTTACATTGTTAATTTGGAAGTTAACATCTTCCTGACCTGAATGTTTAAAGCATGCCGATGCAGGGGTAATTAATGTCCAGATCAGAAAGGAAGACGATATTAGGACAGCTACAGCAGCTACTACCAAAAAAAGGGCCAAAGACTGATAAAGAGTGAGGAATGGAGCCTTTTCTTTTTGGCCTTTAAGTTGCCTTAAAACCTGTACAGATAAAACAGCGAGTGAGCTTTCCTGCTCTGTGTGTACCAATGCGGTCGTGCAGGCACGGGGCTGTTAGGAGCATGATTTTAACTAGGCATGGGCTGATCTGATAGTCAGTATCAGTGTGGGTCTTGTATTGGCCAAAATCACTGCAGCGGATATCAGAGATGGGAAAATGTATAGTCACATCAGATTTATTAGCCTTAACTCTCCCATAAATGCTTAAATAAACTATGTGGGACATGCCATAAAGAAAGATGTCAGCACCATACAGACTGGCAGCATGTGCCACATGACTCATTTAAATAGCTAGGTTAAGCAGAGTGATCGATATTCGGTATTATCTGTAGCTTTGTTGCTGAAGAGAGGGGAAAAGGCTTTATTAGACTGATATCAGTCTGATATCAGTCTGATATCAGTCTGATATCAGACTGATATCAGTCTTGACAAATACTTGATGTTGTCTTATTGGTTTTGGACATGAAGAAGTGGTATCAGGCCATCCCTAATTTTAATCCTCATAATGGCTCAACATTTGCATGCTCACCAAGTTGACTTTTTTTTTTTTTTTAGACGTATATTTATTATTTTCCAGATTAGAAAACAGCAAACAACAACAACAACG
>JAQLOL010000026.1:22534218-22544654 GCA_029783665.1 Naso thynnoides
AAAAAAAAAAAAAAAAAAAAAAGTACTATAAAATTAAAAATGCTTTTCATGCGTTGTAACCTTGAATCACTGCATGAAAGAAATGATGGTCTCAAAGCCGTGACAGAGGACCTTTACAAATAAACTTCACACTAACACTTTTCCTTATTCGTCTCAGAAAAATGATTCACTGAAGGTGAAGAGTTTTGTTTGTCACTGTAAGCGATAACAGTGATGCATTTAAAATTCCGTGAGACACGTTGACTGTATCTCAACTCCTTGGCACGTCCTAACTAGGGTTTATTTCCCGGCCACCCTTTTCATAATAGGACTGTTGCGTGACTGTTTCTTTGACAGCAGAATGTGTTTCAGAGAATATTGACATCTGTGACACGTTTAGTTTTTAAACAGCCAATTTCTGGAGTGAATCTCTTGCTGCGAGTGCAACAATAGCATTATGAGGAGTGGAGCACGACTACATTGCCCCCAAACTGTCATTTGTACATTCCACAGAAGAGGCGAGATTTCACTTAAGCTGCTGTTTGTTTCCAGCTATGAGAATATGGCAGTCTCAGGCAGTTTTTTTTTCCCTCTTTTAGATTTATTTATCCAGGATAGTTGGGCCAACTACACATAGTTTTTTTTTTTTTTTTCGTCAGTTGCACTCAGCTTTACATTCACAGTCACACACAGCTGCACCTCAGGGCTGCCTCTTTCCATCTTCGTTTTCTGAGTCACTTCCTTCAACTATTGGGGTTTGCATTTTTAACAACTTGCTACTGGTGGACTTAAGAGCGAGTAGTCTTCATCCTCCATGCGTGCATTTCTCCAAGCGGCGCAGGGACCAGATGCATAAAACTCACCATTAAAACTAGGCGTAAATCTCCATCATTATGAAAGCAGATGCACATACACAAGCTTCATTTCATCACCCACAATTATCCGTAAATGGATGCAGAAAACGCCGTTTAACATCTGTTTGCATATCGATACTAATGCCCACTGAACCGCTCATTAGAACTGTCAATGAGAAACAGAAACAGAAGAAAAAGAGCAATTTATGTGATTGCGAGGATTTCCGACATCAGTACGGCGGTCATTATAGACCGCTTTGGCTACTTACAGCGTCCGCATCACTAATTCATCACTGCGGCGATTTCTTGGTCCATATTAACGGCAGAAGGTGATTGATGATTGATTTACAGAGACTTAACAAAGTCCTTTGCAAATTTGGATCACATTAAAAGGCCAGTTACAGGAATGTAATGGTCTTAAAGTAGATATAAAAAAAAAAAAAAGTCATCATTTTAACATGTTCACGCGTGATTCATTTTAAGTTTAGAAGCTGGTTTCTGTGTTACATTTTACAGAATTATGTGACTGCAAATGTATTATCAGTGAAATCAGCAACAACCTAAACTGTTTTATATTTCATAACAGTGTCTATGTCTCATTCGAAGTATGCCAGGTGCGCACATTTTGATCACATATTCTGTCTCCATAAATGACAGTTTGTGTGGAGGCAAACATATGCATGGTATTGATGATCGTTCAAACATCTGGGCTCGGGGAGAACATCACTGTCAGAACGTAGCAGTAACCAATCATAACCAGCAATAGGCTGTTTTTAAACTACCTCTGTCTTGTATGTCTTCCTGCTGGTCTGAAAACTACAAGTCGCCCTTTAACACTGCCTGTGCTTGTTTACATATGTGTGCATACAACTACATGTATGTATGTATGTATGTATGTATCCCTAGTTGAATTATCTTCACTATTTGTTGCAGGATTTGTTCACTTTCAGTGTATGTCAGACAGAGAGAGGCTGCTTGTAATTGCCCTCTCTGTATGAGTGTGTGTGAGTGCGCCGGGGGATTTTGTGGTTTAAATATTTTGTCGGGTCGGGGAGGGCGGATGGATATTTTATGTGTACTTGTGTCATGAATTAATTTTTTTTCGTGTTTTCACACCTTGACTATTTGAATTTCCCTATATGGGCAATAAAGTTTACCTTAAACCTTGTAGTAACTCTCTCCAAAAAGGAGACTTCTGCAGAAAGTAATTTTCTTGCTATTTGTTGATTTTCTAAACTTGTCAACAGCTAAAAAGCAGTGTCACGATTTAGCTGCGCACCATGGAGTGAAGGTGGGAAGATTACAGTTTTTAATCATGTCTAATCACGTTTCGCGAGATGAGATCTGTTTGCATCAGATTTATCCCACGCCATAATCACGAGCACATCCCCATCATCATCCTGGTTGGTGGCCCTGACAGCACTCGTTAGCTTGCCTCATGTGTACTGCGTGTATTCCTGCCAACAGTTACTTGGCTGTGGAGCTGATGAGGGCCGGGGCAGATCCCTCGGCAGCCTGCAAGACGGCCATTTCCAGAATCAAGAGACATTACTCAGAATTCTTTGGAGCTATCATCTGCGCTAACACAACAGGCCATTACGGTGAGTGTTAAGGTCACAGTAACAGACTGTTCTGCCAAGGACGCACACACATACTCACATCTGCAGAGATGCTGACAAGCAGATATATACGTAGACATATTATAGGGGCAGAAACTTGAAGATCCCCGTGCACCGTGGTGCTTCTTCTAGGTGCCAGCTGGTGCAGGAGAATTCACATTTGAAAAAAAATTTAATTTACATAGAAAAAAATACAGAAATACCAGCACACAATAAGATGCAGTTTCTTTCGGATTCCATAAGACTAAGAGCAGAAGTGGCGAGTTACGTGTTTCAGATCAGATTCGCTTTACATTTGTCTGCCATCAGATGTGTTCAATGTTTAAATACTCAGGTGCTGATGAATTATTTTCCAGTTGTGGGTCTGAATTAGCGGATTCATTTTTGTGCCACTTGCCGGTGATGCAGCTGCCATGGAGGCTGTTACGCTGTTCGCTTATCAGCACCCGAGTATTAAAACACACCTGATGGCAATCAAATGTAAAGCGGATCTGATGAAGCGACATGCGAAACGAGTATTTTTCCACCTCTGTTTTTAGCCTTATGGAATCCAAAATAAACTGCGTATCCTTGTGGGCTCTAGTGTTTTTGTGTTTTTATTCTAGGTGCATCTCTTTTGTTTCTGTAAACAATGCTGTTTCACCTGAAAGCATTTTAAACCTTCACTGTCTTTGGAAAACATAATTAAAACAATTACATGACAATCCATTGTAAAACAGGCCTGAACAGAAGAAGAAGTATGAAAAACAAAAGTTTCCTGCTTCTATTTAAGTGGTCATTATTTGAACACTACTAGAATATAAAATATTAGAACAAAATATATCAACGCTTGTAAAAGATTTGAATGTTTGATTTGGATTTTAAAACCAAAAATGTTTGACCTTAACTTATATAAACTTCCTGTTCCAGCCAAGTATACAGGCT
Organism: Naso thynnoides; assembly: GCA_029783665.1. Lineage (NCBI taxonomy): Eukaryota > Metazoa > Chordata > Actinopteri > Acanthuriformes > Acanthuridae > Naso > Naso thynnoides. The sequence continues at coordinate 22,537,595 of JAQLOL010000026.1, forward strand.
TCGCAGTTTTAGGGTGGCTTTATTAACTGGAACTTTGACAATAAGCGTAAAGCAGGTTTTGATAGGATGAGTCAAACTTATCTTTTTGAATTAGATTTCAGTTTGTTTTCAGACGTGTACAATCCAGCCTTAAAAAAGGTTTATGTAAAATGAAATGAAATCAGTAAATTTGCTCATAATTTTAATACTTTATTTGACCTAATACGTAATTTTTACAATACTTCAGTTTAATTAAAGTTGCGTGACATTGTCTTCTTATCTGACATCCAGTGGAACTTAAACACAGTCTGCTCTTCCTACTAATTGCTTTGTTCTCATGACAACGCAGCGGCAGCTCAAGTGCCTTTTCTCCCGTTTCCCTCAGAAAACCTGCTGAAGGTGTTCTGTGGATTTCTCCTCTGAACAGAAAAAAAAAGTTACATCTGCATTCGGTGTTTCTCACCAAAATGAAATGTGTGTCTCCTTAATGTCTAACAAACACGGTTAATTGCTTTCCTCACACACTTATGCATTTACAAAGCTTATTTCTTAAACCTGGCTTTGTTTACAGCTTGCAATCTTCCTAACTGCCTTTACTGAAGCATTGCCGCTTATCGTTGGGAGTTACTGCCACCTGTAGATCAGAAGAATAATGTGAAATCACTGGCAGGAATGTCTTTCGCATCATGTGCAATGTGCATAAGGCAAATAAAACAGAAGCTAAAAAATAAAGGGTGTTGAGTATAATATCTACTAAACCTACAACTAAAATTATGGCTGTCACTTCCTCTTACAGCCTGCTTTACATGTTGTGTATGAATAATTATATCAGAATGTAATCCAGACATTAATTTATTAGATAATGAGGTGTAATTAACAGGATGTGCTCAGCATTTGAATAATGGATCCATTAAGAGATCCCATTTTAATCAGCATTAAATGGGGCTTTACATGTGAAGGGAGTAAGAATCAGCTTCACCCGTCACCTGTTTCTTCCTCTGAAGGTGCGGCTTGTAACAAAGTCCCCGGCTTCTCCCAGTTCCACTTCATGGTGTCGAACCACGAGTCACGCACGCCGCTCCTTAAATCTGTCGACTGCTTTTAAATGTTTTACGATTTTGTGCATCTTTTATAATTAATGTAATTAAAATAACAGTCTCCGACTGCTTTTCATGCCAATGACTTCTGTTGTAATTCATGAGTACAACTAAATAAAAACACATTTTTATTTAAGTTGTTGTAGTTTGTGTTGAACATTGACAGAACAAAATACAAATACAATGCAAACAGACACTTGATTGGGTATAATAATTGTGTACAGACAAGTGGTACAATCTCATGACTGCCAGATATTGTCCATTATTTGCATGTTTTTGAATAATATGTGTATTTGTTGTGAAGATAACGGTATCCTTGCATCCACATGAACATATAGGCATCTGGGCTTCACTTCGAAGTGGCGCATTGCCAAAACACATTAACAACCAGGGAGGATGGACGCCCCTGGTCCGTTTTCTGCCCACTGAAAAAAGTCACACTGTTTACCCTTTTGAAAGCTGCAGGTGTAGAAGTTCCGGCCGTTGTTAGGTCCCAGTTTCAGAACTGTCCTCATTAAACAGCGTTTCCCGTGGTGACAAAAAGGGAAGTGCATGTCAGCCCACTGCGACAGAGAAAATATGGTTTCATTAACTTAGTTCTGAACTTTTATGTCGGGGACCAACACTTGTTACTAACATCACAATGTTTGTGTATGGGCTAAAAGTAAATATACTTTAGTCAACATTTATATTTCAGGTTACATCAAACCATAGAGATAAGAGATTTTCACCTCAAAGAAGTTGCACTTGGTCTCTCTGGGAAGTGAGCAGGCATAGAACTGTCGTCCTTTATTCTCGCCCTCCTTGTGGACCACTCTGAGGACAGCTGGACGATGATGTGATGCACAACATGGGGCGTTGGGACTGGAAGACGCGGAGGAGCTGCGGCTTGTCGCATCTGTTTTGCTCGCACTGACGGAGGTAAAGAAATAGTCTTATTAGCTTGGAAGAAATTGAAAATAAAACACAAGCATACCTGTCACACCAACTCTTATTAGCAAGCAAACAGCCTTTCCTCAACCGTGTGGTGATATGTGTTAGATACAGTTGCATGTGCGTGGTTTCCCACTGTAGCTATTTGTCAATCTGAGCTTTTTTAACAATGTTGCATTAAAAATTCCACAGTCAGATGCTTTTTCATCCCACTTATCTCCCTGAAGTTGCAAAAAACTTCTCTTATTATAAACTTATTCATGAATAGCCAAGCGACACATTCACTCACTGTGAGTTGGAGGTTCCATTTTGAGCATTGTTACTGGGAAAGGGACTGTGATCAATTCTCATTTTCTTGGAAGGGTGACTGTAGGAGGCCAGCGATTCCCCATTGGAGAGCTCGGCACTTTGCCTCTGCCAGCCACCAGAGGCATAATTGGGGCTTGTTGTCCCTTGGCAGACGTTGTATTTATATAAACCTCGCTCTGCCGCCAAGGAATTCAAATGACTGCCGGATGGGGAGAGTGGAGAGTTTACAGGCTTTGGCTTCTCGCTCAAGTCAGAATAAACAAGGGTGGAAGTCCCGAATGCAGACCTCCAGTTGACTTTGAGCTCCTCTCGTGGCTTCTTGAAGGCAGTGCAGGGGTATTTAATCAAATCAGCAGCGAAGGGTGATGCTTCAGCGCTAATGTCGTCTTTGTGGGCTGTGGAGATAGAGCCAGAGTGAGAAAGCTTGTTTCATGTTTCAGCTGCTGCAGCTTATTCTGACGCACAGGCTGCTCTCATGAAATGCAGCTTGCTGTTAGCTTGCCACCAAATTGCTGCTGCACCATGCCGTCAATTAAATGTCAAACTATCTGTTGTGCTGAAGACGCCCTCATGCAAAATTCTGTGAAATGAGAACCCATGTTGTGCAACTCCAAAAATAAGTGGACTTTTTCAGTAATGGTGAACTGCAATGTCTGACATCAGCGCCATTAACTGGGAGCTGTGAATAACTCCCACATTCCTCAAAAAGCACCATTAGTATACAGTACCTTTGAGCAAGGCACTTAACTCCCAGCTGTGTTAGTGGAACAGCTCAGTGGCAGATGGTAAATGGTCTGCATTTATATAGTGTTATTCTACCTTAACAGACCAAGGCTTAAAGGACCATTCCAGTCTGTTTTGACTTCTCACCATTAGCAGAGATCGCCCCTATCTTCTACAAATGTTGTTTAAATGTGTACACTGTAGTAGATCTCAGGCACTTTTTAACCCCATTTACTGCCATTCATGTTGAAACAGGGTATAGAAACACTATAGGACACCTGAAAGTTGCTGGTATGGGTAATTCACCCATTTCAAGAGAATGTCTGTGTTTATTTGGTCAAAAATCGCTGAGCTAGAGAGAGAGGGAGGAGGAGACGAAAGTTTTGCCAGGAAAAATAGTTCCTTAAAGTGCTGCCTTCCTGGCTCGAGTGAAGAGGGATTTTCATACAGACAATCTTTTTAAAGCTGCAGTCGATAACTTTTGCTAACAAGCTAACGTTAGCTGTAGCACGAGACCTTTTGGGAAGCAGCTTTGCTGCAGCCTCCCTTTCCCTGTTTTTGCTACTGCTTGCGTTTTCATATTTCGTTTGTTGTCTCTCTCTTAAGTCCAGTTTGAACTGAGACCGAACGGTTGCGGGGAAAGTTGCAGCAGAGTAATCTGGTCCGTCTCAGCTCGAGCTCGAGCCGACGGACGGTGTGGCTTGCAGACACTCTGTTGTTGGCAGCGGCAAGTCAGAGCGTAAGGCATGGACAGCTAATCAGCTCGAACCGACGTCACCTGTTGCTACGAAGAACAGCGTAGACCGGCCAATCAGGACAGAGAGCATAGAGAGCGCCACTGACTAGGCAAATAGATCGGGAGCAATAGGAATTTTACCAATCCTGAATACAGAGGTATGATGGGAGAACGCAGAGATCTTGCAATACTCAGACCACGTCACTTACGAACAGCTGTCTATGGGTATTATGACATTTTCCCAAATAGAACACAAAGAGGTTATTGATGTTTACCCCAAAGATATCAACTACAGCTTTATCGTGCGCTGTCACACGCTTTCTGTATCCTTTATTAAGCATGGACAAAAAGCAGACTAATGCCAAGGTCAGACTACACCATATCAGCCGGATAACAGCCCAACCGGAAGACGTATGCTAACGTTTTCCCACCTGACCCTGGGCTTAATAGATGCCCTGCTCTACCGCCTCAACCACAGCCAACCCACAGTGGTCAACAGTAAAAGATGTAAATATATCACTAGAAATTTCAATCACAATGTTATAAAAAGAGGAAAGAGTGTTAGTCAAATTTCCCTGGAAAAAAAAATTTGTAACACAAATTTTAAATGGATAGTTAAATGGATATTATATATAAAATGAATGGTAAAAATGTTCCTTTGTCATTACTAATGCTGGTATCAGTGTAAAAGTGCAGACCAGTGGACTCATGTTTATTCCCTTTTTGCAGTTCGAGACCACACCATTAAAATTCAGTGGTTATGAGTCGAGGGACTGTAGAATACCCACAATCAGAGGAGGATTACTTCTGGTATCTTTTTGAATGGTGATCAAAAAAAAAAAAAAAAAAATCATTTTTTAATGTGGAAGTGAAAAATGATGTCTACAAAGTAATCTGAATTAATGTCAAATATAAATACATAAAAAAAAAATCCTATTAGAAGTACTTTCTCTTTTCCTAGCTGCCTCAAAATGCAGGTTTCAGTCCCCTCCCAAGTGTGTTTTTGTTTAGACTGAAAACATTATGTGAACCAACTGCCGGAATCGATGCCAAAAGCTGACATATGATAGTCAGGAATTTAGCCATGCGTGGAGAGCTCAGCATAAAATGAACCATGGGGCAAACTGTAATTACACAGTGATTCTCATATAGCTGCTCAGTCAGCTATCTTCTTCTTTAAAGAAAGTGATTTATTCGAAATTTGGGAGCACAATCCTACAAAAATAAAAACCATAAAATACAAAGCAAACAATCTGACTGATGGCTGCAACAGAGAGGCGGTAGAGATGTTCTTTGAAACACTAGTTCACTGCTGCCATAATGTATCTCAAGAGAGGCAGAGAAAAGTGGCCAACTGACAATCACAGTCTTTAATTGTACAGCAATACACACACCTACTAAGTCAGCCTTGGCTGCGCCGTCTCTTCAACAGCTTGCTGTTAGGTGCCTTGCTCAGAAATACTTCAGCACTGCTGGTACATGGTATCATTTAGCTAAAGAGAAAAACTACAGCTTCTATTATTTTATCTCCTGCTAACAAGGACGTTCTGACGCCCCATTAAATTCAGCGATGGTAAAAAAAAAAAACCATTTCTCTCACCCTCAGGTCTCAGGGTGAGGCAGGCGTCACAGGCTTTTGCCGCTGGCTGGTTGATGAGTGTGCAGAGTTGACAGGCCCAGTCCTCTTCCTCCTTCTTAGCCACACAGTCATTGGTTCTCTCATTGTAGGCCCAGCCAATCAGGCTGTTTCTGACTGGGAGCTTACTGGATAATGAAAACGCAGGAATGAAAAACGTTATCCCAAGGCTGTGTTCGGACCCAATCGGGCGTTGCGGCGAAAATGCCGGTCCTCCAATTCATCTGAATGTAAATAGTGCGTTTAGTCTGCGGCGGTGCGGACCAGTGGAGGCAAGAGAAAAAGGAGGCAGCGGCCCTGCGGCGAAAAGTTGAAACAAAATCAACTTTTGGAGAAACCCGACATCAGGCTTCAGTAGTTAAACATTTTGGCCTGTGATTAGGCTGAAGACGCTGATGGGAAGAAGAACCTGTTAACCATGCAGCACTGTAGCATCCTCAAATCAATGCAACGCCTGATTCACTCTGAATAAAGCTTAATGAACCTTTGTTCTAATACAGCCTTATTAATTAATAGTCTGCGCACTGGGGCAGAAATAATGCTAATGCAACTCAAGTTCCCTTAGTTCCCTTATTAGAGCTTCAAAATTTCAGGAATATTCAAGGTGGAATACATGTGATTTATGTGAAATAACAGGAATAAATTTTAAAATAGTGTATTGGGGTTATCAGCTCAGGCAACGTTAACCAGGTCATGTGCAGATAAATACAAATCTTATGTATTTGACTCATTCACCATTGTATTTAAAGGTGGCGTCAGTAGCATTTTCCCAATTATTCTGACTCCCTGGGATGTGTGGCGGTGACTGATTCTGCAGAGCCCTGCCCTGTGCCTGGATTTTGATGTTTTGGTTTAGCTGGGACGCTTCCGGGTGGGGAGCGGGTGTGTTTCCCCAGTAAACGAGAGCATGCGGGTGAGGTTGAGACTGGATGAAGAAAAGGACACGCAGCCCTTATCAGACGAAATGGCAAGCAGATAAAGGTCGTTACCGAACGAGACTGAATCTGTGGCGTTCATCCGCTTTCAAGCACTGAAGGAGAGGCTGGGAATGAAGAGTGACGCGGAGTTGGCCTGCTCTCTGTTGGAAAGGTAGGCGACAGGTGGGTTCTTAGCTTGTGCTAGCTTGCTGAATCATCGACTTCTCCATCGAGATATTAATACCTACATAGCTTGCTGTGTTGGCACAAGCAGTATCCGGTCTCTGAGTCGTGACTAACCACCCCTTGAAAAAAACATTTCTGGGTCCAAGCCCCATCTTTTCATTATGCCACAGTGCTGTGTCCCTTTAATTAAGCAGATCTGAGAGAAAAATAACGATCAAACTGTCATTCTGCTGCTTTCCTGGCGGTAAGAAAGACGAGAGGACATGGCCAAGCAATGGCACCGCTAACACTGTGTACAGCCAGTCTGGATTATTGTTTCATGAACAACACAAGGTTTTAAAAGCCATAACTTTAATGAGGGATATCCGCACAAGGTCAGTTTGGCTTAAGCAGCAGATGCTAAGCACCCACTTGCTAAAACCACATTTAAAAAAAAACTCTCTTCACAGACTTTATCAACTGCCACTATGACCTCTTTCTCGCTAGAAAGTTAAATCTTTTTTTTTCTTCTTTCTTGCCTTTTTAGAAAAAAAAAAAAAAAAAA
>JAQLOL010000026.1:22555628-22569953 GCA_029783665.1 Naso thynnoides
GAGGTAGTCGAGTGAGCTACTTTATTTGCAGTTATTTAATACTATATTTTGTTGTTGAATTGCATTTTAACATTCATAAATAGTAAGCACTTTTGTTAACTTGTTTTTGTGTTGTGCCTGGTAATGTCTGGCTCCTAAAATAAAAAGTTAAAAAGAAAAGAGAGAATGAGGATTCGTTTTTTTTTTTTTGAACCGCTCTTTGAAAGGAACGGAACGAAAAGGAACCCTTCCAAGAACCCTCACTGCCATCATTAATTTGAAGTGGGTTGTTTATCACTATTTTGGCTATGCTTTACAGTGACTGTTTCAGAAGAAATTTTAAGAAGTTGCGTAAAAGTGAAAGCAGAGTAAAAATATGAAGGAAGAGAACATGAGGAGAAAACTTTTGCTTTTAGGACGTACTGGGACGGATTCTAAAGCTTGGAATTTGCCTTCACATGATGCAATGCTGTTCCAGACGTGTCTTGTAATACAAACTTAGAAGAATCACGTATTTTTCACTGTTGGCAAAAAGTAAAGACTTGTAAGTGACAAGTTTTAATAAAAAGGACCAACACAAATTGGGTAAAATTTGCTATTTCATATCAAGTAAGCACAAAGTTTGTGTTTACAGTGTTGCTTCAACAGATGAGGACAGAAGAGGAAGAGAAGTAGTTTTTTTGATCCCCCAGAATGATGTTTATGCACTGCAGTGTTTCAAACTTTCAGAATTTTTTCATTTTAACCACGTCATGGCAATCTGGTTCATGTCACTGAGCTCACCTTGTCTCATCTGCAGCAGCTGTTGTTTAATGCATTACGGCAACTATTTGTTTGCTGTGTTTCTGAGCATAAACATGCTTATGGATAATTTGCACTGTGATATTTTTACCCTCCTGCATCTCGTACGTTCTTCACTCTCCCTTTGCCTCGCTGTTGTCCCTGTTTTGCTTCATGCACTAGTTTTAACTTTGAAACTTCTTGTAGTCTGTGTTCCCACCCTCGCCAAGAAAACTCATTGTTCATTTTGTTTTGCGGCAAGATGAAGATGGCAACACTAGCTTTAACTGAGCAGAAAGGGCGTACTGTGGGCTCTTAACCCGCTTAAAGGGGTTTTTGCTCTGCGAAACCTCAGAGACTAAACTTAACCACAGACTCAATGGAGCAAGCAACACGGGGCCTTCAGTTTGTCAGCTGAAATATAAAAGTGCAGCTACAGAGGTACAGTTTTCCAGGATCCAGATGATCATCCAGGCATAGCCGGCAAACTGATGAGCACTTGGGGGAGAAGTGTCAAGGTGTGTCAGGATAAATGCACTGTTCTGTCAGGCGTGGCGCACAGAAAAGAAGCCGAAGTGGATCCTCAGAATGTGGATTTGGATAACTTTACCTGCTGCATGTATGAACAGAGTCATGCGCGCACGTGTGTCCGTGCACGTGCACTGAGTGCAGTTTATACACCTGGATTCACACCCTCATACTTATGCAACAACTCATTTAACTTATTAGCCACAGCTTAGCTTATGAGTCACATGGTGATATGAATATAATATAAACTAACCTAAATGAACATCAGTAATCATGTGCAGCCACAGACATGTTGTTGTTTTGTGTAATTGGATAATTATGCCTTCAGTGACAATTGCAAGCATTTGTTGCTGCATAAATATTGGATTTCAGCCTACCTGCTATATAAATAGCTATTATATCTAGACATTAAGAGGTGCAGCAGAGAAGAAAATCTGTTTATGAAAACTCTTTCAGATGCGGCAGCTGTAGTTGCCGATGTCTGAAGACCTGAAGTATTGAGTGACAACACATTTGCATGATTATTGGAGCAATTTGCAAGATATCATTGTACAAATTTCCATACTGAGGTTTGCCTTGGAAAAAGAGCCAAGTAGAGTCCGCAGTGTAAGATTTTCATCCCAAAAAATAACCTTTTGTACATGTAAGTACCAGTTTCCCTGTAATCCAATTTCCCTCCCATCTGACCGCAAGCTTATTTAAAAGATTAAAGTAATTACATGAAATCACATCTGGCAATCATTCAGCGTACCCAGTGCAGCAACTCTGCTGCTGCCGCCACCGAGCCTTTAAAACGTGGAAATTATCTGCCATGTTTGTGTCCAGGAAATATAAAGTTTGCTCATCTGAGTGAAACTAAGTGCGTGGCTTCAGGACACTCAGACGACTACTGATTTTGATACAGCTGTCAGTCAAAAACAGGCTGACTTACTGCTTTACAGACTTATATAAATGTTACATTTGTGTCATTGAGGAGCAAAGATAGGTACATAAATGTCTTGCACAGCAAACAACCTCCAATTCTCCCGATGGTCACCTTGTTCATCTTCTTACGCACAGTCTAACAAACATACATGACTGCTTAATTCATGAGTGTGTGAGTGAGTGTGTGTCTGAGTGTGTGTGTATCCAGATGATGTTATAAACACACCTAGTTCATAAGCTGCAGTCCTGTCCACCTCTTGGTGGCTGTTTGCTGAAAACCTAATGAGGTCTGAACCAGATTAAGATTTCATTCATTAAATGAGAATCAAGAAAAATTTCAGCTCCTGGGAAGTAGAGCAGAAAGCAATGAGCCAGCTATTGACTTGCAGCGAATGTAATTTGCGTAGAATTAAAAGGAATGTTAGTCAGCTACATGATCTGTATTATTGTCAACAGATTTTTTTTTCTATATTTAGTTTATGGCAAGATATTTTTTTCTGTCAACTAAATAAAATCTAAGAAGAATCCTTTTGGGGTTTTATATGTTCCAGTCATGTCACATTCATGTTTTATTAATTTAAAGCAAGTAAGTATATTTTTTAACATAGATTTGCTGTTGCTCGTAATGTTAATTATACTGAGTAAGTAACCTGTGTGTTTGTAAATGAGCTGCAGTATACAGATGGAAGATGGCACAATCTTTTCAAGATTGTAGAAAAATAATCCCACGCTCTTCAAACACAGTGCTAGTTTTGTTGTTTTTTTTTTTCCTCTGGAAAAGTTTCATGTTTAAAGCTGCCTGCCTGTAAAGCAAAAATGACAGTTGTTTCGTTGGTGGAGAGAAGCTTAACTGCAGATGGAGATGCGTTGCTATGCAACTGGGATTTCAAAAGTACTTGCAGCGCCAGGGTCACATTTCAGTGTCTGTCTCCACCAGCTTGGCAGGAGCTGATGACTGCTAATAATGCTATTTTTAAGGCATCTCATTTTCAACCCTGTAAATGTGAATATTCTATAGTATATAAAATGGCGTGAGATTGTGTAATGTGTCTGCACATTGTGCAGAATGTGTACTTTCTCCCTTTTTCTGCAGTTTATGTTTTGCGTTTCTCTGCCATACTTTGTTATTCCAGGGACATGCTGTAGTGGAGCCGCTTTCAAGCTTTTTGTGTTGTAGGGACAACAAAGGGCAACTCAAAATCCCCAGGCACTCCTGTTTTATTAGCTGTGCAAAATAGCATTGTCACTCTTATCACTGCGTAAAGGTCTTACTTAGCAAGGCAAAATAAAAATTTGACAGACAGCTACATTACTCTTGAAACATTCATGACCAAAATCATGACAGAATCTGAAGCGAAAAATTGCATCAAAGAAGCAGCAGGCCAGTTTAAACAGACAGGTCGTAAAATTAAGAAAGAGGTAATGGAACCGAAATGAAGAAGAGAGATGAAAGTGTGTGTGTGTGTGTGTGTGAGAGAGAGAGAGACAGAGAGAGGGAGAGGATATGTGGATCTGGCCTGAGAGGGCAGCTTCCCTGCTTGTGTAAGATGTAATGATTACATCTTAGCAACGGAGGCAACAAGCACAAGCCAATCAGAGTGAGAGTTCCCAGAGTGCAGACGGGGAAAAGATAAGGTGTCAATCACTGCTTTGATGTGTCAGACACTAATAATTCCCACCATCTGGCATCAGTGTGAACAGTGAAAACTTGTTCTCTGCTTTAAAGGAACATTTTTAAAGGAATATTTTAAGGGTGTAGGATTGACCTCTGTTTTGTGAATGGAGTGCATGCAAATTACACAATCAGGGAATCGAAAGCATATTCAACTTTTTGCACAGCTGTAGGGTCTATAAACAATACTACTGAATGGCCGCACATCCAGGCTTGCCTCCACTTGCACATCCGCGTGCTGCAGCTCACAGTGTGGGAGGATTTAAGGTTAATCGAATATCAGAAGAAGAAAAGAGTTAAAATAAATGAAAATCAAAAATGAAAAAGTAGAATTTAATAAGATGGAATGCTTAAAAATCCTACAACACCAATGACCTTCGGTTTCTGAAGGCTGTATTATTATTAACTTATCCTGTTATCCTTGAAAATATTTTCTTCCTCAACAACCCCATCTACTACAAAGTACAGTCCATTTTTCCACAGACCACATCTCCCACTGCTTGATCTACACGGGGTATTAAATGTGCATTTTATTATTGTTCCGCGTGTATTTTCACTGGTGAGGGGCTGTGAATAGTAGCACACATTCGGTAAGGAAAAAAGATGTATGACTCTCCACTAAAACCTGACCGCATGCACACTCTCAGTCCCTCAGTACCTTCAAAAGAAAGTCCCTTTTGTTTGGCCTCTTAACTCGAAACAGCTTAGCTTTATTTCATCATCTGAATTACAGAAGTCATGCTATGCAGCATAAAATGACCTTTTGTCTTTAAATCTCATACCTACTTTTATTTGCTATCATTTTTCGTTTGCTTTGTAGAAGTAAAAAAAAAAAAACAAGATACCAGAGGCAAGAAATAATTTAACTGGTTTCTGATGCAACTTACAGGCAATGCAACCTTGACATTACTATGAATCATGCAGGAAGCTTCCTAACTGTGCAATGTGCTTCAAGAAAATGGTTACATTGCTCTCGAATCTAGACAAATCATCTCATGACACTAACAATATTGAGACTTTTTGCAGCATTTCTTCAAGAAACTTTAATGTGACTCGTTAAAATGGAGATTCTGTGCACTGAAGCTGCTTCCTCTAGCTTCCACTGCCCAGTTCACTACATCAAACCACATCCCAGCACATCACATGACACCTTTCAGACATGAAGGGCCTACTGGGAGATAGAGAGGTCAGCTGAGCAGTGTGGAGGAGCCATGTGAAGTCCAGCACAGTGCTGAGTTCACCATGAAATGACCTTAAAAAAACTAAAAAAAAAAAAACAACTAAAAAAAAAAAAAACAACAAAAAACAGGAAACAGCAAATTTTGGTTCTTTTAATTTGAAGTCAGCCACAGCAACCAAAAAAAACGGCACAATGCCAGAGGCAGAAAGGGGCAAAATGTTGTCAAAAAGGCTAAAACAACAGATGCACGGACGCCCTGGAGCTCTGTCAACAACCAGACACAAAAGCCAAATTAGCTGCCGGCTTTTGACATGATGTTGACGAATCCATTCAGAACAAAATGGCTGCAGGGAAAAGCTACAGTTCAGTGTTAACATTTGTCTCCTCTAGGTGGCAGTGTTCCCTTCTTCATCAGCGTTATCTCTTATCCTCCACTCTCACCAGGCTGCACTTGTCACTGGAAGAACTGGTGCAGCATCAGGCAGCAAAACAACTACATTTGTTTAAAAGGAGACGTGCATCTCTTTAAACTCATTCAAACATTGCCAGCAGAGGGAAAACTCCATGTTCAGCTGACATGAAGTCATTTCTATTAGCCCCATACAGTGCAGAGCCTGTAGGACTAATTTGAAAATGGCACCTTTAATTACATTAATCAAATGATGGCAGTTAAGGTGTTAGACGGGAAGCTCTCTCAGTGAGTGTCAGCATATTGTTGACAAAGCTGCTTTCTCTGATTGTTGATGAAGTCACTTAATGTACCATGATGATTCTGCTGTATCATCATGATACATTACATATGCACTATGTCTCTGCTGTAAACAGATATTTCAGATAAGACAAGCCAAAAAAAAAAAAAAAGATAAGATAAGATGTACTTTATTTTCCGCTTATTCTCTGGACTCTGTCCTGCAGCAGTTCTCCAGAAAATATAATAATAATAATAATAATAATAATAATAATAATAATAATAATACACGATACTTCTATCGTGCTTTTCAGGACACTCAAAGATGCTTAACAGAGTCTAAAGGCCAACCAACCAACCAACCAACCAGCCAACCAACCACCAAACAAATAATTAAAAAAAACAGCAGAAAAGGCATCAGGAGAAGTGTCAAAGATTAAAAGCAGTGTTGACAGATGAGCCATGAGTGATTTTGAGTATGAGTGTGAAGAGTGAGGAGGAGTCTCAGATGGCTTTGGGAAGTGAGTTCCAGAGGTTGGGAGCAGCGATGGAGAAAGTCCCTTCTGTGCTTAGTCCCCAGATGTGTGTGTGTGTGTTTCAACGCTTTGATGCAGTCTTCATACAGCAACTACAGTCACGTAATTATGACTATTTGGATTGAGAAGAGAGTATTATCTGCCTCAGCTCATGATGGATACTGATCCAGCAGTTTATTTAATTTCGCACCTTCCAACACTTTACAAAGTGCTTCAAAATATGAAACAAGCCAACAGATGCAGGCTTGAGATGACTTCACATATAATTCAGTATAACACATTAAAAAATGACGTCAAGGCAGAACAAAAGAGGGACTTTAGCTTTATCTGACACTTTTTTCCCCCACTTTCTCTCAACTGGCAAACTTCAAAAGAAACTAAAAAAAAACCCCAAATATGTATAATTATTTTTTTTTTTTATACTTGAGAGCAAACATTCTACATTTCCCTCTGTCTTGATTTGATTGAAAATGTGACTTGTAATTACATCTTGCCTTGCAGATAATTTTGCACGGTCTTCTGTTTATTGATTCCAAACAAAGCAGCTAAACAAATGACACTGAATGACGAGCGCAGCGTTTCCTGTGAGGCTGCAGAGACGATTCAGGGATTTAAATTCTGCTGTCACGACCGTTTTAGGACATTTATGTCAATCCCAAAATTAGAAAGTGAAGAGAAAAATATATAAAAACACTGGATGGAGTTCATCAACAGGCAGCATGTAGTGAAAGCAAACCAAATGTCATATAGTAACATTTTTAAAAAGTGAGTTTATTGTTTTTTAACCTGCAGTTTTCCTGTAAAATGTTCCTTCAGACACATCCTGCTCATTGTGTGTCAGTAACAGCTAATTATACTGCAATGAAAGTTTACTAAGTACATCTTTGTTGAACTGCGACACAGTATCATTACAGTGAATCCAACAACTATCTTAGTATATTTCAGTAAACTATACCAGCATTGCACCTCTGCAGCAGAAACAGAATCAACAACATAGAATTAGCTGTCAGCAGACAACAGTCACAACACAGAACTTGTCAGAATTCGAAATTTTCATTTTTGCGGAACACAGAGATGCACCTACGTCTGTCTTGGTGATACTTAACTTATCCACATCCTCATTAATGAAAGTATCAACGTGCAGAAACAACAGAACAGAAGCTTTGGTCCATCAATTAACAGATTTTTCAATTTTTGCATCATTTTGATAAAACAGAACTTTTATTTTACGTTGGCAGGAGCTCAAGTTGGCAGTTTGGAGCAATCTGCTGAACACAAGAGAGTCTGTTTGAAGATAGAAACCGTCCTGCTCCACATTCAGTTGAACCACTTCTTCAAGGAGGGACTGACGTTGCATTTGATATCGATTTGATCATTTGTGCCCTTTTGATGTGATGCACGACATTACAATTTCATGCAGTTTGTGGCACCCACACACGCTTTGAAATATTTCTTTTGAAGCAGATGTGACAAAATGAATGTTCCAGAGAAATTTAGGGAATATTTCGAGGTAACTTCTCTAAACTTCAGCTCCACTTTAGTTTGGTTCACCAGTTTATCCTGAATATGCAGTTTTCTCTTCTTCATTATAACAGCACCGATGAAAAAGATGTTTTTAACCGTCAGCCTTTGTTAAAACGTAATCAATAACAACAACGAATATGATTTTGACAAATCCACAGCAGTCTCTCTAAAGGAAAACTGCTGCAGTTTCCAGGCTCGATGTAATGACCATTTATTGGCTGCATGTGTGGGTCAGTCTGAGACAGACCTCCAGCTGTCAATCACAACCGCATGAGTCATCAGCAGAAAAACCTCCCACCTGATGAAAATCCTTATACATTTTTCATGCCATCCTATTTTTCTGTTTATCATGAAGGTGACTCAGAGCAGCCTGTGTGGCCCACTGACGGCTTGCAGCCTGTTAGGTCAAAAAATTTCCATTGAAGTTGGAACTTCGATCCCAAAACTGCATTTTTTAAAATTTTTTATTTTTTTGCCAAAGGGGTCATTGTTGTCTATCAGCTGTGTTCTTTCTGCTCCCCGAAGGCCCAGCGTGTTGGATTTAGATGATCTGTTTGTAGAAAATGTCAGAAATTTAATAGAATTATATTCATATTATTTTCAGCTTATAGCTTATAATCACTTAGAAATAAGAACTGTTATGTTTTTATTACCTCAAAAGAGGGAGCAGATCTCCCATGCAGTCCGCCATGTTCCTACATTAGCCTGAAGGGGACAAAACAAGCACTGGCTCTGGAGAGGGCCTCTCACAAATTTTCCAGTCAGCACAGGCTCCCTTGCATGCCTAGTAGGGGAGGGTGTGATAAGGATATTGTGTCATGAGCAATCTGCAACTTTACCACTAGATGGCACTAAATCCCGCACATTGCACCTTTAACATAACAGGTTGAAATCACACACGAAAAAGAGTGAAAAACAGGTGTGAGTCTGTGCAGCTCTGACTGAATTGGAATGATTTTATGTTTGGTTTTAAATGTCTTGATTTAGAGCAATCCAAAAATATCTTTAAACTTACAATATGCAGTATAATTACATGCATATCGGAAAGATGTATTTGTCTTACAGTCAGGTCAAGTCTCATTCTGCATGAAGTAGATGAGTATGAACACTAGCTGGCACAGCTTGTCACTGTATTGTTACTGTATTGTTTCATTTTTTCGTCTTACAGGAATGAATTAATACTGAATTAAAGTAAAAATAAATTTTGTATATGTAAATACTGTATGTGAAATACTCTGAAGAATATATCTGCATGCTAAAGAAACTTTATTGCTGCTCTGTACTCAGATACATTTGCACTAATGTCAAGAATTTATAAAGATTGTATGTGTTGGTTTGCTTCCTGGCTCAGCTTTGATTGATCTGCAACATTAATTTTTCCTCATGCTGCTCCTTTCTTTCCTCCCTGTCCTGATGCTGATGTTGAAAGATTTTGAGTGTAGTGAGTCCACAGGAGCCACTGCTGGTCATTTGAGTGAGTCTCCAATAAAATATGTGTTCGGACTTAAATTAGTATGACAGGTACATCTACCATTGACCATTTTAATCCTGTTTGTCTCCCTATCTCCCCATCTCTTATGCAGCTCAGAGATAAGACGCTCCCACACTCACACACAGCCGAAGCACACGGTCATTACTTTGCCCGGTGCATATATTTCTCCAGCGAGTCCTTTGATCTGAAGTCTTGATTTTTTGGGATGCTTCTGTGTTCTCAGCTGCCTCGGGCTGCTTTTGAGTTCTATTATTTATCACCGAGTGTCACGGGACCCAGAGGGGAAGAGAAGACGAGGGAAAACAAGTCTCATGTTCTGTCTCCTTTGATACACCTCCTCACTCAGCATGCAGGGAGGCTCGGTGCTCAGTGACAATGTGAGATTTAATTGGTCTGTTTCAGTGAGCCTCATTGCCTTGGCAACATTTCTCACTGTTCATTTCTGCACATTGGACAATATGGAAATAAACAATCATCATATATCTGCCATCATTTTTGGTCAAGGGTCATTAATGGTACAGTCTATTTTTTTTTTTATAGCCTACAGAATACTGACAACATTTCAAACCACAATGTGAAAACAAGGTGACAACGTGAAAGTGGTCACTGAACAGAAAAGTACTACTTGAATCTGAAACTTGCCTCCACTTTGAGTTTCGGTTCATTCTTCAGTAAGTTTTACTATTTTAGCTCACGCTCAATGCTGTTGAAGTGTCGTTTGCAGGAGCTTGAGGCATCTGTTCCAAGCAAAAGTGCTTTAGTAACTAGTTGGTGAACATAGTGCAGCATATTAGTGACTAAAGAACCAAATATTTCCTTTAGCAACTGGTAGGGAACAAAAACAGAGCTAAGCAAACTGTAAATAAAGATGGACTCATCATCGCTTCATCTGAATGTATAAAAATGAAGCCAAAATATTGTGCTGGTGACATCATTGGAGCATTTGGAGCAAGCATCCCACAAGCCATTACATTTCTTAAACATGCACAAATAATAAGCAGTGTGTCCAGCTGGTTTGGATAAAATGTCTGCCTCTGTCCTCTCATAAATTTCCATTTAAGGTGCAGTGTGAGTTGTGGATGTGTGATGTGCTTTTGTGTTGTGTTGGTGTATGGAAATGTCAAATGACTGTTGCTGCAAAACCAATTTCCTCACGAGGACAAATAAACCTACTTAACTACCTACCCACCTACATACCAAACCACCCACCTATCTATCTATCTATCTATCTATCTATCTATCATATCTTCAGTAGTGATTGGCAGATAGAGCCACGTTGTCGAGGTCCTACAAAAACAGTAACTGCAGGTGAGGGGGTCAATCATGACATTGCCTATTTTGGCATCAAATAACTAATTAAAATCAAACATATAAGGAAATTGAACATTTATGTAGATAAGACTTTTACTTTTGAGGACCTACAGCTGTCCATGTTTACACAGTCAATGATTGGGACTCACGTACGCTCGCATTCACCAAGTATCCAAAAACACTACCAAAAAATTTAATTGTTACCACTTAAAGTCAAGATGAAATGAAAAATGCGTTTCAAACCTTTTGGATCATATTCCTGGTTATATTGTGCACCTAGTTAACGATGTAGGTCAAAAAATTACAAAAATTACATTTCTTTGTATTGTAAGTCAATCATTTTTTATCCATGTTAAACGAAATCTATTGAAGGATTACATCGAGGATAAACAACCAGTTTACAACCTATCATTGCATGATATCACCTGTCAATCATAATTCACGTTTCCAGAAGCTCAGCAGACAGATGGCAACAAAAAGAGAGATTTACAGAGACAGCTTTAGAGAGAGACGGCTTAAGAGATTTAAAGAAAGGAACAGATAGATTCAATACAGCATAGTAACGTTAGCAGTACATTAGCTAGCTAGCTAATTTGCTTGGCTAGCAACAGAATGGTGAAGCGGCGTGTGTTTGGGGTCAAATTCCTCCCAATGCTATGTCCTGTTTCTACATCTTGTCTGAAAGCATTTCACTCGGAAATGCATCACCACATGGCAGTTATGGAAATACCGCTTCAGGGCATCTTTAACTTCTGCATTTTTTAAAAACTATTTTACATTTCCCATATTAACTTATGTAAAAGGGAATGATTTTTCAGCCTGACCACCACACCCAGGTCAAACTATTTTCTCCTTTAGCACTAAGTCTAAACAGACTGTAAGAGAAGTTAAAGATCTGGTGCTTTTAAATCACAAAAAGTAAAATAAATAAGAAACAGGCTCTGCTTGAACTTTGAGGAAAGTGTAATTTAGTTCCGTAAATAGCCAGTTTTTGAGCACATGCTACACTCCAGATGCATCTAGACATAATTATTCTCTGCAGTCTGCTGCTGTTGTAATGGCTTGGGTTAAGAGTAAACAAGTCCTGTGGTGTGCTGACAAAGACAAATGATGTACTCCCTCTCCTACTCCGAACCCTTACGCTTTTCCTACATCCACCACGGTCTACAGAGATGCTCAAAGTTTCTCTCAAGCTTAAAATTTCTGTTTCAGTCCTGAACAGGAGCAAGAACAAGAAACAGACACAGAGGCATGGAGGAAAAGTGCTCTAATTATCTAATTGGCCGCTTGTGGTCTCCCCTCAGTGGAGGTGGCCCTGTAACGGCTCTATAATGGGCTCTGTTTCACACAGGTGCTTTCCCAGTGCGACTCCTGCCACCAACACAGATGGTCGAACTTCATCTTAGTCTGCAGTGGTTTGGAATTTCAAGTTCTCAAGTTTTAGTTATTTGGTTTGGAAGCTTATTTTATTCAAGCTAACCTGTTTTTGTGGGACAGTTCATGGTAATTTTATTATTCTGATAAATGCTTTCGCACAGTGATTGCAAAAGACAACTATATATATATATATATATTTAGAAGGCTATTAAAAAGTTTGTTCTCTTACTGTCTGAGGGAAAAATCTAATACAGATATTGTATTTAAAGGAGAAGTTTGTTTTTTTGCACAATAAGCCTTATAATAAGGATATTTACAATCACATATAATGCTCTACAGCATTATTATGATAACCAGCACAGTCCTGAGAGCTGGATCTCATTGCTGATGACGTGAGACTTGCCAAATGTTTGGTGGTGTCCTCTCATGTACCCACACTAAAACACGAAGCTAAACACAGATATATAACCCAGAAACAGCTGTTTGTTTGTTTTGTGATGCAGCTAAAAGAGTCGCATTTGGGTTATAGATCCATGTTTAGCTTTGTGTTTAAGGTCACGTTTAGATGAAAGCAGCCCTACTAAAAACTGAAAAGTCTTTCCTTTGCGTCTTTAAAAAAAATCTGCATTTACATGAACAACCAAAAGCACTGCAGTATGCATGCAAGGCCAGAAGTCAGCGGTGTAACTTTGTAATGATCATCAGGGCTGCTTAAAGTTGTTAGCTTCCTGTTGCTGCTAAGCCCTAAGCAGCCACAAACCAGAGAAATTCAGCTGTAGTTGGATTTCTAAAATTATTCAATGAGCACTCAATTTTGCCTCAATAGACTGTCATCATATTTGACTTTCTTTGGGTGCACTGTGGAGTGTTAAATAGGAGTTTGATACTGCAGAATGCATTGACTTGGGCTAGCATTAGCATAACTGTAGTCACAGCTGTCACAGTCAGACAGAAGGTTGTGACTTCAAATGGTTGCACTTGGGAACCTTAGTACATGAGAGGACACCACTAAACATTTGGTGAGTTTCTCATCTTTTAAAATGAGCTGTTATTGTATTTTTTGACGGACTGTCTGAGTGCACTTTGTTTTCAGCTAGCAGTGATGTCAGAAACGAGTTCTGGCTCTCAGGACTGTTGTCATAATGATGCTGCAGAATATTGTATGTGATCATAAATATGCTTATTATAAAGCTTAAAATGCAAAACTTGAACTTCTCCTTTAAAGGGTCATGGTTGATAGTAAAAGAAACCATGTGATGTTATTCAGTCAATTTTTGCTTTGGCAGTCGTTCACAGATGTCTTTATCCTAATTCGACAGCAAAAGTAAAAAGTAGCGACATAAAACAGGAACAGTTTGTGTTTGAGGTTATTCTCCAGATGTTTCCTTGCAGTTGCTGATCAAAAGGAAGAAAAAATACATCAGAGATAAGTCTTGTCAAAGAACTTGAATTGTGCAGTCATGTTAGTATAAACATTTAGGCTAATAGCTTACAACCTATGAATAATAAAGTCTATGTACTTAAATTGACACTGTACATAAAAACCTTTTTATAGCCTCGTCTCCTGCCACCACTTTCCAAACCTTTTCTACTCACTCTTTTTTGCCATCGGCTGAGCTTTGTGCACTTCAATTTAAGGTATGAAATGAGTCTAATGCATGAAAGGGGGGTGAAAAAAGTGAATAATAAATAGCAATAATAATGGGCAAAGACAGATAGAGAAGAGGCGTGGAGACAGTGGAAGCTTAGAATAGTGGAAATGCTGTTCTCTGCTAGAGTGGATTCACAGAGAACGGATGTAGCCTCCTGGACCCCTTCGAACCATCAATCCACCTTCATACTGAAACCTCTGAGTGAGCATGATTACGAAGAGAGTGGAGGAAAACACAGAGAATAAGGTGTGGGTGGAATTCATCTTCTGACCAGACAGCAGGGCTTTAACGAGGCCTGAAATATCTCCAGCCATTTTAATGGCCAGATATTCCAGGTCTCAACTCTCACCCAAAGGCCCAATGCTATATAATGTTTGAGCCAAGTGCAGAAAGAAAAAAAAATGCTCTAAGTATAAACTAGATTTTAAACATGATGTATTATCTCTGAGCAATGGCCTCATTTTAAATGAAAAAGTGCTTTTATAAATTAAAGGGAAAATTGGAAGTCATAGACTGGGACCAAACTAGCGTTGGGTTGTCTGTCTTAGTAAACAACTTAAAAATAAACTCTCATAGCTGCAAACAAAAGGTAGTTTGAAGCAGGAGATGTATTGTTTTTTACAAGATTTCCAACTGGGATAAAGAATTTATGTCTCTTACATTTACCAGTTAATTAAAATGA
>JAQLOL010000026.1:22577410-22601744 GCA_029783665.1 Naso thynnoides
TACATACATAGATATGGGTTTTTGTTATATCAAAATATTTACTTCACAACACTGTGCAAAACTTATTTTGTGCTTTTACTGCCTCTCAGGTTTAAGACTGAATTGCATCTCTGCTGACAGTTGGAACAGGCCTCTGCCTCTGACGGGGCATTAACTTATCAAATGGAATGGCCCGTCAGATAACGGGGTGGCCTGAACACATGACTTCATGTAGCACAATCCCTTAAATGACTCTATAATAGCAATGGTGACAGTTTTGATGTTGTTAGGATCAATAAATCAGATTCAGGCTGACAGTTTACATGATGCAAACCTTTATGGTGCCAAAACATTATTTAATAACGTGAGCGCAAGTATCATCTTATCAGACCTCATCAGTCCTCTCCCATTTAAACTCATCAGACAGACTGAGGTGTCACACATTTACAAGATGAAAATGTTTGATGTTCTCGCTCACATTAGAAAGATCCGCGTGGAGCCTTTCTGCAGCCCGTTGTGGATGGTTGCGTGCTGCAAAGTAAATGCACCATTCACATCTTTTACACATAAAACAACAACAACAACTGATTTTCACTAGCCTAAAGTTATTTTTTCATTAAAAACAGGCTCCTACCACAGACACGTTAAGCTGTAAATGAGGTAGTGAAGCCTCATTCTGCTTAAATAACATCTACCAGCACATTTGCCACAGTAATCCTCGGTGGATCTATTACCAGGGTTCAGCGGTGTGAGCTAGTAGCACGTCGTGCATCACCAAGTGTTGTAAAAAACCCCAAACACATGTGGAGGTGAAGCATTTATCAATTAGAAGGAATGTAAATAATTGTCTTGTGGTTGAAATAATTACAAAGTGACTCACTCACTAGTGAAGTTGAAAGGAAAGTCGGGACCTCACAAGCTATTTAAGACACTGCGGGCGATGCCTGCTCGACTTAAACTCTTCATGAGCCAAGCGCTAAGGAGCCAATAAAAACAGCCTCATTTGAGCTGCAGTTACTTGGCAAAGTGTGCTTTCAGATGAAAACAGCCTCCACGCCCCGTCAACTCCATGCAGGGCTGTGCATGTACGGTGTGCAAGCTGGGCAAAAATCAGAGATCTGAAGTGAAGGCAGTACTTGTTCTTTGCACAGATCTACTTCTGCCAAACTTTTAAAATTTCAATTTACAGTTACAACCAGTGGTGCTGTGGTGCCTGGAGAAGTGGGTATACTCTTAATTTATGCCCCCAGTTTTTTTTGTTTTTTTTGAAGGGACCCGTCCAGCAAAGGATAAGCACCCTTTTTAAATGGTGATGTGTTATAAGCAGTAGCATGCAAGACTTCTTTTGCATATTTAGTTCATCCAAAAATGGGACCGTAGGCCTTCACTTGTCACTTTACCCTTACTGCTTGATTTCAGAGAGTAAGGATGATCAATACTGAATTAACATCAGCCACATCAGAGGTACAGATTTTGCTATCAATGCTGGCACACAATCGGACTATAAGGTGAAACAGTTTCATAATTAGGTTTTTTGAGTGAACTATTCCTCATTCCTTAGTCCATCCACACATGAAAAACTTTGCAAGTAGTCCATGGGCCAGTTGTTTTTTTTGTAGCCTCAGTCTCTTGGATTCGCTGATTTGCAACAGATAGGATCAGAAGGGATTTAGACTCATGTATACCCTGCACTGCACCACTGGTTACAACTTAACTGAGAAAAGGAAATACAGAGCCCTAAAATGCTCAAAAGTCTCCTTTTTATTTGCGGTGCCATCATTGAGAGCTTGACAATCATCTCTTGTTGTATGTTTTTATGCTGGGTGGCTCAGCATACAAAAAAGTAGTGTTGCTACAGTAACAGTCGCTTAGTTTTTCTCTTTTTTATGGCTTGAACAGATTGCTTGTTTGTTTTGTGACATTCATTAACCTCAAGCGCCTCAAATATGGTGAATAATTCTTCGCCATTATAGAGAAACTCCTGTTTTTATAAAGTTTACTAGTTGGAGATGTGTGACTTTAGTCAGCACAAGCCCGATCACGCTACTAGAACCTATTGGAGCCAGTTCCTAAGGGAGTCAGAAGGCTTTGATGCCTTTTCAGACAAAACGCAGGTTGATATTTTCTTTCCTTTGATTCATTCTGCATTTAATAATTCTGTGAGAGTTTTATATTAGAATGTTTGATCTTATCTGAGTCAGACTTCAAAGAGATTTTTTATTAAGAAAAACTTCAACGGTGAAACCTATGAAGTGCACAAAATAAGAGTCTCAGGAGAAAACTGGAAAACCAAAGCCAACCTTTAGATTGATGGATGTGTTTTGTCATCTTGATCTGAAATGTTATTCTTTACAACATGTTTTATAATGAGTGATGATTGCAAAACTCTGAACAGGTTGTGACAAATGAATTTGTTGGAAAGTTGTACATCACCTGCAACAGGGGATTGCATCAATCTACGTAAATGATCATTTCTACAGGAGAACAAACACAGCTGTGCACATTTCAGCAAAAACATGATGCAGTTGTCACAGTAGTTGGATTGCATTAACTGCTGTAGCATTTTCAGCCGTTTAAAAAAGTTTTCTGAGAAACACGAGGTGGCAAGGAAAGATTCTTTGTCGCCATCTAATTCGAAATGTTCAAGGACCTTGACAAAGACTGCTAAATATTTCCTGTTATTGCAACATTTTTATTCATTCATTGTGCAGCATCAAAGCTCATAGTTTGTGAAATTTGAAATTTGGCTCTAAGACATGGTGAATTCTCAACACCCAGTATCAGGGGAATGTTTGCAGGTATGACAGAGATTGTTAGCAAACACTCACAAGTCTTAGTTGTATTTGATGGAAAGATTATTAACTCAGACTGTAGCTGTGTTCCTCCAAAGTCTGCAGTTTGAAACTGGAGACATCATAACAGCTCAGTAAAGCCTGTCCCATACTAAAAGAGCAAAATTTTGCCTTAATTTCATTCATGACTGCATTGACTTATATTTTCTAGGGCCTGACTGATATTGGATCTTTGGGGCCGATGCAGATACCGATATTTGGGAGGATATTTTACATTTAAAAAAACTTTATTCCAAACATCACTGCGCTGAACAGTAATAAGTTACAGTATGAATCAACAGATTGCCCTCTGCAGGACAAACTACGCAAACACACATTTTAAATCACTAGTCCAAGCATTTTTCTGGTTGGTGCATATCAGAGAACATTTACACTGATACTGATAAATCTGTGATCGGCCAATGTTGATTGACAATAGCAGCAAATCAATATATCGCTCAGGCCCTAATATTTACTTTATAATGTGCTCAGTTCTTAGCACCGAAAAACCCACTCATCAGTGTAGGTCAACTGGGTATATCCACTTTTAACCACTATTAATACTTGCCAGCGAGCTTGCTGTGATTGAATGTACATAAATGAAACACAATATATTATTATGATCTGTATTTAACATGGGTAGGATTGCCAAGGCAAAAATCCACCCAATATTCCCTAAAATGTTGGGAACACTTTTGCTGAACCTTGTGAAATGGCCATTGACGCCTCTGCTGTAGTGAGTTCAGTAGAACTCTTGCCCTGAACATGCCAATGCTAGTGGCCTCTCCTCTGTGCCTGCACAGCTTGTTTGTGTTTTATATAGTTAGCGAGCTTGGTGTCATTGTTTTGACCACCACTCTCTTGACTAAAGTTGGACTGATAAATCTTACAAAATGCACAGTATATGCTAAAGTGTTTAGAAGTTAGGGGAAGGCATCGCCCCAATGGAATGAAGTTTGAATGCATTTTTCTTCTTTGGGCCTGTTTCATCCATTATCAGAAGCACGCACAGCGGAGGGCGTTAGCAAGCACAGTGAAGAGTGACACATTGCAAGGCTAGGTTGTTTGTGCATATCCCAAATCCCACATAGGAACACACACAGACACAGAGAGACACCCATTTGATTTGCATTACTAGGACACAGGCGGATTAACAGGAGAAAATATCAATCAGGAGCTCAGAAGGAGAAAGGGTTAAAAATAGGGAGGCTCCCCTGAAAATCAGGAGGGTTAGCAGGTATAAGACTAATCTGCTGGGATCATTTTGTTGACAACTTGATTCCATAAACAAACAAAACCCACAATGCACCTTCTGTCCTGTAACAGAAGCAAAACATAAACTAGTAAGAAACTGAAACCCTCCTGTTAAATTTTATGACCAGGTGTCTCTGCAAACTCCTCAAAAATAAACAACTTTTTCCATTAAAGGAGCATGAATGGATGTGAGGTAAATGAGTTTATAGCGTGCGGCTCCCCACAGCCTTCAGATAATGACAGCTGAAGATATGTACCAACACCTGCAAAGCCTGTTAGCTCGTCTCCCACGACAACTGCTTAGAGGAGAGCACAGCTGGTGATCAAAGTCAAGCGCACCCCTCAGGACCTGACTGGGCATTTGCGGATAAAAATGCTACAGCAGAATATATAAATTTACAAAAACAAACAAACAAAAAAAAAGTGAGCAAGCGAGCAAAAAAATGTGGCAGTTCTGACTTAAAGAATGTTTAAAAACTAGAAAGAAGCTGAGTTGTTTCAAGAGATTGGCAGGAGAGACAAACACTTGGCATTTCATGTTGTCTTTGGTCTCCCTTCAAAGCACATGTTGCCCACCATTATGCTTCGGAAAATGTGGTATGTTCAAACATTGTTCTTTCTTCCTTAAAAGGAGTCTGACCGGTCTGTGTTTACAAGGTTATGTGATGGGAAAGTTTATTTTAGCTTCACTCAGAACTTAATTTGAATTACTTGTCCACACTGTTAACAGAGAGGGAGAGAGAAAGCATGAGCTGACTTAGAGTTCTCGCTTGGTTTGAGTCTCATTACACAAAAGAATATTTAAAGGTAGTTTGCGCACTTATTTAATTACTTTAAGCAAAAGCAAACATTTGCTTCAGATTAGTGCAACTGACGCGATCGGCACTGATGTTGGGTGTTCACCGACCTCGAATAATCATGAGTGATCCTGTGTTGAGATTTTCCAGAAGCTGAAAGACTGAAAGTCTGCAGGAAAGAAGAAGCTGCGTGTCATCAAGCAGGCCTGGTTTCCTAAATTTGTGCACCTTTGCTACGAGAGCGTAAACTGACCCTGTCTGTTATGTTTTCTTTTCTTTCCCAGTGACCACATCTGACGGGGACATTTTTAAGAATTGGCTCAGCGGCAGCTCGACATGAATGAGACATTTAGAGGACTGCTGACTGGGACTTGTGTTGTGCCTCACATGTGGTCTGTGACCCGGGTTTCAAACAGTGGCGAAAAAGGAAAACAGGATGCGTAAAACATTTGACTCGGCCCATTTGTGCCTGTGACTCAAAGTGAGGCAATGGGGCAAGTCTGGACTTGCAGAGAAGAAAATAATTCATTGATAGAGTCTCCTGTGCCTGCTGATCTGACACTATAGCTGCTGAAATGCAACTAAATTTTAAATTAAAACTTTTTACACAGTCCTGCAATCTTTATCAACATGCCAAAATTTTAACTTCAGTGCATTGGTTAAAAACTTAGTAGATGTAAACAAACATTAGTTCTACCATTCTCTTTTTTCTTTGTTGAAGAAACTCATACTTAAATACAAGTTAGAAATTAGATTTTTCTTGATCTCCCTTGAAATCCTGACCTCATGCTAGCATGCATGGGCAAAGCAGCTTCTATATTCTCATGCATCTCTAAGATAACACTACTTGGAAAAGTCTGGTTTACATAAGGTACCATGTCACCCCTTCACCCTTGCAAAGAAACATAGAGTGGCATTATGAATCTCTGTCAGTGTGTGACAGAGAGCCCTTGTGTTTGCTTGATACTTTGATGTAAAAGCTAACACGGAGCAGCAGCGAACCCTCTCTGGATCTTGTCCTAACGAGCCGAGGAAGGAAGGCAGTCATTGAAAAAAATACATAAAAAGAGAAGACTTTGTTGGGCAGAATGTGCAGCTATCACAACATTAAACCTTTTTTTTTTGACTGAACTTATAAAATTGTTACATTTAATAATGGGCAATATCTTCTCTCAGAATTGGGACAGAAGAGCTCTTAAAATGCACTGCACTAGAATGCATTGCACAACATCCTACACAGACAATAAATGGAAAACGTCAAAACCATGGATCCCGTGAATCTACACCATTGAGCTTGCCTTTGTATGTTGATGTAGACAGGATTATAACACCTGTCATTGACAATCAGTCCTATTAGTTACACCTTCGCTTAATCTGACACTTGATGGGTTCATTAAATGCTTTTTGTTTTCTTATGACAGATTAAATCCCTGCTGTAACAGTTGCACTTTCAATTCTGACATTCTTGTGTGTAACTTTCACCTGTCAGTGATCCATTTAAAAAAATGTTCTTTTCATTGCAGTATTACCATTAGCCAACCTTTTATGTGGTGAACTTGCATCCTGTTATATTCCATTGACTCTTGTTTAGTCCTTTTAAATTGTGTATTCTGAAATAGCACTCCAAAGAAAAAACACAAAATGCTGCCTTCCTCTCAGTTTGAATCCATCATTAGAGACTCACAAAGTGTTCCTCCAGGGTCCGAAAACACATTGCCAATTAATTGCGTGACACAGGAAATCAGTGACTTCTGACCTTGCTCTCTATTACAGATGCATTTCCTGTTTCGCCATCGGCAGGGTTGGATGTTTGTGAGTAAATGTGTCAGCTGTGAGAGGCTTGTCAGAGCTCATCAGTCCCAGACTTGCGGTGAATCAACAGCACTACCACCATGTTGCCTTGTGTGTGTGCGTATCGTAGCAGATAGGCTCTGACGTGAAGGGTTCAGACGGCTCGGGGATAAAGCACGGCAACTCCATGTCTGATGGCATTTTTTAAGTAATTTGCAACCTGATACAATGAATGCAGAGGAGGAGACAACATGATGGACTTATGTACAGTTTACACCTGCTGACTTGCCCTAGAATCCAAAAATTTATCTTTCTGGCTTCAGGACATTCAGGTATATTTCTCTACCTGTGGTTTCTCAGTTTGGTACAACTGCTGTGTGTACTTAATTCTTACATATTGATATATGGCAGCATGTTTAATGCCCAGCGTGCTATAGAGTTCAGAGTAAATCTAAAATCCTTTCATCTTAGTGTGGTAACATCAAGCGGTTAAGCGCTCGATGTAATGAGGAGATGAAGGCTGAAATGGGAGACATCTGTCAAATGACTTAACCTACAGTATATTTAACATGGAGCTGCTCCGCGCTGTGCTGCTTTGGAAATGATTTCCTGACCCCATGATTAATACTACACCAAAGTCTGGGACCTTACATTCCCAGCAACAACAGTCGGTTCTCTGTAAACCGCTAAAGCAGCACCCTATAATTATCAAAACATAACATGCACCCGTCATTTTGGCCTTTCCATCCATATGCTGTGAACCAATTAGGCATGCTGGAGATGTCATCTGGATGGGGCTGCCATATTTTTCCCATCAGTCAGTGCTCCGAGGCCCAGCGTAGTTATAAATGACCTCAAGTCGCGATCGATTCCCAGGCTGCATGTCAGAATTTATAGTCAGTTGCCAGTTACAGGAGATGGATGGTTGTGAATGTGAGTGCTCTGCAAATGCTGCAGTGAATCTTCCTCTTAAAGCTTAAAGCTATGGCATTCAGTAAAACAGAAAAGGACTGTAACAGTTCTGTTTCTGGATCTCATCTGCTTTTCTCTGCAGAATAGCTGATGACGTTTCAACGTGAATGAGTTTTTTCTGAGCATTACTTTAATATTTTCAAATGTAAATAATTTTTTTCTACTCATACTTGGTGGATGAAAAGCTTATAGGCCTACTGTATGTGCTTTATTGTAACTTAAAAGAGCTAGATACAAAAGTTTGCCTTGTGAGATTTCAGAAAAAAACATTTTGCCATGTGAAGAACTGGTGGCATATTAACGACTAGAATGGGGAGTGATGTCACATGTCCTCTCTCTGTGTTGTTATTGAGCTTCTCAGTTTTGTTGTCTTGGTGGCCAGGTAGGCCACATGTTCCTGTCAGTTCATGTGAACCCCTCCATTTCAGAACT
This sequence comes from Naso thynnoides, assembly GCA_029783665.1. NCBI lineage: Eukaryota > Metazoa > Chordata > Actinopteri > Acanthuriformes > Acanthuridae > Naso > Naso thynnoides. The sequence continues at coordinate 22,585,467 of JAQLOL010000026.1, forward strand.
GTTGGCCCCCACCCCCTTTAAGAAACGCCACAGCAAGTGTGGAGCAGCTGAGCACATTTTTTTCTTTAACCCAGGCCTGGCTAACGCTAAGGACAGACGAGTAGGAAAGCTAACAGATATTAAGCTGTTCAAAAGTCACGTAAATGTTGTTTTATTGTGTAGTGGTTGAGAATCTGACCCACCATGCTTTGTCGAAAGAAACAATTAGATGTTTTTGCCCTAAATAACCATTCGTTGTCGCTGAGTAGATATGGGGGACAGCCGAGCTAACGCTATTCACTGGAGGGGCTCTGGCTTCTCTTGCTGGCTGTGAAGGAGGCTACAGGCCTGGCCAGAGCTAGCATGAACGAGTGGCTCAGCTAACCACATAAGCAGTTCAATATTTTATTAATGTTGTTATATTGTGTTGTAATTGAGACTCTGACCCACCATGCTTCATATAAAGAGACAATTAGATGTTTTATTCGCTTGAAAGAACATCACATCATTTTCTGGCTGTTGTGGGGATTAGCTTGAAACCACTAGCAGGGGCTCTGGCCTCTCCTGAACAGAGCTCCTGAGAACAGATGGTGGAGTAGGTGGAGTGCCAGGGGAAACGGGAGGTGTGGCTGACACGCAGTTTTGTTTTAATGTAAAGTTGATACTAAATTGTGACCACTAGCGGTAAATCAATTTTGTGTTGCTCCTTTAAATGGCTTATTAGCATCATTAGCATTCTACATACAAACACAGCTCGCTACGCCTTGCAGCACGACATGACAGAATTGTGGGAGAACGCTAACTGAACTTGCAAGCCACTTCAGGGACACAGCCTGGAGAACAAATACAACAACGTAATGTCACAGTTTCCTTTGTTGTTGGGTAAGATCAAATTAAAATATAGGTTTTCATTCGAAGGTAATGCACTTAGCAACAGTGTTGGAACAGTTTCTATCAGCTAATTTGATGGTGTTTGAGATACGAGACATGACCAGAGGGTTTAAACACCTTGGGAGGCAACAAGTCTGACAGATGTTGGAATTTTTTTCTCAATATTATGCTTAACAAGCAGAAAAAAAGCAAGTAAAGAAGCCCACGCTCAAACTTAAATCTAAAGGGGAAAGTTCCGTTTGCCAGTTCTTCAATTTTTTTTAAAAAAGACTCTTGAGGGGCTTTTGCATGATAAGAACTTTGCTCTTTGCTCACCACCAGGTAGGTCGCAGAGAGCAGGCAAAGTGGAGGCTCGGGAGCCAGTCACATTGCTATTGCCTAGCAACGCTGGTTGTCACTCTGGAAAGTAGAGGAAAAAGAAGAGGAGAAAAAGAGTTTGGTTGCTATGTATTCAAGTTTTGTCTCAAAAGGAGGCTCTTGTATTTGGCATTTTAATTAGACAGTGGTTAAAAAAAAGTCAAGTCTCAAGTATCTTATGGTGGCATACTGATCGCACATAAGTAATGTGCATTACGAAAGAAATGAGATTAAGCTCATCAGACCTTGTTACCGCACAAAAGAAAAAAAAAATTGTTACATGTCTGAAACCTCAAGTCTGAGTCAAGTCTAAAGTCTTTCGAGGTTTAGTCTCTTAAGTTCCTGTATGAACAACAACTGAGTTCAAGTTGCAAATGCAAGTTCCCGTCTCTGGTATCTCATTGGTTGCGCTCTGAAAAGGTCAGTAGTCAGGTCATCAAACTAGGAAGCGGTCAGGGTGTGTGTGGGAGGGGTGGGAGATCTGAGCCATGCGCCACGCCAAGGGTAGCGAAGCCAGCGTTTGGTTTGTCCACTCTGGGCCTCTGTAGAAACTTCGCAAAGAAGAGGACCTGTTCCTTCTTTAAATATAAACCGCTCATTCTAAGATAATGAAACACAATGATTCTTATTTTTGATTGATCATACACTATTGAAAACATTTCAGCCATATTCTACAAATAATTCCCCAAATCTCGACTTTTAAATCATGTATGTCATAATGACTCATGAACATTACAGATTTGCACAAGCAGGAAGGGACAATATAAAATAAAAAATGACACAACCTGCACGCTTTCATTGACAGAGGAATGTCATGGACAAATCAGCACTGTGCTGAGTTTAAACTTATTGTTTTCTCTGATGATGTGTTCAGAGGTGTAGGAGGCTTCATCTATTCAGCTTTTTGGTTAAGCAGAGAAAATGTCAAACCTGTAAGTTACTGAGGTTTAGTCCTGTAATTTTATCAAACGTGTCTTCGTGGGAGGAGATGTCGAAGCTGAGTGCATTGTGCCTGTTGCAGATGATTCATGCAGGAGGCAGGAAGAGATGGCCATTGAGCCTCAGCCTTGGTCAGAACTGATGTTGACCTCCAAAAGCATTAAAAGACTTCAGCCAGTGAGATTCTGCTCTTTTGTTATTAGGAAACATGTAGTGCTTAGAAACCGCTGCTGTAAAGTCGGCTCTACCTTGTGAAATATACTTCACATTGAGTTTCTATTCAGCTCTTTTCTTTGTCTATTCAGCCCACAGTGGCTGTTGATGTGTCGTGCTATTACTCAGGTTTTTATTTTGTTGGTGGAAGGTTAAGAGTTTGTTTTTCCTCAGGGACAAAGTCAATCAAAATTTAGTTTTTCGCACTAAGTAGTGACACTTAAATTGCACCATAATACTGCGGTTCAGCCTTGCTGAGGCTGCTTGGTTTCACAGTGAATGAGGCAATGATGGAGGGGTGTGTGGGGTGCGAGCGTCAAGTGCTGGATTGTCGTTGCACACACACACACACACACACACACACAGACACACAAGCATATATGTAAACACTAACAGAACCAGACCAACTGCCCATGCTGTGTCACATCTTGTGCCAGTGCAGTGAGGTTTCCTCTGCGCAACACACCAGCACCAGCTAAGGAAGGCAGTCTGTTTAATATTATAAAAACCACACTGGGAGCCGGCGGGTTTATGCAGTAGCATCTGGCGTCACCACAGATGCCTGCCAGGGCACACATTAGATCAGAATAATTGGCCAGGACAGCAGCGTGAGATGGACAAATGAGAACCTCCTCCTGGGTGACCTGATGGCCAAGGGGGAGAACAAACAACACGGCTCAGTGTCTGATTAGATGCTGGTGAAATAAAGAAAATACAGCCTCAAGGGGGAAGTGCTTAATATTTAGGTCTGAAGATAATTCTTGCAATATTGTATAAGAAAAGTTAGAGTAACTTTCGTGCTTGAAAACCCCAAATCCCACAGTTGCAAACAAGTGTAAAGTTTTTGTGTTTAATTTTGTGGAAAACATGAAAAATCAGAGGCACGTGGTTTAAGATTTGTATTAAGTTAAAGGGCGAAAGGATTAGCTCAGTATTTTTGACCTTGGACCGTATTTGCAGGGTGTTTCCAAAGGACATGGAGCATTCGAACGATAATTTCACTGATTGGTGCAATATTGAACTTACTACAATTTTCCTGCGAGCTCTCGGTGCACTACAATGGATGTATTTTGGGCAATCTGAAATGTGTTGCAAAAACGATGTATTTTTCCAAGATGCGGAAGGTCATGGTGTATTCCTAGAGTCAATATGCCCTCCTGTGAACAGCATCGCTTGCCATGGCTTGGACATGAGCATTATCACTGCGAGTAAACGCAGGACAGCGGGAGTTACCGTGATGATTCCTGCTTCGCGCTGATGAGAAGGATGCTCCAGATTATAGTTACGTTACTTTAATAAATTACTTTTGAGCCTCTCAAAATGGGGAGATCATGCGTATAAATACCTGTAATTCCTAAATGGTGATAATGCTCATGTCCAAGCCATGGCAAACGATACAGTCGGCAAGAGAGCATACTGAGACTGGGAATACACCACGAGATTCCCCATCTTAGATAACTACTTTATTTACTTAAACTCCTTTTTATTATATTTTTTATTTTCATTTTTCCAATGGATTTGATTGCCCAATGTATGTCCATTGTAGTCCAGCAAGACCTCACAGTAAATCGTATAAAGCTCAATACTGAACCGATCAGTGAAGTTATTGTCTGTATGTTCCAGGTCCATGGGAAACACTCTGCGAATAGGATCTAAGGTCCTTGTTCTTTAATTATGCGCGATAGGGCCACACAAAAAAGGGCATGCACTTGGCTTTTGGTTAATCATTGTCAACCACTGTCATCATCTATCACTCAGTGTTTTCACTTTTGATTGCACCATGTTAAAAAAATAAAAATAAAAAAAAGTTGTTGGCCCAAACTCTGTGCCATAGATAATGCCTTGTACAAATAAAGCTTGACAAAAACTGACAGCCTATAGTATCTTTATTGTCTTTTTACCTCCTCATGTGCCTAAGCTGGGTAACACGACAAACCTAACCCTAACATGATTTAAATTATGGTCATTTAGAAGTTTGAAGAAGGTTACTGAAACTTTAAGTTCATTAAGTTTGTACTTTGTTTGCATGTGTTAGACGAAAAAAGTTCTCACGGTTGTTTATTTTCCGAGTTTATTAATTTAATTTAGAGGAATCTGTAAAAGAGAAAATTACTTTGTCACTTGTGTGTTGAAAGAAAATCTGATTAATGAACTAAACAACATACCACATCCCGTGAGAAAATCTATGATGCGTAGCTACTGTAACTACATATAATATCTTTTCAAAAACGACATAATTTCTAAACAGATTTGTCTTTGCTTTAGAACCTTAGAAATTGTTTTGCTATAATTCTTATAGTGTGAAATCGACTTCTATCAAATTTCTTTTTTCTTCATCGTTTGTTTGCCATTCCAAAGCACTGCACCTCTCCTCAGAAATGGAAGAATTTATTTTCATGTTCAGTACAATGAAATACATGAACAGTTATTGCAAAAGTAGAGATAAATAACTTTGGCATACAGAAAAAAATGAAAAACATCCATGACAACAATGTAAAATTACTAAAGGTAAAAACTGGAGGCTAATGCTATTTTACAGTGACACATGTTGCAAACAGGACATTTTGGACCTAAATTTCCCTTTCATCAAACAAATAAATATTTAATTTGAACAATTTCAAATGTAGAGAGAGTCGCTTGATGCTTAGCATTCCTGAAGCAAGCAGGTTTGACACTGCTGAGATGGAAAAAAATGAAGAGCTGTTATGAAAACCATCAACTGATTTGACATGTTCAACTTTCATCCTCTCTTTGAGAATCTTTGGTAGCTGGATGGTAAATAAAAGAAATGACATATTTACACATAATGCAGTCTTATGAGTAAGACTTTTCAGCGATGCTGCTGCTGTGTTTCAACACAGATTGAATCTGCAGTAAAAGAATGGAGGAGGAAAGGAAAAAAAGCACCTTTCTTTGCCTTGATGATAATAATGCAGGGGCAGGATGAGAGAGGCAGCTGTAGCCAGCTCATTTACACACATACAAAGTACTTGAACAAAGAAGCTCCCATTTGCCATGACAGTATCAGCCCATGCAGGCTGAACTTTAAAAAGACCTCAAAAGGCAGAGGCGAAATGCCGCCACGTTGCTTTCTCTGCGGAGCAGGAAACAGTCGTCAGAGCACAGAGGCAAGAGTCCAGATCAGCTCGAGTGTCTTTTTGTCTCTGTGAACTGCACTCGCAGCTCACTATTGGTATTCCACAGCAGTCAGATCCGTTCAGGAGATTTATTAGATTCCAGTCTGCTCTGCTTAATCCAATTAGAGGAGGACAACAGGATGAAGGGAGAATCTTGTTAGCTTCCAGTGGAAGTGGATGAGATAAAGAGCGTCGCAACGGTGGCAGAGGTTCATTTTTAACATCCTGCGTGATTCCAGCGGCAGCTTTTACACGTGTTGGAGGTCAGTCCATGTCATCCTTACACACACAGGCACACTCCTCATGGTGCTCCAAGGGCACATCAGTCATGGACTTTTGCAGGCCTCTGCCGCCGCTTCGGTGTTTCAGCAGGAGAACCTGTTGAGACACAGGATGCTTTAGTGTTACACGTGTAACTTTTTTTTTTTTTAATCTAGAAAGTCTAGAAAGTAGAAAGTTTGTGTTCCCACAAATTTTTGAAAACAGTTAACGGTTTTTACCACATTTAAATGTTGTAAAAGAACAAAATCAACTTTTCTGACCCATGAAAACATAATTTATTAAAGAGCTCTGATACCAGTTACTTAAAGCTGAGGCAGGCAGTTTATCTTTGGTGTCATTATGTGAAAATTTCATAATAACCTTTCAGCATTATAGAATTTAGTTGGTTTGAAAGAACACTACACCTTTGCATCTCTCTTTGGCTCTGTAATCAGATCGTCAAGGGGTATTTTTGGCCAATCACAGTAATTTCAGAGAGCATGTGTTCCTATTGACTGCTCTAGGTTGCGCTTCTTAGCAACAGGGGACGTCGCTATGAGCTGATTGGCTGTTGAAACAAATGATGTGCCTTTTGTCAACAGACTGAGACAGATCAGTTTACTTGGCTGCAACGTCTCCTGTAACCATTTTTTCACATTGTGAATCTTTGGTGCAAATTGGACTTAGAAGAGAGAGCAACAATAAATTGGAAACAAAAACAAAACAAAACCAAAAACCGAAAAAAAAACAAGCGAGGCGGAACAAAAACGTGGAGGGGAGGGTGCAGCAGCGTTGCATCCCAAGAAGTCTCATGTTACAGCTAGCTTGATTTCCGAACGTTGCCTGCCTCAACTTTAATTTCCTGAGGTGCAGATCCATTTCTAAGCAATACAGATGACTGGTGACACATTTCACATTAAGTAAGGAATAAAAATTCATGCCAGTGTTTTGCATTTTAAGGTCAATATTTTTCTTAGAGTCTAGCTGCTATTGTAGGTGTGGAATATTATTACGTTGGCCTGGTTTTTGGCTCTACATTTCAGGTCACAAAATCACCTAATGGATGTATGAATATGCTCAACAAATGCATGTAAATCAGTCTTTGGCATTTTACTTTAACTTTTGTGCAGTTGGACATTTCGGTTTAAAGATGGAACAGCAGGATGCAGAGCAAATCCTTTTTTCTTGTTGTTTTTTTAATCACATACAGTTCATAATCAGGTCTGAGGCTGGTGCAAGAATAAATATCAAACCATGCATTCCACATATGAAACAATGAGTTAAATATATCAGAGTTAATATAAGGTCAAGTCTGCTCATCATATAGTGATGTGTTTTTTTGAATGGGTTGTACATTTACATGTATCTTGACCTGATTTGACCTGTAATGGCCTTTATGATGCTCTTGGTAATTTTTAGGGACTGTAGACAAATGTCTCAAAAGTATTAAAGTACATATTTCATGTCTGAGTTGATTTTTACCTCATGGTATTTCTTTGTGACCCTGGCAGGGACACACTGGCAGTCGTAGCAGCGGTGAGGGCAGCAGGCGCAGTTTCCACCGCAGCGCTTCACCAGGAGGCAGCTCGGCCAGAAAATGGCATCCGTCCTCTTCAGCTCCTCACGCAAAGACACGGAGAAGTTGCGCGGAGTGCAGCTGTACAGTCGCACCTCCTCCCTCAAAATGTTGAGATCAGCACCTCCTCAAAGACACAGACAAGACACAATCAGAGTCACATCATATCGAACTTGTATTTAATGCAACCATCTTACTTTCTCGTGAAAAATGTCCTACCTCTGGCTTTCTTATTATGGATGAAGGATTTTCCCAGCACATGCCATGTAGGTTTGTACAGCTCTTCCATATCCACCTGCCATCGCTCCGGCTCCAGGTATTTTAAGACCTCCTCCATGGTGCTCAGCCCTGCAACAGCCTCTGACAACTCGTCAATACCCTGCAGGGAGGGAGGTAGAACCACAGGGGCTGCTGGTTCTGATACACTCTGCAGGAGAACCAAGATGGAGAGAGATGGAAAAGACAGGTCATTTATCCAGAAAATACTGTATTTAAGTATAAAGTTACAGAAGGAAAATGTGTTGAATGTTTAGATTTGCTTCTTAACTTTTAATGGACCTTTTAATAAAAAGTCTTCTTCCTCTGCCAGAGCAGCATAATGCTTGTGTGATAAACTGAAAGTTCTACATCCAAAAATCGCCTCGCGATACTGTCAGACCAGCTCCTTTCTGTGACATTTAAGAGCTTGTAAGCTTGCTCGAGATTAGGAATACTAAAACAGGATAGTTACACAGAAGGAAAAACTTTGTCAGCAGGGACAAGATGTGTTTTATTTCAACAATGTGAAGCACTGTTAACGTATAAAGGGAAGGCGAGTTCGACTCGGCAATGGTACATTTTATGTCATAGTAAAAAATTGGGTTTAAATTGGGTTCAGGCTCATTAAATGCTACAGCGGTTTGGACTTGAGTTAAACAGAAATGACAGTCCAGGCCAGCAGGGACCCAATTTAAACTCTATGTGTTAGACCTGGTAATGTGTGCAAGAGTTGAGACTGGAACTCCTGACGATGACAGAACAATGCTCAGCATTTTTCCACCTGATCAGATCTGACTGGTACAGTACAGTTTATACCTGTATACTGTATATTCCCAACTTACCTATTGTTGGCCAAAGATTTGCGAAATTAAACAATTAGCAACAAAAATAATCCTGAGAAATTACAAAATTGACAAAATGTCCATCGTTCATGCGTTTTTAATGGATCAATTTGCAGCTCTTTTCCCATGTTGTCATTTTGAGTCATCTATGATGCCCATTTCCCAATTTTTTCCACTTGTGCTCCTCACAGTTCTCAGATAAGTGTCGGTTTTCTATTAAGATTACGTCAGTGATTATTGGACACTGTTCCTTTGTCTGTGGCACTGCCTTTCCCCAGCTTTTATTTGCTCTTAACAGTATTTAAACTAAATATCTGTCACTTTTCATTCCGTTTTCTTCAGAGAAAATTACCATACAACTCATAGGGCACTTTTATCCAAGAATTTATTGTAGCACTTAACAGAGCATTACCCAAAAGACAGCTATTTTCTGACATTTCCAAAAAACACGTGAACGATCTCCATCAAATGGTCCACACTCACTTTGGGGTCATAAAGACACAAATCCATTTTAAGCTGTTTCCCCCCTTTTCTCTCTTTTGTATCTTTAGCTGAGGTCATTAATGTTTGCTCCTCGTAATAGGACAGAGTAATATTGTAGTCAGATATTCTACATGGCAGCTGAATTTTCGATTTATTTATTTATTTATTTTGTGCAAAATTCCATTTTTACCCTCTGTTGTTATTCTTGACCCACATAGGTCTTATAAATATGTCACATGGTGGAGGCTGTCACTCTGTGCTCCAAGCAGTAAGAGGGTTGTTGTGGGGCCAAAGGGCAGCTTGGCAGTAGCCAGGGGGTGAACTGAGCTGTCAGTCCACACTCTGTATTGCCTTGAACTTGTTGGACTTCATCCCGCCATCCTCTGCTTTCCAAACCAGCATGGACAAAACAACTGTCGCATCTTTTTAATCAGCACCAATGTGGGATTCAGTGGTGGATTCAGGATGTTTGAGGGGCAGGGGCAAAAATAAAAGGGCATTTGTTGTATGCCGTGGGCAACAAGTGTGGAAAAAGGTGTTGGGCATGTAACTGCATTTTGTCTACTGGAACGGCATCCTAGAGGGCACTTTACCACCTTTTTTCTGTACAGAAAAAAGGTCCCTAGAGTGCACTTTATAACGGTTGTCCAATGGAAAGACACATTAAAAGGGACTTCACCACATTTTGTCCACTGGAAGGGCACCCTAGGAGGTGCTTCATCATGTTATATTTACCATATGTTTACCAGGGAGGGCGTTTGGCCCCCCCGCCCCCCCTCTGTGTCCGCCAGTGGTGGGATTGTTAGGTGTGGACCTGACTCAGCTAAACTCTGTTATGCATGTACATATGAGAATCCACTCATGAAATCTAGTCGAGAAAAGTAGCAAGGTCATCTTCTGAATCTTCAGCGACTGAAATACAATAATAGTTACAATGCAAAAAAGTAATATCACAGAATAATTTTATCTTTATCTGAATTGTTTCCTGCGCTGAAGTTGAGGCAAATGTGAATGAATGGCATCATTTTTTAAGATGTCAAATGTGATCACATCTCGCAGTATCTCAATCCACTTTGCATAAAAACATCCCTTCAGCTCCTGCAGGCTGCTGTATTATTTGTTGCGAGCTCCCAGCTCTCCAGACTGCGGAGCAGTCACAGAGAAGATTGATACCTCGTGTGTCGGTCGTCCCACGAGAGAAGAGGCTAATCTGTTAAACCTTTCAGTCCTGTGACGCTGCGTTTGTCCAATATGTCAGCTCGCTGGTCTCTCTAATCTCACGTGACTGACAGGTAGAAGGCAACGTTGTGACACTTTACAGAAAAATGCAGCTTGTGGAGCATTCAAAACATCAACTGCTGGCAGCTGTGTTTTTAAGCCTTTGGAGAGGCAGAAGGGAAAAAAAATTATTCCAGGAGTCTGTATCTTCCCTTTGATGACTTGTGAGGGTGAATTAGAGAGGAATCCTGTGAGAAATGTGGGTTGGAAGGGGAAAAGTTTTCCTTTCGTCAGAGGATATGGCACTAATATTGTGAGGATTTGTGGTTTGATTTATAAACTTGTGCTTAAAACGTTAGGATCCACAGCACTGTGAAACCACCTGGAATAAAGTTATCCATCAAGTGGCTTATATCATTTTTTTTCCCTCAAGAATACAGACGTCAACAGAAGAGCCTATACAGAAATTTAAGATGGATATAGTCGTTTTTTAAGCTGAACGACACAAAAGGCACAGGCCATGAATTAGTAAAACAGACCGGGACATTTATTTGCATTTTTACACTGAATAACTGCCGCACAAGTCTATGCAATACATTTAAAATCCAAGTCGCTTTTGGTGTTGACTTTAAAACGAGATGCCAGTGGTTTGACATGGCTGCACCACAAGCTACAGAAAACCAGCTGATGTGCAGCTGTGCTCATGCCACAGATTTGACTCACTCTAATGAGGCTGCCTTCATAACCACTGAAAATATCTTTGGTTTATTTGGCACCTACTGAGATAAACAGACGCAAATATGAAAGAATATTTGTGGAGGTCACTTAACCTCATAGCAGTATAGCTAAGAGTCAGCTGAATGGTTCTTTTCTCTGAGCCGCACTTCCAGACAACTGAACAAAGCTGTGATTCTTATTATCCGAGCTTTGGCAGTGGCAAACAGCGTGGACTGGAAGCCATTAACAGCTTGTGAATGTCGACGGTGCAACACTCCCTCAATTAGCGGCGCTCTGCAAGCTCAGCTTCAGATGGAGAGGCCAAGAAATCCTTCAGAGACACATCAAGACCGTATGAATAAAGACATAAGAAGCAGATGAGAGTTCATGTTTAAAAGATTGAAGTAACAAACTACTTAAATGGACCAACAACTGGCATGAATTCAAAGCAGCGTCCATGTGTCAAGTTTTAAACATAAGGATTTCATGCATGCAAACATACAGTAACTGATAAAAATCATTTTGAACGACAGGACAAGAGAAAAGGACTTTTAAATACGATGCTGCAGACTTGCAATCTATAAATTATTTGCTGTAAAATAATTCAACGTATTAAGGAGCATACCAGTCTATTTTTGACTTCTCACCATCAGCAGACACCGCCCCTATCTTCTACAAATGGTGTTGTCACTGCCATTCATGTTGAAACAGGTTATAGAAACATAGTAGGACACATGAAAGTTGCTAGGTATAGGTAAATCACCCTTCTTAACAGAACGCCTGTGTTTATTAAGTCTAAAATCTCGCTCTTGAGTAAGAGAGAGAGGGGAGCTGGGAGCCCCGACAGTTATTACGCCTAGAAAAATAGTTCCTTACAAGTGCTGCCTTTCTAGTTTGTATATTAGTGTAAAAAGGGATTTTGGCTCAGATGTTCTTTTTAACTAACGCTGCCACAACGTAACGTTTATTGAATATGGACAAAATGTAAACAAACACAATATCTCAGAGATAAGGCTATTTTGGGAAAAATGGGTGGGGTTTATGTAACCTATGGGACCAATGTTGACAAAGGACATGACATGTAGGAACACTAATATGGTCCTTTTAAATTTATGATGAATATTTTTGAAGATGTAAGATTTTTAGCCAGGAAACAACTCAAAAGCTCTTCATTTGTTGCATTCTCTGTGTTAATAAGAGCATTTAAAGGTCCAGTGTGAAGGATTTAGTGACATCTAGGGGTGAAGTTTTAGACTGCACGCAAATGCATATCCTTTGGCTCACCCTCCCTTTCCAAGCATGCAGACAACCTGAGGAATGACCCTTACTGGAGCCACTGATTGATTTGTCCACTCTGGGCTTCTGTAGAAAGCAGACCCTTTCCCTTCTTAGATATACTGTAAAAGACTTACTCTAAGGTAATTAAAAGAAAATTATTTATCATTTTTAAGCAATTATACATTGATAAAAACATACTTATGGATATTATATTTCATTTCATGCCATGTTCTTCATTTGTACAAGCTCTCCTTAAATCCTACACATTTTTTAAAGATCATTTAAATAAAAATGACACTGTAGGAGCAGAGTGATTGAAACAACATGTAACACGATGCTGATTTGACAGAACATGTTGAGACGACATGTGGACCTTGGTGACTGAGGCACCGGGTTAGTCCAGGTCCTGCAGGTATTTTCTCTGTGTCTGGGAGTCTGACAGCTCCTTAAGCAAAGACATCAACATGTGCAACAGTGCTTGTTTCCTAAAAGCTGACACTGACAAGACAGGTACACAGTGAAAAGAATGTCCTGAATCCAGCAGTCCCCTACATAAACACAGCACAGCGGTGTGGCAGTTTAACAACAGGGACATTGTAAAGTGAAGAATGAGGTCTTTTGTATGTAAGAACAACATGAGGCTATGTAACTGGCATTCTGGCTATTAAATGAGAATATTTTCATGCATAATTTTGCACATTGCCGCTCTTATTAGATCAGTTTTTATGCTTTCTAATTTTATACAAATCCTCATAGCATTAGGAAGAACTTGCTGTTTGAAATTCAGAATCAAAATATTAAACTTCAGCCTCTTCTGGCAATTTTATGTTTGTTATCTGCCTCAGTAGAACGCAGTTTCCTGTTAGTCTTTTATAAAAAAAAAAAAAAAAAAATACCTGAGCCAACAGAGCAAAGCAGGCTGAAATTAGAGTCTCAGTGGAGGTAATCGGCTTGTTCCAAAATATGTGCAACTGTCAACATAACAATAAAAGCAGATATATAATTTACACAGACAGCAGGAGGATATTTAACAAGACTACAAAACATGACTGTGTTTAGAAAAGAGCACTTGCATTTTAACGGGAAAAGGCTGATGTGTTTTTATTCTTCTCGATGACCTGTGACAGAATCTAAGTGTGAAAGCTTGTAATGCTGCAAAATCTCAGAAACCCCTCGAGAAATAACCTTGTTTCCAACCTGTGATTACTTCATTTCCAGCTCTCTTCTGTTCTTATGCAGCACAACCGCACTGTCTTATTTCGGGTAACTGAAATGGCAGGTTCGGCTGACTGTGTTGAGATGATATTTCTGAAATAGCATTCTGGGAGAGCTCTGGAAAACAATATCTCCTCTTTAACATGGTGTTGCAAACCACTTCCTTGCACAAGAGGACTTTGAGAAAGTAACAAGGGTTGTTGTGCGTGAATGGAGTGTGTTTTTCTCTCACAATACAACACAGACTGCAATTGAGGTCAGTGTAAAAACAGACCTCAATTTCATCACACCGGCATTAAGTCTTCTGCATGACTTTCGCCAGCGTCATCTGCTTTCACTAGGATTTTATTCCTAACATTTTTCCCTTTATTCAGATCTGAGAGCGTAAAACTCTCCTCAAACCATTAAAATAAACAGAACAGATGGAGTGATCTCGATGCGTAGTAGGATTTTTAAGACACTGATGTATGTTTTGTTTGCTCCCTAAACCCACCACTCATCACCCGTTACGCTCCATTCAACAGACTCTGTCTCTTCTCTGTTAAAACAAACCTTTCACTTTTTCTTAAATCCCTTTTTGTGAATTACAGACCAGGTCTTATTTTTTTTGCCCCTCTTCTATCCCATGGAAGTGGTGGGGAGGAATTATTGCTTGTTTAAATATAAACTCAAGTGCCGGCCCCTGCGTGGCACAAGGTTCCAGTAGCTGCTGGTTGACCACAGAGGAAACAGAGTGCTGCTGTTTTAGCGTGCTACTCCTCCGTCAGAGCAGAGTTCAAAGGGAAGCAGACTGACTGTGCACAGACCAAAGCTTCCTTTTCCCTCCTAACGGTTTCCGCACCTTCCAGAGTCGGAATATGAAAGAAACTCCCGGCCTCTTGTTTCATCATATAGTTAGTGGGAAGTGTTTGAACACCGCAGTCACAATAGTTTCGCTCTACAGCGAATGATTGAATTTGACATTTCATTTCTGAATCATCCCCCGTTTCTTTAGGTGTTTTATCAAAATTCACTTAAAATACTTTTGAAAGTGTATCTTTAAAAAAAAACAACAACAAAAAAACAAACTTGGCCTGATAAAACACAGAATAAAAGTATAAAACAAAGCAGGCAATTTTTTTTTAAAAAAAGGTGATGGATATGGAGCCCAAAAACTTCAAAAGAACTAATCTAAGTTTTGTCTACTTTTTATTTATATACAGTAGCATATCTAAAGCACTGTTTTTGGATATTTGGTCACCTGGAAGCTGATTAGTGTCATCTGGGAGACATAAGCTTAATAAATCTGAAATTTATCCACCAAATATTGTCAATCTGTTTATGCAAAGACAAACTCTTAATTGTTTTTCAATTGTGTTTCTTACTGTGAATATGAAATCTATTATACTAGCCTATATGTGTATCCACCCAGGAAGAGACATCCCTCTCATCCCAAGCCTTAGTGAGTAAGTTGATTAATAAGTAAGATGTCCACAAAACATTATCAATCACTGTACTGAAGTATCATTTGAAGACTTTATGTAGTATCGCCTACGGCTCAAATAAAATGAAAATTGACCATTAGATGACGCTTTCCTTCTCTTAAGGGATTTTGAAATAGAGTAACTTCTCGTAATAGTAACTTATTGGATTAATCCGTCTCAGATAGAGCGAGCCCTTGTTTGCGGCCCTTGCATCACTCACTATGTTTTCAGCATGCATCTTCTGTAAGCTTGTGTTGTTGTCAGTAGTGATGTTTTGAGTTTTAGTGGAAAGGAAAGAATCAAATAAAAATCAGAATGAGAAATAAAAGAACAAAAAAGCTTTTGAAGCATGAAAAGAAGTTACAGAGTGGATAAATCAGTGGCCTCAGCTGACTATTTTTACTTGCCAGATTTCACAGCGCTGCAGGCCATTAGGGATTAATGAGGAGTTGAGCCGTTTACTTAAAGCAAGTGAATAGAGTTAAAACATGGCAGGTTAAAACACGGCAGTTGTCTCTTCAGTTTATCTCTGGGCTTTTGTCAGTGGTGGGAGCAGGGATGAAGGGACTCTGTGTGTGTGTGTGTGTGTGTGTGTGTGTGGTCTAAAGAACAGGAGAATTACAGAAACTTAAGTCTAAAATCTTATCTCAGTTTAGGATGACATTTAGGATTTTTGTCACTGCAGAAAGATGTTTTGCAATTTGAAAACCAGAAAACCCCAAAACATATCTTAGGACATACATTTAGCAATTACAAAACTGACTGAACTAAAAAATGTCCTACGTAAAAATCCTTAGGATAGCGCAGTCAACATGAGCACTGAAACTGATTAAAATGCAACTTGAACAGTAACTTCTGGAGAAGCTATCACTGACTGCCTGTGGGATAAGCTAACATCCATGTTAGCCTCTTGGAAAGGCTAATATTGATATTAGCCTGTTAGAGAAGCAATCACTGATGTTAGCCTTCCAGAGATGCTCAAGCTAATCCTGATGTTAGACTGTTGGAGAAGCCAACACTGTTTCTTTGAGAGGCAAAAACTGAAGTTAGCCTGTTAAAAAGATTAACAATAATGTCTGAAAAGCTAACTCTGACTTTAGCCTGTTGGAAAAACCAACACTGACATTAGCCTTATGGAAAGGGTGACACCATTGGCCTGTTAATGAAGCCAATACCGATGTTGTCATCTTGGAAGGGCTAACACTGACGTTAGCCTTTTGGAGAAGCTTACACTGATGTTAGCCTATAAAGGCTAATAGCGATGTAACTGTTTTGAATGGGATTTTGGATTACTGCCGAAAATAAGCTCTGTGACGAACAAAGTTAATGATAGCCTAATCACATGATTTGCTCAGCACGTTAATATTCACAGATGAAAACCATGTATGTGGTTTTTGAAGCGTAAATTAAATTGTCGGAAGCAAAAAGCTATTGTTAGGCTATAAACGAAC
>JAQLOL010000026.1:22628760-22640739 GCA_029783665.1 Naso thynnoides
CCAATTTTTTTTTTTTTTTTTTTTTTTTTTTTTTTTTTTTTTACCATAAAAAATTGTAGGCTACGGGAGGTCTGTGTCTGACTGGAAACAAAAGCCAAACCAATGTTAGCTATGTATAGTAGTTTATAGGGCTGTAAGAGAACATAACTATCTACTACTTTGACATTCGTGTAAATAAATAGCCAACAAATGAACAATAGTGACAGCCACTTCGTCAACATGTTGCAAACAGCCCTCAGTTTTGATGTGCTTTCATACATGTTTTCCACTCTCGTAGCTGCTGTTAGCCGTGATGGTTATTTGCTGCGTTACTCTGGCTCAACAAACAGCGTCAGCTCGCGGTGGCCTTCTGCTTCCACAGAACTTAATCGGAGCATAATTCCAGTTACCATTGTCATTATTACCAGGCTAATCTTCTCTTTTCTTCTATAAACAAAACGACATGTGCCTGGCAAATGATGTGATACTGGTTTCTCTTTGTGCTTAAGAGCTTGTGGTTAAACATCGAACTAGCATTTCTATAATATGTAAGTTTAATGGCACTCTATTATATATTTTGCACTGCACGTTATCGTCGATTTTTTTGGTCAAAGTATTTCGAGACATCACTTTTCCTGGTCAAAGCCGACACAGTGTATATAACGGTAACTGAGTTGAACTTTTGTGACCTGGAACAACGTGTGTGCAGCTGCATGAGTAGGCTGCTGAAATTATACTCGAATAACGTTGTTTACAACAATTACTTGAGTACTTGGTAACTGTACCCATCCTTAATTCTCAGTGTAAGAGCTGCAAAATAGTTAGATGTACCAATTCTAAAAACTTGTTTAGGTTTAGGTTAAGACAACTCATTGGTGTCGTGGATACATGAGATATTTATTTCAGTCGTACAAAAACATTTGTTAAGTCTTAAGAGTCTATGATAGCCGCAGCCCTTAAAGCAGGGTTCATAAAGGTCATAGTTACCTTATATCTAACATTTAGCTAATATCAGCCCAGATATGGCAGTGAATGAGAACAATCCTCTTTTTTATGAACCCCAAAGGCAACTGTATGTCTTATAAATGATGTTTATGAAGGTGTGGTCTTTGATGTATCATCATTTGTTTGATTCTTTTCACCATCAATCATGTTTGAGGGCAGAATCCACATTTTAATGACCACAGTTTAATGAGTTGGAGTATGGGCTCATTACTTTTTGTATTTTTAGAAAATTTAGTTGATCACACAAAGGTTGCGTTCAGAGTGTCCTGATGTTGCTTCAGCACTCTTTGAAATGTAGTGTCTTCTATACAAATGTATGATAGATGGGTATGGAACTAATGCGGGTTTTGATCACACTGACACATTTGTATCTGTAAAGAAAAATGCTTTTGAACAGTAGAGTGATGAATTCACTCTGTTGCTACTTCTATTGTTGAACAGAGAGGTGAAAAATGTCTCATGTTCGCAGCATTATGCAAACATGTCAATGATCTGCCTGAGAAAATCCATCACCACGAGCATCCGATGCTGCGAACCACGCCTGACACAAACCAACTCAGTGACCTGCTTTAAATCTCAAGTCGGGCCTGTCAGCAGGTGTGAAAGCAAATAAAGTGCTGAACAAACTTTGGCTGTAAATGCCGAAAAATGAAAGATAGACTCTGCCATGTAAATGGCGTCCCATTAGCTGGGTGGCTCTGTGGCCACTAATGCTGCCCTAACTGAGGTAGCTGAACAGATGTTGATTTGATATGGAGGTAACAAGAGAAGGAAGAGGGAGCTCAACGCCTTTTTATTAACTGGTTGGTAACCTGTCACACTCTTCATGCAGAGTCTGTCTTTCAGCATTACACATTCATGAGATGTACTTTGAGCTGCTATCACAAAATCTTCCCTGTGAAAAAGAAAATGGAGTGAGAAAGGTCTCGCAGAGATATAAAGAGAGGCTGCATGTTTAACATTCTGCTCTGTTTCATGGAGCTTCAAAGAGGCTGGCTGTAGAAGAACCTTCATATCTCTCAAAATTTCATCTGAGGGATGCATGTCACTGCAAGTTTGGACTGCACTTCTGACAAATCAACACTTACACATGGCACAATCATTTTTTGATTACTTTATTTTTATGCCTGATGATGAGTAGATGGCCCTCGACAAGGTTCCTGTTTACAACTCGAAACAATGTCCATTTATGCGTTATTACAGCCCAAATGCAATGCATGCAATTTGGGCCAGACTAAGACTACTACTAATAAATCTAAAAATAACTCACTTCTACACAGCAACGCAAGACCATCAATTACAGGCTTATCTACTCAGGAGAGCATTTTCCAAAGCATCACTTTAAGATGTGCCCCTGTGTGCGCCACAGTGTTTCATAACTTTAATTTAAAAGCAAATACCTGAAGACCAGATATGACAGCAGCCACATGTGTAACATACCCCTTACGGCTGGAAACACAATCTGATGACATTACTGACTTAAGTGGCGAACGACCCAGTTTGTGTCTTCTTAATTATCACCTGGATGGAAACACAGACTCCACAATTATTACAGACCTAGAACAAAATCTTTCACTACATCTGTTATTTTTTGACATTTTAAGACTTTTTGGGGGGGGATTTCCAGACACTCTCTGATTTGATCATGCTGATCTCCATCTCTTCATCACCAACAACAAAGATCTTCCTCACAGCGGATATTTGCTTTTGTCAATCACAGGTCTGGCAGCACTGCATTTAGCTGCATTTAGTTGTGTCAGTTCATGTTTTGCGTCCCTGCCCATTGGCATGTCTTACTGGTGCACCTGTGCTCTTCCTGCAGCAACAAGTCAAAATGTTCTCTGTGCGAAAATGTCTGTCAGGTAGCCAAACCCTCACAATTAGGACTCTTCATTAAAGTGACAATATGTTACTTTTTCATCTAAAATAAAAGTTTAAAAAATTATTTTATTTTTAGGCAGAAAAGAGATCATAGCAATGTTTCCATTAATTATAAAGTAAATGTTAAGCAAACTTTTGAAATTTTGCAAAAAATAAAATGCGCATTAGGGGTGTTTTAAACAACTGGTCTGGAGCAAATAAACTAGGATTCAAAGCGTAATTTGATCAGAAGATGGCGGTATAGGTAACATACATGTGTGTAATAAACAGTAGAGGAAGTAGGGTTTGCAGACCGGAAACAAAACGTGGTGGCATTCCGTTGTGGTTTTCCATCTAAATTTGCAGCTGTGTTCTTCAGATGAGATATTGATCTTCATGACGCTCCACATGTCCCTGTTGCTGTTGTTACCAGCCATGTTTTTGCACGTTTGGGGAACATCCAGGAAAACGAATTTATCAAGAGTTGTTTGCCTCAACAGTTGCTGAGCCAGACAACATCTGGGCATTGTGCCTTTTCCTTTTCACACCTCTGCAAGAAATGCCTTGCCTCCACTGTTTCCCTTTTAGTAGTCAAGAATGATTTGCAGACATTTAGTGTGGCAACGTGTGCAGGGACACGTCAGCAATCCATGACATGCACTGGCACACGGTGTAAGGACTTGTAGAAAGAGTGTCGCTACTTCAGCAGTCAACGAGGTGTCCAAGTAACAAGAGAACCAAATGTGCAAAATAACTGGGCACTTCTGACTGACTTACTGGAAGAGTCGCCGTGTTTCATCTCAGGGCTGTTGAATGAATAAAGTGCACCCTTCCTGTAAAGCAGTAAGTGTTGCCAAGTTGTTTTTCTTCAATCGTACAAGGACAGTGGCTCCTCATGAAGCAACAAAGTTACAAATTGCAAATGGTATTGTATTCAGTACAACAGTTTCCACAATGGGAGGGCAAAGCCAAGTGTCAGGATATTATCCTTTTATGATATTATGTCCATGCTCTTAAAAAATACCTTTTAAAAAAATCACTGAATGGATATTAAATTAAGTAGTCTCTTGAGCTTGCCATCATCTCTCCTTTTTTAGTGAGTGTTACAGCTGAGTAACATTCCAGATCGCCAGCAGTAGAAGCTGGAGTGACACGGTATGAAGCAAAACATTTTCCAGGACCACAGACAATCCTGTATTACAGAGGAGCTGCCTTGAGTGTGCGGTCATTTCAATCTTATTTTATTAAACTGAGATTGCTGCAGATCCTGTTCAGCGCACACACGATTGCACACATTTGGCAAAATCATTCCAGTCAGTCATAAGACCTAATAGCTAATGTGCATTTTCATTCCATTCCAGCCGTAGAAATTGATACCCTCCCATGGGGATACAAGTGTAAGCACGCCACGGCCGAGCGTATCCAGTCTGCAACGAAAAACCTATTTGTGCTTTGGGAAAAGCCGTACATTCTCAAAATAGTATGTGTGATTGGGTTACCGTCTCTGTATGCCACTGGCATCGTGTCGTATATCACATCTCACCATGTGTTAGGTGACATAATCCAGCCAGCATGGGACAGCGCTGCGCTGATGATTACTGGGACAGGTGTGTTTTTTATTTCTCTCCCTAAACACAGTGAGCTGGGATATTTCACATCTCCATTTAATAGCTCCTGGTTCCTTTTCTCACTCTCCTCCAATGGCACATAAAGAAGACACGGAGGTGGTTTGATTTCCGCGGGCATGCGTGACTTATGAGTTATTGTAAGTATTTTAGGTAATGGGAGCTGAAAGCAAGAAAAATGTCTCCGCAGAACTTTAGAAGAATGTGGGATGCACGGCATGCTCCATGAGCAATACATGGAGAAAAAAAGTCGATTCTATTAAGATTTAATAACATTCCGGCTGAACCCTCAGAACATGAGGCTGTGCTACAGGAAATACACATCTAACATTTACTTTATGATTGACTTTGAGTTTAAGTACTGAGTCCACAAGACTACTTTTCAAAGCTGGGGCCCAGTCTGATCGAACACAAGGACAAAACAGTGCTGACTTCAAAAATATCTAGAATATTGTTAAGCGATCATTACAAGCTGTTGTCGGCAATGTAAAGAGCTGCTGAGGAACAAACAGATCAACATTTAGAGGACAATCAAGATCTTGTTGGTTGAAGGTTAATATCAATACAATGCAAGGTCATCGCCTGGAAATACTGGTGTGCTGCCGAGCTCTTATCTAAATTTCATTGCAATTTATGAGAATCACAAACATTTATCAATCAAGTTAGAAGTACAAGGAAGTTATGTAAGTGCATAAGGTGCCAACATTCAGTCATCACCACCAACAATGACGATGACAATAGGTTACCTTGTGCAAAAGGTAGGTGCAAAACAATGTAATGCTCTTTGCTGTGCAAATGGGCGATATGTGTGTGTGTCTGTGAGTGTGTGGGTGCTTGACTGTGCATGTGTATGCACGAGTGCACGCAGACTGTTCAAGAGGGCAGTGATAGAGGAAGGGTTTTTGTCTACTAAGATTATTGCTTAAGGAAAGAAGCTGATCAGGAGGTCTGAGTCCTTTTGGGCTCTCACTCCCTGACTCCTCTGAGTGGACCGTGGTTGGAAGAGAAAGTGGCCTGGATATGTGGAATTGGCCATGATTTTACCAGTGTTTGTGAAGCAAATGAGCTGCTGTGACTGAGCGCAGCGCCTCATTGAGCCAACCTAACCTAACGTGCCTAACATGCATGTTTTTGACGGTGGGAGGAAACCAGAAGGTACAGAGGAAACCCGCGCGGACTCGGGGAGAGCATGCAAACTCCACACAGAAAGCTCCTACCCCAGGCGGGTATTGAACCCAGGACCCTCTTGATGTTATAGACGAATGGACCTGGATTCGAATCCAGGACCTTCTTGCTGTGAGGTGACAGTACTAACCACTTACGTCATATATGCAGTAAGAAACAAGTCAGCATTTGCCCTGCAAGGCAGTGCACCTTATGTTCTACCTTGTAAATCTGTAACTCATTAAGATCTGATTTAGCACAAACATGGGCAGTAGTTTTCTTTAAGTCCATGTAATTGATGTGTAGAATACAAGAAGAGATTTAACTGTCCTTTGGCATTTGTTGTGTTTTTGTGTAAGATAATTATCTGGGCTTATCAGAGCCCAGTCACTCTGCCCTTAACACATTTTGTACGAGCTCACTTTTTATTTGCACAGTAATGTTATAAAGTCTGTAAAATGCATTTTCATTTTATTGTGCTTTAAACTGCACAAACCAGACATTCAAGGTGTCCGATATGCATTCTGAACTGTATGAGACTTCTCACGCACCAACAGCCCTCACTGCTGCTTTCTAAAATTAGCATTATTAATGATGGTGCTTGATTACCATGAAATGTCTCAGTTGCGTCTGATGAACGCTGCAGCTCTGCTTCACACATGTAGAATCCTTCGTATTATGATGATGAGGAAGAGGAACACCACAGTGAAGTAAACCCATTCAGTTTGTTTCTGCAGTGCTGTGGTGCTTTGCACAGTTTGACCTCTGAGACAACTTGCTTTTTGCTATCGAACAGTGTGGTTACAGTGTTTCTGTGGAATTCTTGGACGATAACATTGAAGAAATGCAACAGAGACACATTGTTAGTGGAAAATATACTCCTGCAGGGAAGTAAAGGAAATAAATTTCAGTTTTCGTGGTTACAATAATCAGCATAATAATTAAAATGTGTTCTTTATGCAAACTGTGTTGCTATAATGCAGTGTCGGAATTAATGGGTTGAGATAGAGAGGTAGGGTGAAGTGTCAAGGCAGAATGGCGCTCCAGGCCAAGAGGGCAAGATTTGCCTTTCGAATCATGGGCAAGATTGCAACAAAGGTGACCACAGAAACTTACAGCTTATTTACCAAACTTATTTTTCTCTGTTAATGAAGATTTAAAATTACGACAACCATTGTATACTCCACTAGATCATAATTTGTGTTCAATTGCATCATTTGTGCAAGTGAAGGGAATACGGCCTGCTTATATTAGCCCTGTTCAGAGGGGGGAGGGGGTTTTCTGTTTTCTGTCATTAACTATAGTAGATATAACCATTATTGCAGCCCTGTATCAGTTGTAGAAGTCCCAGACATGTTGGAAACCTTAACTGTCATGTCTGTGTTCATAACATCATCTAGTAAAATACTGTGTAACACTGCTCCATTTCAATTTCATTAAAATAAAAAGAAAATATTTTGAGAAGGAAACTCCTGCTATCACTGTTAGAAAGCCGTCAAACAGCATTTCCAGCTCAGACGAGCACGCTGGAAATCAGCTTCTAAGAGTCAGTCGGGGCTTTAATATCTCATCGCTCTCCGGGTTGGTCCTCCCTATATTAACTAGTCTCTTGACTGTTGCATTTGAGACCTTTTCGATAATAATTGATCATTGTAGCTGTGCAAAAAAAACCAAACAAACCCCAAACATGACATCTCCTGCGATTAATCGAGCAGTCGTTAGTTTTACTGAAGCAGTTGATGACCTCTAAAATGCAGCAGATGTGAATTCCCTTGCACCTGATACGGAGCTAATCAGGGATGATTTATGTAGAAAGTGAGCAGTATACAGATACTGCAATACCAGTTCATTAACACAGTATCATTCACAGTAATCTAAATTGACATGTGTATTTGATTCCAAGCTCTTAAATCTCAGTGCTATTTATAAATAAGAGTTTATTTCCTCACTTGTGTCTTGGTCACTCCTCCACATTTTATATGGATAGATACCTATCAGAAATGGCTGCATTTACCAGTATTTTATCCCAAGCTCTTTTCAAGTTGCACT
The DNA here is from genome assembly GCA_029783665.1 of Naso thynnoides. Lineage (NCBI taxonomy): Eukaryota > Metazoa > Chordata > Actinopteri > Acanthuriformes > Acanthuridae > Naso > Naso thynnoides. The sequence goes on from JAQLOL010000026.1 coordinate 22,636,443, forward strand.
TATTCACCCATTAACACACACAGACAAACACTACAAGTTGCCGGCGTGACTATGGGGAGCATTATGCGGTTCAGCGTCTTGTAAGAAGACATAAAAAGCAGGGGATCGAACCGTTTCGTACAGTGTCTCCAAGAACTTCTGTTCCATCATATCCTACAAGACTCACGCGTGAGATTCTTTAGCATCTTATCTGGGTCAAGCTCCCCGACCTGTCAGTCAACTGCAAGGCGATACCCATGAAGTCCGATGCACTGGGGAGAAGAGTCATTACAGGACACTTTGAAATACCTCTCTGATATAAGGTGATGACATCTGCCAAACTGTACAGACATGCCCTCCATAGATGTATCCAAGGTCAACTCATCTCACTGCCAAGTTGTCTTTTTTTCAATTTTTTGCTCACTGGAATTCCATTCAAAAAAGACAACTGACACTCGCAGGACAACTGAGGTCTATATTAAAACAGTATCAAGTCTCCCACTCTCGCAGTCTTTGTCAAAAGGTTTAGTAATTTCTGTTTTACAGGGAACCAGTTCTGTAACAACAAGAATGATAATCATTCTTGGCAGCACTGATGGAAGATCAAACAATCGTGTCGTAAAGCCATATTTTATACTACATAGATCAGTTTGCTTGCCTTGACATGCTCAGTTTTCAACATACCCGTCAAAACTGGGAATTGAAAGAAAGGGAATTTTTCCAGCACCTCACCCTGCACTTACATTTACAGAAGAGAACACACAATGAACACTAAAATCACTTTGAGACAACCGCTTGATTTTACAGAACGCAGCAACAAGGAGTTTCTGCTTTAAGCGGCATCAGAGTCACATAGCAGGTAGAAAGTGAAATGCTGCGAGCATCCATTCCTACATGGCGTAAATTCTCCAAATGGTTTTGCCTCCATGTGATGAACTAAAATACATGTGGCTCATTTTTACAAAAACAAGAAATCTGATTTCGCTCTTCTTTTGGTGCAGTTAAGTTTCTTTTTCTTCTACTTCTTCTCTTTTGGTAAGATAGTAGCCAAACATTTTGCCTTTCTGTCGGCCTGCTCCATCCTTCTAACATTCATCCGTCCTCATTTTCCTTTTCTTGTTGGTTTATTTTCAGGTGCTGTTTGATTGAATGACCTCTTGATGTTTATGATGTTACAGCTAATGGTCTACATACTGCCAGCTGTTATGCTTCCCCTCAACGATGCCGGCAAAGCTATTTTTGCTTTTAGAAAGTTTAAAAATAAGGGAGATTTATGGGAAAATGAATAGGACAGTGGAAAAAAAGGGTATTATGGGGGAAAACTGAGATTCTTGACAGGCCTAGTTTTCAGTGAAAATTTCCTATTAAATCATATATTTTTGAACAAATTCTGATGTCATTTAAGTTTCTTAAACCATGTAAATGTGTTATTTCAGTCTGAACACCAGTGCAATCCCTCTTTAAAATTGTACCTGTTCAGAACGAGACAGTTGCTTTGCCTCTGGTAATGTTGCTAGAAGCTGTCATGAGAACTGCTCTACTAAACTACTCTATACTTGACACTTTGTTCCTTTAGTCCTCAACAATACACCTGCCATGAGACACTTACATCCCCAAGCAATGCTAGAGTTTAGAAGCTCACATAAAAGGAGGGATGCACATTTCAAGCAAAAAACGTGTTCGGTTTTTATCTCCTACAATTGTTAAAATTCGGCCCAGTGCGTACTTTTGTAGATCTCTGAATTATTTGGTCAAAAATAGCTGAGTTAGGGGGAGAGAGGGAGCTGCAAGCTGTTGAGAGAAAGTTATTACACCTGGAAAAATAGTTCCTCACAAGAGCTGCCATCCTAGCTTGAATATTAGGTTGAGGAAGGATTTTGACAAAGACGACCAAACACGATATCTCATCAATAAAGCTATTTTGTGAAGAACAGGTGGGGTTTATGTGACATATGTAGATGATGTTGACATGGGACAATGATGTGGTAACACTGGCATGGTCATTCAATAGTGAACGTGAGGTAATCAACTGGCTTCTGTCATTGTTAACGGCTAATTATTTGGGACTAGGCTATACTAAACTGGCAAACTCACAGGATTTTCTTGCAGTGTTACAGTGTAACATCTCTGTCTTCATCTGTTCTTGAATGTACTGTAGGGTGCAAGCTGTACCCAGCATGCAGTGTCACAGTTAAAAAATAGTTTTCTCAGCAACACACCAGCCAAATTTGAAGTCAATTTGATAAACGGTTGTTGAGAAAATTGAAGGACAGACAAATATTAAGAATACAGGCAGTCTAACTTTTTATATTTGAGTTAGATAGTTTTCAGTGATACATTTGTTGGCTGGAGTGACTCAGTTTTCTCTTTATGAATGGAAAAGGCGAGTTCCATGACCCTTCTGTCCTTTAGCGCTGCTATGAGGGTAAGCACACCTTCCTTTGTATTTGTATTGTTGACCCACAGCAGCAACATGTCAGCCAGAGCAGTAAAACAGTAGGTCAGGACAACAATCAGCCCAGTAAAAACAACAAAACACAAGAAAGGGAGCTGCGGAAACGGTGCTAACTCACAGTGAATGACAGGTATTTGCTCTGACAAGTCATCTTGACTTCAGGCAGACATGCTCCACCCTTCATGTTTAGACTGCACCAGGCAGACATTTCCCTCTGCCTGTCAGAACCAATGTTAGCATTGGGACTATTTACAGCACCTTGTTTAGAGGCTGATATTTATACTGCATACAGTACATTTTTCTGCTCTGGGAGATTCAGAAACATGCACTTGACTCACAATTGCTCCCTTTCTTTTTGCTTTCTTTAAATCAGTCTGCTTCATGTGGAGCTGCTTTGCTCTGTGCCAGCTGGTCAGACTGTAGCTACTTGACTAATAGTGCAGAAACAGCTGATAACATTCACCCTGTTCTTCCGCTGAGGAAGCGAAATTGCTTTTTAATTCAAGTAGTTTCATTCCGCAGATAAGGAAAAAACATGATAGAAATGTTATCTGTATTTATTTTGCTTGCGAGGGAAAGTGATAATAAAAACCATTTACATCTACTGAATGGTAGCTTTCACAACAAGCATTCGCAACAGAAAACTGACAGTGTCAAAATAAATATATTGCCAGATATCGTTAAGCTGGTTGTGTGACACATAGCCAACCCTTATCAGCAAACCGCTAACATTTCAGAAAGTGGGTTTCTTATTGGAGGGCAGTCCATGGAGGCAGTACAATGACAGCAATGCACAAGCTGAAGTGATAAGAAACTGAAAGAGGAACATGATGCCAATTTAAATATAGATTTTCAAAGGTATAATTTACCCAGGCCATGTTTGCTGAGCATGAATGAGTTTCCTTAACAACACCCTCAATTTAACTCACACAGCTTCAGACACACCTAGGAGCCACAAGAAAACCCAGTGAACTTTTAATAACGACTAATCCGCAGTTCAGGGTTAAGTGTCTTGCTTAAGGGCATTTTAGGAGTACGGGATATGATAAAAAAAAACAAAAACAAAAAACAAACAAACAAAAAAAGCATGAATTCACAATAGCTGTGACCAGCAGCTAACAATTACTGTCTGCATTGATGCCTCCTTTAAGAGTCTACAGTCTATCACAAATGGTTGATGAGTTATTGGAGGGGGCGTGGCTTCAGTATAGGGGCGTGGCAAGCCATGTCTAAAGTGTGTGTCTGTGTGTTTCTACAAATTTTGGCCATGTTACATGAATCCATTTAGAAGTTATGTGCCAATTTGTTACAGGCCAGCCCCACTGCCACGCCCCCTTTATGCCAGCTTGACCCGAACAGTTAATCAGCCGTCCTTTGGCTCATGACCAACCTTTCCACTAAATCTTGTGCAAGTCTCTGGATCCACTTAAGCCAATGGCACGACCACAAACAAACACGCTCATGCACACACACACATACACACACTTGACCTCTATGCCAAAGTTCAGCCTCCTAGGGTGAAAACTGTGGCCACCAAATAGTGGAAATTTTTTTTGTGGAAAAACCTCTTACCCTTCCTTAAACAAAGGTACAGATAGAAGCACATAGGTCCACATAAAATACAGTGAGTGATTCAGGGGCGTAGCTAGTGATTTTGGGCCCCCAGAGAGGAAAATTACACAGGGGCCCCCTTAGCCAGTCGGCCAAGCAAAAAAAGATTTGCATCGTTTTATGAATATCTATGCATTTTAATGTATTTTTTAACTGTCATTTCCCTATATTAATTATTATATTTTTATATTGTGCAATATTTTTACTATGGTTACATGAAATTTACTTGTCGTATTATAGTTTCACATTTGT
>JAQLOL010000026.1:22640839-22652966 GCA_029783665.1 Naso thynnoides
TTTTTTTTTTTGTGATCAATTTTTTTATTGTCTTTCCATCTCAAAAGAATAAACATAAAAGAAACCAAAAAGAGTCAATCAGTCAGACAACCAAACAAATGAACAAACAAATAAACAATAACAACAAATACTACTACTAATAACAATAAAAATGAAACAAAACCAACAAAGCAGCAACAAACAAACAAAAACAAAACAAACAAACAAAAAAAAGTCTGTTGGTTATCATTGTCTGAAAAAAAAAATCTTTTCAATCAGTTCCATCAAAGGAGTATTGATTTTTTCTTATATTAAAGCTGTTTTAATATAAGAAAACAAAAGAATTGTTTACTGCGATTTGTTATATCTAGTTATAAATGATCAATCTGCTGCTAACCAAGGCAGCAACTAGATTAATGACTATGTTGTATTTAGGAGGAACCTAGTGTGGATATTTTACTAAAGCCCAAAACAGAGCTGAAATAAAAGGTTCTCTTTGCATGAAAGAAAATACATCCATTGGACAGCTTGTCTACAGTTGTTTTGTTTTGTTTTTTTAATCCAGTTTTCTTATTGCTGTGGGCCTAACCTTGCTATAACTCTTGTTTTGACATCTTTTTCTTCTTCTCTTTGTAAGCACTATTTGTGATTTTTTTTTTGATGAGATCACTGGACAATTGTGTACAGCATGTAGGCCTACAATACAGCTTGCTACATGGAACAGCTTTGCATCTTCAAAGTGAAAGGTGGAAAAGAACAAGCATTTTACTTAAAGTTTTATGGGTAAGATCTATAATGTGCAATACGTTGCACATAGTGACAAAAACACAGAAAAGTATGACCCACATTTAAAGAACCCCTCTACAGCTTTACTGTTTAGGTTAAATTACACCACTATATTAAACTTAATTTTCAGTCGCAACAGGCAGCTGTTTACTGTGAAAAATCACACAGTTTGATAAAGGTTTGGCACCAACAGTGCAAGACAAAGTCAGGAACCAGCTGGAGAAAAAGTGAAGAAATTGGAAAACTAAAGAGCTGGATATTTCCCTCAGGAGTTGGTGGAGCCCAAAACAGAACTAGCTACCAACAGCTATGAGTAGCTGAAAAACATGATTCCAAAGAATGAGAAACATTGCAGGTGGACGCGTAAACTGCTTACTCACACGTTCACAAAAGCAACTTTTGTTTACAGGTTTTTTGGCTGCCCTAAAGCAGCCAAATAATCTTGCCTAATCTTGTTATTGCTATTATAATAAGAAAAGACTGTACCACCTGGTCCACACGTCCTGCGTTCACCTCAGCAGCGCGTGTGCGTGGATGTCTGTCTACACAGAGTTCTCCTTTGATAATTGGTAAAGATAATGAAATCAGTGGTGCAGTGCTATTAAAGAGGTGCCGGAGTGCACCCATGATGCATGCATTCACGCACGCACCGCACCATTACTTTAGTTATTTAGTACAGTGGTTCCCAAAGTGGGGGTCGGGACCCCCCAGGGGGTCTCATGACACAGAGGAGGGGGTCACGAGATGCCTTTCAAAGAACAAATAATTTTTTTAAATAACTTAAAATTACATATTTAACCCATCATTGTAGAAATTCTGGTTATATTCTTTGTTATATTCTGTCATAAATTACTTTAAAATAATATTACGGCTGTTAAGCTGTTGCTCTTTTGTGTTTCCATAGGCTTACAGTGTGTGTGCGTGGCTGTGCATAACGTTATGTGCCACCTCCAAGGTCAATGTTGGTCCCACGTCTCTGGTGTCCTTGTTTTGTGGGTCCCGGGCTGAAAAGTTTGGGAACCACTGATTTTATAAACACTTTTGTCCAAATCGACTTAAGACATTTTGTCAACAGCAGTGGATCAGCCAAATAGTATGAGAGTACCTGTTCATTTTTTTTTTTTTAAGCTTCAGAGGGACAACATAAAGCTAGCATTAGTAACATCAGAATATGATAGAAGTCAGCCCGTCAGGACTGCCCCATAGCCTAAAGTGGGCTTCGTTTAACTTCATCATTGTACTTTTTTTTTAAACCTGTTTCAAAAAAGAGATCTTTTACCTTTTAGATCATCCAAAAGAAAAAAGGATGCTTTGCTGTCTTTTTATGTTGATTCTTTTCTTTCATTTTAATGTTGAAAGATGATGCACGATGACATACGCTTTATTTATAATTTAAACGTTTGTGCTGGGTCCCAAACATCTTAACAGTACTTTACCTATGATATAGTTATGTTAGACGACATTACCTTGGCCTCCTATTTCTGCTTGATTCTTTCCATCGATTCAGGGTTTTTTAAGTTCTTCCTCACCTAGTGGGGGGGTTTAAGGACAGAGGATGTCACATCTGTCCAGTGTGTGAAGCCCCCTGAGACAAATTGTAATTTGTGATTTTGGGCTATACAAAAAAAATTTTGATTGATTGATTGATTGATTGATTGATTGATTGATTGATTGATTGATTGAAACTTGAGACACTTAATAAAATGAGGCATTAATTGCTACTGGTTTATATGGCTAAATATTTTTCACCTGGCGAAAAAAGTGGAGGTGCACCGTTCCAGTGACATTTGACAGGTGGGCTTTTCTAGAACTAACAAGAATTCTATTTACAAGAAAAAGTTTTTTGCCAATGTTTCAAAGTTAAATATAGAACTGAAGGTATTCTTTACATAGTGAGGGGTTTTATTTTGAAAGAACAAAAAAAGTTAACAGATTATTTCTCTGTTTATTTTGGCAAAGAATTGCACAAGGGTTGTGGAAAAAAACAGGCGAGACTCCTGAGCTTTACTGCAGACGCGTGAAAGGTGTGTGTCATGCACCTCCCATGCATGCTGTGCGGTGGCTCTGATCTGTTAACATGGACACCAAAAAAGTAAGGCGACACAGACATGCTGCTCGTGCAGGATGTGTGGCCCAGGTCCTAGCAAAGACAGCTCCGCTAAAATTGATAGACTTGGTGTCTGTGGAGAACATTTCTGCTCCAGTAGAGCTTAAACATGTGACCCAGATCCCTTGAACTCTCTCTTGACTGCTTGAGGAGTTGGGGGATACGTTGCTCTTGCTGGCTGAAATGACAAACAGCAGGCAGGCGGTGGCATGCTTTGCTTGCCAAATACAGCACGCCAGGTTCAAAAAGTGCTGACAGGGGAAACATAGACACTGTTATCCAGGGTCCCTCACTCTAGAGCGAGATGTTGAGGGGAAAAACTCCCCCTGCAAGGAGACATAAACATGCCTGTGTTCAGTGGTTGATGGTTTCTTCTGCTGCTATCATGGAAAAAACATAACAGCAAAATTTGGGATTTTCTTTTTCATATTCAATGTTTACATGGGAACAGACGTGTTTTGAAGATGGACGACCCTGTGAAAGCAGTTAAAAACCCATTGTTCATATTCAAAGCTACAATGGTTCATTTAGGAAATGAAAAATCATTTTAATCATCCTCACAAGCCTTCTTTTATATATGTGGTTTTCATCTGACAGAAGTGATATACTCAATGTAATTGTTGCCCTCTTTGCTTCCCGCTGAGTTCATTGAACATTCGAGCCGGCCATTTTCTTTGATGGTTTTAATTCAGCCGAGCATACCGGCTGCTAGTGCGCTGCCCACTACAATGATTAACTGCATAGTGCTGCATTCATTCATTCAAGCATATCCATCAAAGTGCAGCCTCTTCTAACTGGAAGCAAGCTTTCCCAGGGAAGCAGCCTCAGGAAACATCTGACCTGTATTAAAGAACGAGTGGAGATTCTGAGACTGGCCAGTTTTGTTTCACCGGTTTAAGAGGCATATCGTAATTTCAAATTAAAACACAGAGTTAAGCACTATGGAAACCACTTAAAATAACAGAGTGGAAACTTGAATGCCAGCTAGCCACACTTGTTGCTGCCAGTGAAAGAGGCTTACACCTATATAAATCACCATGTTTTCTCTTGGACACATTTGGTAGCAGAGGAGGAAAAAAAAAAAAAAGGCCTGCTCTTGACTTTGCGTGCATTTGAGGCAACATAATGTGCCTGAGTTTGTGTGTAAGATGATATCTATTTCAAACAACTTAAGAGCTGAAAGAGTCACACCTGAAGTGGGAAACACTTTATTTTTATCACTGTTTGTTTCCATTTGATAGTTTTTTTTGTCTGTTTTTTTTATTATATCCCCAAATATTCTGAATCCAGGACTATCCTGGGAAATTTTATTATACAATAAATTTATGTTAATGTTATGACGAATCAGAGTATTTAATTCTTTCAGTGTTGTGTCTTTCTCCCTTTCAGTTTGGTACGGAGGATGGCTATAATTACTGCAACACCCATGAGCTTCAGCTGTCATTTCTAAAACGAAAAGGCAAGTTCAGAGGGTTCATGACAACATTCAGTGTGTTTATACGCACAGCTAAGTTGACCTATGCTTATTGCTCAATTAAGCCCATTAATTGGACCACTGTCCTTGTCCCAGTATACAAAAACCAAAGGAGATTTGATTTATTGACAGAAGTATGTCAGACTCCTCGACAGTAGGTGGTGTTATGCCCCGTTTTAGCTAGTTGCCATTGGACCTCCTGTTGACCTATTACGCCACACACCAAACAAGTGACAAACAAGTTAGCAAGCAGCAAGCAGGTTCAAACAGCAAAAACATTGACAACTATACAGCGCTCTACATTTCACTTTATTTGTACTCTTGGTTTTATAGCATCTTCTGTTTCCCTTCTGGTTTTCTTCTGGGAATCTATGCTGTTCAGCTTTCGGGTCACAGACCACCACAGAACTATGGATCATATGTAGAGCGACTCCGCCAGTTTGGGGCCAGTTGAGGCGCATGTACCTAAAGTGTTTTTTTAAAGCCTTACTTTTTGTAACTTGTTGCTGGCAACCATGTTTTTCTTATTAGCTGTGCTGAAGTTTTCATTATTATTATTATTATTATTATTATTATTATTATTATTATTATTATTATTATTATTATCATCACTACTACTACTTTAAAGGGTAGAGGGATTCAAGCACATTTATTATAATGGTGCACAAATGACAAATGGAAGAAGATTTGCTGTCCAACCACATGTGAACTTTCCTCTGGAATGTCTGTGGTGTCGTCCAATGAGGTATTTTGTGGTGCCAGCCGGGCCAGGTGCCAATAATATTCAAGTCCTACTTAGAGCCATTCACACCAGGCAACTTTTTCAGCATCATGTAAACCAGGGGCTCTCAAACTTTTCAGCCCATGACCTCCTGAAAAAACGGTGCCAGAGACTGGGGGCCCCCATCAGCCCTTAAAGTGCATATAACATAGTGCACATCCACGCAAACACACTACTAGGCCTAACTGGCATCAATACAACTCCAAAAAACAGCCTAACGGGCAGAATACTATTTTAAGTTATTTCAGAAAGAATATAGCGACAATTTATACAATAATGGGTTTAATATGCAATTGTAAACTTTTTTTTAATTATTATTGTTTTTGAAAGGTATCTTGCGGCCCCACTCTCTGTGTCACACGACCCCCCGTGGGGTACCGACACCCACTTTGGGAACCACTGATGTAATCTGAGTGAATTTAAACTGCTGAATGCATTTACAGGTTTCCTTATATAGAGTGTTTCATTTCGGGTTCATGGCGGCACACCACACAGGATTATAAACTCCGCAATTAGATGTGTCTTAGCAAAATGTTTCTTTGGAGTTGTATTTGAAGTCACCCCTCACAGTTTTAGGCACAGTACAAAGGTTTGTACCTTTGACATTTGATCAAAGAAGCAGATACTTCCTAATACGTTTGTTAATCTTTAATCAAGCCCTCAAGCTGATTCAACTGTCAGTCAACTTAACTTGCTAGAACGGGACTTTTCTCCCACTGAATGACTGGTGTAACTCCTCCCACTTCACTACATTTTAAGTGTGCCATTAACAACTGTTGTATGGCTTCTTTAATGAACGGGTGACGGAAGCTGCACATTACACCTGAAAAAGTCACATTTCCCAACCAGGCCACCCACTCTCCTTCCTGTTCTTTTAAGTCCCCACTCTAAACTGCTTATTTATCTGCATCATAATCGAATGAATGCACAATGCACCTCTGTATCTTCAACCCTGCACGCATGTATGTGTACATGGAAAACCACACATGGTCCACACAGGCCTGTGACCTTTATAACCCCATCCTCCCCCTAATCTCCTAATCTTTAGCGGAACAGCAGCCTCTGTGATCATTGGCAGGTCTGGTGCACTGCATACCTTCCTCCAGTGGTGCTCTTGGGGGGATATGTGGGAATAACTGCAGGTAATCCTCATCTCCTACTAATATTTGCAGCCGGATTTTTCTAATAAGACCTAGGCTTGTGCTTACGGGTGGGTTAGGTGAGGGGGAAAACATGGCCTTCTATGGGAAAGTAAAGCAAGACCACTTCAGAGAAATGATATGAAGAGACGCCCCCTGAGATGTTGTGTGTGATTGAGAAGCTCAGATGCATCCACAGCTGGATGTGCAGCATTCTACAACTGGCAACTCTGGCAGCAGATCACAGCCTAATGGAAAAGGGCACCATACACACTGTAGCACGAAGAAAGGCCATCTCAGTGTAATGAAACAAGCTCAGAGAGGCTGCAATGTTTCACGGCTGCAACTGTAGCTTCCTGGCGATATGCCTCACACTATTTTCAAACACGGGAAAATAACATGTGACTGAAAATTGCTCTAAAAATGATGCTCTATTAAATTTACAGACCATAATTACTGTAGTTGTTTAAGAAATCACAACTCCAACCAACGAACCCCATTTATATGATCTAAGATGATATACATGATGATATACATCTACAGATTTGCTTTGCCTCATGAAGGAAACATGATGTTTCAAATGTCATTTGGACAATTGAAACCCACACAACTTAAAGTTGGGGTAGGCAATTTATTTTTTGGTGTCACTGGACAAAAATTTGGTAAGACTTTTCTTAAGGCATGCATCTATTTTACATTAAACACACTTGTCATGTGTTATAGGTGGTTGTGGTTATGGTTAGGTTATAACTATCATTATACAGCATTTAAGGTGCATTATAATGCATTATAAGTATGTTCCTAATGCTTTATAAATCCATGCTTTCAAAAAATTCCATAATTACCTTTCAGCATATTATAAGGTGAAGGAACACTAGACCTTGGCATCTCTCCTTGGCTCTGCATTCAGACCATGACAGACATTTTTTGGCCAATCACGGGTCATTTCAGTAAGCATGTGTTCCTATTGGCTGCTCTATGCTGCACTTCTTAGGGACAGGTGATGTTGGTACGAACTGATTGGCTGTTGAAACAAGAGACGCGCCGCACACTCTAAAACTGCCCTCTGGCACCTTGACAAGCTGAGTTGCAGGTGACGCTGTCAGCTGGCTTGAGTCAAACTGAGACGGACCAGTATACACTGTTGCAACTTTACCTGCAACCGTTTCATCTGAGCGTGAAGCTGTGATGTAAACTGGCCCTAAGAAAGAGAGCGACAACAATCAAAATAAACGCAAGCCGGAGCAAAAACAGGGAGGGGACAGTGTAGAGGACTTGCTTCCCTAAGAGTCTCGTGCTACAGCTAGCTTGATTTCCAGACACTGCTTACTCCACGTCAAAATGTCATTTCAGGTCAGGTCAAGGTCCAGGTGGAGAGATTTTTGTCGAATCCCAATTATTATTTTCATCCTTACTCCTTCCCCTTCCCCCACCCCTCGCCCCTTGAAACGGAGTTGCAAGAGGTAGGGGCTGAAATATTCCCCTATGAAATGGGACAGCCCTTCGTGGCTCTGATATGTTATCATAAGTTGTCAGTGGTGCGGTAAATACATGCAACGATTTTCCATCAAGGGCGAAAATAGTGCACAAATCAGCCTTGCAACAATGCTAACTTAGCTAATTAGCTAACACGCTGGATAGGAGCAGGCACACATACACAACTAGCGATTTATGTTACCGCTCTGTTATACATTGAAATGGCATTAAACTAAGGTAATCCAGAGGGTGTCATAATTATTTACTTGAGAAAAATACTTAAATTTGTGCATTGTGGGAAATTCCTCCTACCCCTCCGTTTGTAGTATGCCCCTGAAAAATCTCCGTTTGAAGGGCCAGATAGCCCTACCACTTACCCCTTCCCCTCTGCCTCAACATGAATTGGGACACTCCTACCCCTTCACGTGAACACGCAAAAGGAAGGGGTAGGGCTAAGTGGTGAATTGGGATTCAGCCTTTATCTCTGCACTGGTCTGGGAACACCTTGGGATCCCACATTCAGAGCTGGTCGATGTGGCCAGGGAAAAGGAAGTCAGGGTCTCCCTGCTGAAACTGCTGCCTCCTTGACCCGACCCCAGACAAGCGGTTGTCTATGGATGGATGGATGGATCGACTTAGATTTGACTTTGACATTTACAATATTAAACTCAGGCCAGACTGAGTGCTGTGAGCTGAGCCATAACTTAATCATAAAACCGTTCCCAGTGGCTCACGCTGTGGATAAAGGGAATCAATACGATGACATTTGTTTCTCTGTTATGTTGATACAAAATATAAAATTAAAACTAAAAAAAAGAGAAAAGAAATAGGGGACGTTGTGTTTCTTAGACATATTTGCGAGGCCAAAATGTTTGAATGGGTGTATTTATAGAAAACAGTGCTTTAAATGTCGAGGGCATCATTAAAAATGAGTCTGATTTCCTTCAAAACAACCAACATCCTCTGCAGACACAGCCACAGATTGTGTTGGTGGTCAAGGTTGATGGACTCATCCATGTGCTTTCCATTTTATTTTCAAAACCTTACAAAGAATTATTGAAGTACAACTGCAAAGTTTTTTCTTGATAACCATGAAACCTTATAGCCATGTGGCGAACACATGAAAATGACGTGCTGTACATGTTATTGTAACATAACCTTCAGTCGTGGAGGAAGGAAACGTTCCCATTATTTATGACCACAACACACACATACTTTGTATTTTAGAGTTCATGCCCACTCTGTTTGCCTTTTATTCAAATCATTTATTGTGACAGATGGTTACTCCTCACAGCGCCGGCCCTCAATGGGAGACAGCCGCCTCTGATATCTTATGGAGTCATCAGCAGCCACTTGCCAAGCTTAATACAACTGGGGGCCGTAACTCTCCAGGCAACTACTACTAAACATGCCAGACAGGTCTGGCTCTCTACCCTTCCTCAGATCGATATCAAATTGTCTCTCGGAGCATCAGCAATCAAGCGTGCCAGAACAGTGAGCACTCAGATGCTCCAGTCAAAGGTTACAGACGGCCCAGCCAGCTTCACCCTCAGCCAGTGTGTGACTGCTGTTTTAAAGAGTTCTTTCACAGTTTAACATTTCTCCCCCACCTCCACCTCCTCCTGCTCCCCCTTCACCCCTTTCCCTCCCTTCTCTCCTCTCTGTTGTTTTCCTTTCTCAGCCATTCTGATTAAACCTGAAGATCCCAGCGGGACGCTCTGATTTCTCAGCCCTGACTGTTACTGTAGTGAAGTCAGTGCTGCATGTCCTCACACAAGGCCGGTCAAACCCACCGGCGACTGTAGACGACTGAGCAATGAATGAAGTTTGACTGCTGCAACATCTGCAGGATGCAGGCATGTTGTTCCTTTGGAATGGACTGTGTGAGGTCCTGTTGTCACTGTATGCCGTGGTATGACTCTTGCACCAGTCCAGTTAAAATGTTTGATTTTGCTTTACGCAGGCTTCATTAACAGTTAATCAAATATGTACTAATGCTTTAGAGATCAGTTACGAGCCTACATAAAAACAACTCTGTTGAGTACATTCTCCTCCTGCATAGCACTTGCTTTGTCCTTTAAAGTAGCTCTTTGATTAATCAGACAAGCACTTCATTGGACTTACACTCAAGAGAAGCATTGTGGGACATTTTACTGCTGCTGGTTCACAGGCCTGCACAGCATGCACAGGATTGTGCAAATGCCAATTACTACTTTTGCAAAACTGTCATTATGGTCTTTTTCTACTGCCAATACATTCTGGAGTGGTAATATTCAAAAATAGATGTATTTCATTGCTTTTCTGCATGCACATCATATCATGCGAGCTATAAAATATAATTTCGAGTTTAATCTAAACAAACGTTTTAGGAGTCACATCTGTTTGTTTCCAGAACGTCCTCTCATCCTGTTGGAATTAAACTGTTGTTTTAGTGAAGTTTGGGAGATGACCCAACTTCGTATGCTCACCGCTGCACACGCGGGCGCCAACACTACAACAACAAAGAAACTTGATTGCCAAATTGCCCGTAGGTAGGTAATTATTCACTCTATCCAACTTACTGTAAATATACAATCGACTTCAGCCTGAGGTGGACAAAACATCAAACATTGACCAAAGTGGATTTTTTGGGATGAGATGGCGCAGCTCGGTGTGGTTCACAGGGTGTGAGCAAAATTACATCGCCCGGAGCCACTGCTGGGGCATGAATGGAGCCTTTTTTTTATGATCACAGGAAACTTCTCCCGGGGGAACCAGGAATTTCAGAGGGTTTTCCCCCTTAAACACACACGCGCTCACTTTAAAAGGTAAAAGGTAATTTTGCACTTCCTATCCCGGATAATGCTGTTTAAACGGAATGAAACGCTTTCATTCATTAGTTTAAACTGAGGCAAGATGTGCATTTTAAAAGTCAAGTATGAATAAGCAGCATTTTTTTTTAGGAGTGCGAGGAAAGCCCAAGTTTATGCGCAGTTTAGTATCTTTTCTAAATGCAGATAAAACTCACCGTTTTGCTCCTTTACACCTGGAGGGTGAAACTTGCTGACGTGACTTGATTCAGCGCCCGAGCCATAGTGTTGGAGAAGCGATGCAAGGAGGAATAATAATGGAAGGATCATTTGGATGAGTGGTGGTTGGCGATCACAAAGCGCTGTTGACGGGATGGTTTGTATCACCACACACATGCGTCGCTCACAGGACAGCGGTGCTGTTTCGGACACATTTGGAGAGGATAAACGCAGAGTAGAATCCACATAATCTCAATCATCAGTCCTTCTGGGAAAAGTGAATTTTATATCCCCCCTTAAATCAAGACAAATCCTCCTCCAAAGCTTCCAGATCAGACGCTTCTGCGCAATGCAAGTGCGCACCTGTTGGTCCTCTGGAAAGTTGGAAACTGACTTGGGCAAAGTTTGGCTCTAAGTGATTGTAATCCTGGCATTAGCTGTGAAAGCGTCCTTTTGTGGGCATATCATCTACGGTGCGGAATCATTAGAGAGGCAGAGATGCATTATGGCTAAAGCGCGCGTCCACGGTGCGCTCTTGACTCTGTCTGAATAAATCCCCGCTGATCTTTACGCATTACAGCAAAAGCTCACCCACAGAGAGAGCGAGAGTCCCGCAACCTGATACAGTCTGTACCCAGAAACCATCCGCAAAAAAACCGAGACGACTTCTGTTGTGTGGCGAGGTCTCGGGGCATAACTTGGTGGAGACTGAGATGAAATATCGCTGCGCGGCGAGGGCTGGGTTTTTGGAGACTGCCAACTGACGGCACAACAGGTGCTATACATAAAGTAGAACTTCCCAGCGGAGGAAACTCCCCGCGTGTTAACTATTACACTGCTGCCCCGTCCAATGAGATGTTCCACCCAATTTTAGGCTAAATCGGCGAATACGGTCTCACATTTTGTAACAGTTTCAAAATGTGTCAGAAACCTTACTAACTAGATATGCAGTCAGAAGAGGGCATTCTTAAAATTACTTTGCATTTGGTATAACACTCGAACAACACATTAAATCATTCTGCAAAAAGATATTTTTGGAGCTAAAAAAAACAAAACAAAAAAGACTAATCTTGTTGGAGTGTATCTGTCTCGGTCTGCTTTTATTCCTGAAAAATATAAACCTTTATATAAAATCCAAAACCAGTGAAATTCGAAATAAGATTTTAATTTTAAGACTCAAAATGAGAGGAAACTTTTTTTCAGTGTTCAACGTGCATTCTACACATTCTCACACATTAGTCTACATAATGTGACTTTTATCCAGCCATGCAATTTGTTTGTAATCACTGTGAAATTAACAGAACTGGATAGTTTTTTATTAATTGTTTGTTTTTTGTTTTTTTTTCGGGCTGATGTCAGTAAACAAGCTCTAATATG
>JAQLOL010000026.1:22656772-22671547 GCA_029783665.1 Naso thynnoides
CTTTTACCAGAGTCATTTTCAAGTAAGGTATCTTTACTTTTACTCAAGTATGGCTTTTGGTTACTTTATACAAGAATATGTGTTGACAAAAGCCCTTTAGGTCACTGCTGTTGACCTGTTACAGATTCTTACACCAGATTCTGTGCATGTGGCCCCTGAGATCTGCTTGTCACTGTTCTATCCGTCACTGTAATTCAACCTAAACACCGATTTTCTTGTGTGACACATTGATCCATCACATTTGTCTGCAGCCAGTGTTTCACAGCAGAACCTCTATTCATTTCAAATTTGAGATACTGTCAGGCTCTATCTGTTGCTTGGAATGCCCTGGAAATGACACAGGGGAGCGTCTGCAGTGCAATAAAACAAGTCTGCATGAAAACAAGGCAACTCCTTTGAACTTAACAGTTTTTTGACTGACTGTGAACCAAATTCCAGACTGAATCTCCAGTGGGGTTAATTTTTCAGGAATTCATCAGATCACACAAACAAACGGGCTGTTATGTTGGCAGGAAACTACTGTTAGTTTATAGTGAATTTCAACAAAACATGCGTCATATTTCCAGTGTAGCATTTAACAAAATTTTGGACGTGTCATTCTGGAAAGAACCTCTTGCTCCTTATGGATTTCCCTCCTCACCTCAGATTCGAGAGTGGAGTCCAAAAATTCTGTGAGGAGTTCTTCTGCTGAACAGCTTCCTGGCTCTTTGCCTCCATCATAATCTTTGTTAGTGTTGCACTTACTGAATATCTGCTGATGGGAAAGACTAAGTTTCCATTATGGCAAACTGCATATTTAACGATCCAGAAGTCAAATCTTCTGCAGTGCCAAACTTTATCAATCCAGTATTGTATGGGAGCTCAGTGCTGTGCATTGATAAATTGTATGAGGCTGAACATCTGTAAGCCTGCAACACTGTGCATTTGTCTTCTTTTAACCGCTGAATTTGCAAAGTCTGCAGGGTGGATTTATGCACTGGTTTGCGTTGCTGAAAGATGTTGCAAATCTGACTCAAATCACAGCTGAGTTGCGGTTCTAGAATGTGAAATATGAGTTTATTTGGGTTCATACGTGTTTTGTTTACAAGACAAACACAGCACCCAGAGACCTTGGCCAATAACTGAAGGGAGAGCTCAGCAACTAGGAAGATGCCAATATCTGAACATGTCAAATGTCTGTAAAACTGTCCATTTACAGCTCTGCCAAAGGAGGACGGCATCCAGAAGGGAGAGGACTTCTCTTCAAGCTAGCAGAGACGATTCTTTAATAAATTACTCTTTATTTTTTTATTTGCACATTATAAAATATAAAAAAATGATCAGATTAACAGTTAATTTCACTAGCAGACTCGGGATGTTTGACAGGCAGGGGGGAAAATAAACAGGCACTTGTTAAATGCAGTGAGGCACCAGCATGCAAAAAGTCATCAGCACTTCAGGTTTTTTGCACTGGAAGATGCAGGGGTTCCCAAACTTTTCAGTCCACAACCCCAAATTATGGAGCCAGAGACTGGGGGCCCCCATCGAACCTAGAGGTGGCATATAATGTGCACAGCTACACACATGCACTATTATGCAAACACAAAAGAACAACAGCCATTATTTAATTTTAAAGCATTTTAAGAAAGAATATAACAAAGCATATGACCAAAATGTATACAATAATGGATTAAATATGCAATTGAAAATTATTCATCATCCTTCATTTATTTGTTCTTTGAAAGGCATCACACGACCCCCCAGGGAGGTCCTGACCCCACTTTAGGAACCAATGCCATAGAGGGCACATTACGTTTCACAATTCACGGCAAAAAAAATCTAAAAATCACTTTAAATAACATTAATATCGGATCAGTCCTCCTTTTGTTCTAACTCCATCTTTTATCTGGTTTACTTTGACAGTTCATTTGGCATGTGCTTCCTCCTCTTCCAAATTTATCTTGTCACTGATGTTACATCCATCAGGCCTCTTTGGGTCTATTTCAAGAACTTCCTTTTAAACCAAACATGTTGCAGCACAACATTAAAAACATGTTTAGTAACACTTGCGCGAGTCTTCCTTTAACAAAATCTTTATTTTCATTCGGATAAGAATGTGACACTGCTCTCAGTTACAGTTTGTAATCTGCAAGCCAGGTATAACCACAAAAGATTGTTTTAATCCAGCCTGACATGTTTCTGGAATGGCACGCGGTTGTCTGTCGGACACACGGCTCGCAGCCAGCCTGTAAACATTTCTGTAGACAACACAAAAGAATCCTTGTGCTCAATTGCAAACCTCTTGACGGTAAAACCAGAACCATGCCCTTCAACATAAATCATTAATCTCTATGCACATGGTGCTGATTAATTTGTTAATTCAAATGGCGTGCCTTGTCAGTCAAAGTTATTCTGCAGGGATCAGTGTGGAGGGGCCGCCCAAGTTGTTTGACATACAGTGATGAATGAGATACGGATCAGAATGGCAGGAAAAAATCAGCTCAGCGGCGTTTCTGCGATGAATTTTATTTCCACTTAAAGAGCAAATGAGCAGATGTCCTTTACAGAAATGAATATAAAGGACACAAGCAGTTCTGATGTTTTGAAGTCAGAACCACAGCCAGATGCAGGCAGATGTGATGTGGTGGTTTATAGAAATGAATGCCAGATCTGCTGAGGGATACATTAGAGGGCATTTTTATCATCACCAAGTTAATCCATTCTATCTGTGACCATTTTTTAACCCTCTATAGTAAGCAATATGATGCCAGTTGGAAAAAAAATGTGATGTTTTTTTTCCTCTTTCTTTTTTAACAAAATAGACCAAATTAACAGAAACTCAAACACACATACACACACACACACACACACACACACACACACACACACAAATTGGAGGTACTTTTCTGGGTGCGTTCCTTAAAGCAACTCTGTACCATTATGGCAAGGAATGGAAAAAGAGAGATACTGTTAAAAATTTCAACCTAAATTTTTAAAAAGATACTGAAAACACCCAATAGCCTCAACAGGTTGTAATGCATGACATGTGAAATATGAAAACACAGAGAAAGAGCTCTTTTCATAAGACTTCATGTCTGAATGTTGCCTGCAGGTGACATGTACCACTGTGCCAAGAGGGTTAAAGCCAAACCCAGATTTACATATAAGCCATTTCAACATTAAAGTTCAGCTGATAAAATCACAGTTTGTGGCTGAAAGCTTTGCAATAATTTATTTCCCAAACACTTTTATTGTTTTTGGTGCCTCTCCTGTATTGGTTAATTCCCTTATAGTTCACTTTATCATGTCCAAACACAACCTCTGTTTATAAAATCCTTTAGGTGTGGTAGCAGGCAGGAGTAATCTCCTTAAAGCAGGTTTAAGTTTACACTGTATGTGTGTGTGTGTGTGTGTGTTCTCAAAAGGGAAACAAAAACACATGGGAGGACAGCAGCTGCAGACAGCTCAGCTCCACACAGAATATTTTGTACTTACAAGAGGAGCATCAATCACGAGTCACATAAAAGTCCTTAACTCATAGACGGCGTATAAAATCAATGCTGCCGCCATATTAAGTGTTAATATTTAATGAGCTTGTAACGGCTGGTCCTTTGCCAAACAGTTTTTTTTTCCCACTCTGTCTACAAGTCTGATGTAAACAAAAAAGGAGTTTTCACATCACCACCACTGTGCAAACTGTTATGACTCCCAAAGTGATCACAGGAGCCAACAGCTCATAAGTTATTGGCCGTGGAAACAGAAAGTGAGGAGACAGTCTCTACAAAACAAGAACGGCCATTGATTATTAGCTGCTCTGGAGCTTTCTATCATGTCACATTATCTTCATCAGAGAGGCCAATTATTATGGAATTTAATGTTGTCACTTTAATGTTTGAGCACTTGGATGACATCATTTTAGCCTAGTTTACTTGCACAATTTAAAAAAAGCCTACACAATAGGCCAATATAAAATAACAGAAGGGCTGAGCAGTTGCAGTGCAGGAGAGGAGAGAAGCCTGGAGGGTTTTTAAAAAAAATCCTCCTCTTAAAAAAAACATTATTGCTCAAACTGATCAAACCATCTACAAAAAAACATATCAGTACTTTTAATTATTTTAACATGGGCCTATCCAAATAGCCTATACCCTGATCTATTTCTGATATATTTAGACATTAAAATCTAATGCCCTTCTTGTTTCAAAATGACACAAAAGAGTTTTTGTAAAAAACCTTTTTCGGTCTTTTAATCACAATATCACAAAATGAATTCCAATAAATATCAATAAAAGAGCTGAGACTGAGCTGCATGCAGCCATAAACTGCCGTCGGGTCCTGCTTTATGGTCTGTAGCTCCTCACTCTTCACGTCCCATCTGCTGCTAAATGCCACACAGCCGCGGCCATAAATAGTGAGACGTTCGCGCCCATCACGTGAACGAGAGCATCTTCTTTCCCCCGCCGTCACGTCACGATCCAGCGTTTAGCAGCGTGGCTGTGGATGTGACGTGGAGGCGGGGAGACACTGTCCGTGGTGCTGATGGGAGGACTGATGATGCGCTCCGGCTCCGTGCAGCCGCTACTGCGCATGTTGCATGACAGGTACACGCAAGCCTCCATCTTGGGCATCCCGAGCTGAGGCGAAAGGGCAGCAGCCATATACACACCGATTTCAAAATAACAACAAACCGGGCGCGGGAACTAAAAAAAAAAAAAAAAAAAAACACAGAAGAAGAAAATTGGCAATTTGCCGAGATGTAACTTTTTTTTGCCGAAACCGATTCAACAATCCGCTCCAGTGAGGACAGCGGGGAACAGAATGGAAACGAAAGGCAGCGGCTGGTCTGGAAGGCTCTGGTAACGACTCCTTGCACAGGCAGCTTTACTGGCTCGGGCTTTCAAAGGAACTGACAGGTGCCAAAACCAAACGGTAAGTGGGACTGCGTGGTATGCTCTCTGATGAGCCACTTCGGTGTTTTCATGCCCGCGTCGTGCGCTCACGTGAAATAAAATCGCATGATCGCGTCCATATGTATTGGCATCTTCTTCCTGCAAGCACCCCCACCCCACCCCCGCCACCACCGTCATGGTGGTCGCTGCCTGCTGTGTTGTTCTCACTCCAGCCCCTCTGCTCCTCTCACGCTGAGGCTTTGGGCAGGTGTCAGCCTCTGTTACTTACTTTCCTCGTTGTGCAGACAGAGCCAATAGGACGTGCAGCCACAGGTTGTGAGTGTGCATGCACTGCTTGTTTTGCGTTGGTCGCATTTCTGGGTTTTGATAAGCATTGCACAGGCCTTTCAGTCATTTCACAGGTAGACAGGAACACCAGATGCATGGAAGTGTATTATTAAAGCAGAATAAGTAATGTTTAATGATAACACTGGGCTTTTTAAAAATTAAACCTCACGTTAATAGCTCTGAATGATAATCACTGTCTCATTCTTACAGGAATCAGGCCTGTCTCTCATAGAGCTGCATGTTAAAGGTGCAGAATCTAAAAACTGCAACGCCTTGGGAAGTCATCCTGGCCAAGCAGAATTGCTTAATGACCTTGCACCCATGGGGGTGACCATGTAAGGCAGCTTGAGTCACTGTCAGCCGCTGCATGTCAGAGCCTCAGTGGTTTTTAACATTGCCGGTAGTAAAACACAGCACGGGCAATGCTCTACAGCGGCGGCACAGAGTTGACTCAGACGGTGCCGAGGTCAATTTCTGGACTGAGTTTCGGCTGAACCCGCATTTCTCTGCGGAGGAGGGGTCAGTTTTAGATGTGAACTTAAAAAGTCACTTAAACCTGCTCCAACATTTGTCACCCGCAAAACAGAAGACTGAGACAGCTGGATTAAATTTAAAACTTTGGTAATAAAGAAGAATATATTGGAGAGGAGTACTTATGAACTTAAATTTAGTCTTACCAGCCTATTTAATAAATGGCAAAATCATATGTAATTAGGTTTTTACATTATCACAACTGCATTAAGCCCATAAGATCTCTCTGTAGCACTTGAATTTCCTCTTCTGCTGCTGTTTACAGGCGCACATGCGCCCTGTGGTTTATTCCCAGACATATTTTATTCTAAAATTACATAAAGTGCTAATCTGAGTCAAAAATACCAAAATGTGGTCAATAAACAAGTCACAACAAGCACACAGGACATTTAGAGTTGTTGGAAAGTTTGACTACTCCAGGCGGAGGTAAGCTAGCACTTCCCACTGACTACCAGTATTTGAGCTAAGCTAATTAGTGGTAGGCGAGCTCTGCCCATCTCTTCCTTGTAACTGCACACACAGTCGTAAGAATGGTGTCTATTTTCTTGTGTGGAACTCAGGTGGGAGACAAATAACAAGATAAAAACAAGTTTATGCCCAAACACTACACCCGAAAAGTGTACTGAAGAGTGTCAAAACTTTGGAACTCTAAAAACTTGAAAAATGAGGATGAAACAACTCTTGTTTTGGTTAATCTGCAGATGTCCTTATACAGTCTTTATTTAAAGACTTTAATGCTTGGCTATTAAAAGGTTCATGCAAGTGGTTTTATTACTATGAATGGAAATATCAAGATTTTGTCGTGTTACATAATAAATCTGTAATCTTCTCAGTGGAATGCGTGCTTGTTGTGGATCCATCCTGTGCTCATTCATCAGTGTAGAAGCTCAGAGATGTGAGATGTCATGAAAAGAAATGCTCGAAGGAAGACGAGACAGACTGTAAGACTTGAAGTCGGTTTCCAACAAATGTGATTGGTTGCCAAGTTCACATTCCCCATCACTCCGGCTGCTGCCATCTGATACGTGTGGGTCGGTGCCGATGTAAGTCGGACAGTTTACTCCTAGAAAACTCTTGTTTTGCAAGAATCTTTCAAGCTGATAAAACAATGTCGAATTAGCTCAGGGCGAGACGAGGTGTTTGCACGCAGACATAAAGGTGCTGAGCGAGAGCTGAGAGTGCTGGAAACGATTTCTGGTGTCGAAGATGATAATTGATGCGCAGGCGAGGAGCAGTCAAGGAGTCACTGGGCCAAGGCATTGAAAGAGAGAGAGAGAGAGAGAGACAGAGAGAGGAGAGTGTCTCTGTCTAGACAATAAACTGCCTCAGTTAATATAAAGTCTTGCTGGTGGGGCGGGGGGGATGAAAATGTTGGCTTTGCTCTTAGTCTCAGTGTCCCTTTGCAATGAAAGGGCACCGCTTTCCTACATCGGGAATGAATCACACAGGTACTAAGGCTGCTTGCTGATTAATGGCGCCTATCAAAAAATGCATAGCGCACTGCCTTTGCAGGGAAGCATGCATTTATGTGTGTAGTTATGTTACTGTTAGCCCTACCTTTGGATCTCCTAACAAAGAGATTTATATTAACCACACAGGACCACATTATGTCCATATTTTAGCATTTTCTGTGTGGAAAAGGACTGAATTTTAATGCCACAGCTTGCATAGATCAGTTCAAATGATGTCATTTCTAAAGATTGTGATAAACAGCTGTGCTGAAAAGCATGTTTATCTAACTAAACAGCATTAGAAAGACATTTTCCTGCAGACTGAAGACTGAAGTAGAGGACGATTCAGTTAATATTTATTTCAGCCATCCTTCAGAGGTCACCTGACGTGTCCTGACTGAGCATCATTATTCAGGTGCATTAGTCTACTGATTGGATTTATGCTTCAACTTGCACTACTTGATTAAACAATGTCAGATTGATTCATTTACACGGTGGATTTTACAGTATGTGACATGCATGCAGAGTTAATGGGGATGCGTTAAAAAGAGGAGCGTGTTTCGAATTAGATAAAGTGCTCTGAAGCTTTGTTCTCCCACAAGGGAGGAGCTGAAGCAGCTTTCGTCCTCATGTGCAAACGAATGCTGAGATCTGCTGAATGTGACAAGAAAACATCACAGTTCAGGTGACTGAATTTCACACCATTAAGGTAGAACGAGTAGGATTTCTCAGTTGTAGCTTGTAAAAAAAAAAAAAAAAAAAAAACAACTTTCAAGGTTGGCCCCTCCTCCCCGGCTCAGCAACACTAGAAGACACGCCATAGCTTCCTCTTGGATGCATGCTTACAGCTCCAGACCATAAGCATGCATCCAAGAGGAAGCTGCAGCAGAAGTCACGCACACATGAGGAAGCTACAATACCAGAAAACAACACATAGCTTCCCCTTGAATGCATGCCTACGATCTGCATCTGCGTGCAGTTATAGACCGTGGTCTACACACTGCTGCCCTCAGGCTGATGCTCAGAAACATCCTGACACAGCGAAACAAGAAAATAGAGGGCGGAGTCTCCACAGATGCAGACACCAACACACACTCTGTGTCTGTGGGTCGTAGGTGATGATTGAGAGGGATTATCTTTGTACCAGTTTGCCGTAAGGCCTGATCATTTTAACCCCGTGGCACCTTCTTTGTATTCCAACAGTTTGTCCTCGTCTCCGCAGGCTCAACTTAGACCAGAATGGGCATCAAGAAGATCGCCATCCTCATCCTGGTCCTCTCTCTTTGTCTCGAGGGAGGATCTGCCAAAGAAAAGGGAACAAAGAAGGGGAAAAAAAAAGGGAAGCAGGTTTACTGTCCGTCGTAAGTATGAAATGAGTGTAAAATACAACACAACGTAATTCAAAAAGGATTTGTTTTAAATGCTGCCTGCTGCATTATTAACAACGTGAAAATGTGGTAAGTTAATTTAAAATTTACAGCTTCAAGGTGCTGTCTGCTCAAATTAATTTCAAACTAATTAAATTAGATAACTGGTTTTCACTCAGATATTTATATTTGTTGCATTAATTAACTCGCTGGTGCTGCACTTTTGCAAAGTAAAGGCCACACAAGTCACCGATAAATATACAGAAAAATAGCAAAACCTAGTGCAGCAGATTGGACTTGTAGTCCCAAATGTCAAATTCCTGAAACACTGGATCATATATTTCCCAAAATGCACTGTTTCGCTAAGATCTCCTGATCTGAAATACATTACTTTTCAACTCCAAAAGCCCAGCTGGTAAAACAGACTCTCGTTATTTGGCTGAGTTGTACTGGTGACTGGTAAACTGACTTGTGTGTGAAATTAGTGGCGTTCCCCTCTGATGTAGCCCCGGTGAAACCATTCCGATCACGTCAGCTCAACATCTGTTTTGCCCTTGATAAAGGCTCCTACAGATTGGGCTGACGGTCGGTGGGGTTGGGACTTGGGCTGTCAGAGAGAGAGTCGATGGCTCTGGTCGGTCAAGCTTTTGCCAAATACAGTCAGAAGAACGACAAAAGCATTTTTCCCTCACATAAATTCTGTTGGTACATACTCTTGTTATGGAGACAATTTCTGCAATAATTGCGTTTATTGAAGTGTTTACCAACATTAACATTAGTGCTCATTTCTTTGGGAGCCGCCATCACTGTTAAACAGGCAGCTTCCTGTATTTCATTAAAGATGACACAGTCCATGATTGCCTGGTTACGTTGTCAACTACAGCGCAGCCCCTGATTGGTCGTTCATATTCTAATTTTTGAAATCGTTTCTAGCAGCTGGACTGATCAGCAGAGCGAGACAGAAATGTTGAGCTCACGTGATCAGGATGGTTGTAACCAGGTGACCTCTAAAGTCCTTCGAGGTGCCTCAGTCCTGACGGTCCTGACAGTCAAGCGCCACTTCTTCCCACCAAATGGATCTTACTTTCCACAAGTTGCGTTTGCCAACTCTCATCCGCTGCGTCACTGACTGAAGGCTGTAACACTGTTAGGAACAATGGACACCAAACCCCCTAAAATGTGTTGGTAAAAATGTGAATACATGCAAGGTGATGTGTTTAAAAGAATCGGTTTTGCGTTCAAAACAGAAGCCACCTCGGCTGCTGTTTTAGCGCTTCCTTATTTACTCTTTGCCTGCTGTGTGCAGCCGTGTGGTCTTTGTGCAACTGTGCAAGGACGTGTAAGGTAAGTGGGGAAGTTGTGAGGTCACGGGTAGACGTTGCAGATAAACTCAGTCTGTCTCATCAAAAATAAACATGATCATGTCCTAACATGCCTTTGGACTGTCCATTGAGTTTATGAAGTAGGGACTAGAGAGCATCACTCACCGCTTCCTTAAATGGTAACAAATGGCTCAACAGTGAAACTTCCTGAAATGAGGGGAAAGGCTTTTGATGTAGACTCGGTATTGGCAAGTGTAAGCTGTATGACATATTTCGTGTTTAGTGCTGCAGATGCCTCAGTGGGTGAAGGGAACCACTTGGTTCCAGTTTAGCTGCTGTGCTTGAGGTTTTCAGAAGGGTCTGTTAAAAGAGAGGGAAAAAGGGGTTTAGTGGATGGGAATTATGTGTCTCACTTTGATCAGAGGAACCGCAGAACGTACACACACTGGGCAGCATTCCTGTGGAGCACTTTAACTCATCCTCGGTGCATGATAAGGTTTACATAATGATATGTAAAGTGCTTTGAGAAGGGGAAATTCTTTGGCAGGAGAATTCATTGCCACCCACAAGGAGGCTTTCTTTTTTCGCCTTTCTCTCCTGCCAGATCCTGTTCTCCCCTTTCACTGTCTTTGTCCCCCTGTTTTTTTTCATCCGTCAGCCTTTCAAAACAAATGATGTTTGGCTGAGCGTCTTTGAAAGTCACCACTTTATGTTATGGTGGTAATTTTCAGTAGACGGATGTTTTTCACTACTTTGCAGGATGATTCAAAGGGGGAATTTCACTTTGGTTTTAATAAAAAGTGGATATTCCCTCTGAAAATTACATACTGTTGTATTGAAAAGTGATTTATACTCTTTGCTTCCACATGGTAGTTTAATACACTCAAGCCTATGAAGGATTTTTCTCAAGGAAACTAAAATTGAAACTAGACAAATGCTATGAAATAAATTTTTACGTTTTTCTTTAGAAATGAGCTCATGACAGTCATTTTCTAATGGAGTAAATGTATCATATGAAGCATTTGACTGCTGAATCCTGAAAAGGGCCATGCTAGTTGTCATACTTGTCTTTGTCCTTTGTCAACATCAGCCATACATTATGTTTAAACCCCACCTGTTTCTCCCAAAGCAGCTTTATCTATGAGATATGGTGTATATTTACATTTTGTCCATATTACAGAATGTACCTGAAAATGTGTAACTGCACAAGTTAAAAGAACATTTGTGTCAAAATTCTTCTTCATGCCAGTTTTCAAGCTTGGAAGGCATTTGTAAGGAACAATTTTTCCAGGCAGAAAAACTTTTGTCTCAACTCCTCTCTCTTTCTCTCTCTGTCTCTCTCTCTTGTTCAGCCACTTTTGACCAAATAAATGCAGATGTTCTCTGAAAAAGGGTGAATTACCTTCACCTCGCAACTTTCACGTGTCCTATAGTGTTTCTGTACCCTGTTCAACATGAATGGCAGTGAGGGGGGTTTGAAAATGCAGTCTGACCTCTACTAAAGTGTACATGGTTGAAAAATAGACTTTTATGTCCCTCTAACTTCCCCTAGACAGTCTCACATCAACTCTACTGTGTTTAGTGCTAATTAGCAAATGTTAGCATGATAAGATGCCAAGGTGGTATGACTAAACATTAGCATGCTAGCATCCAGCTCAAAGCACAGCCGTAACACTTTAGAGCAGCTAGCCTAGCTAGACTTCTAGCTATAGTTGTGTAAGAAACATGATGCTTAAGCTCGTAATACATTTCTACAGATTTTTTTGTAAACATTGTTACATGTTGTTGTAAAAATAGAAAAAACATCCTCTGTCCTCCTGAAGGTCCCTAATTTGTAGCTCTCTCAGGTTATAGTTTAATCTAAAGAACAAAGGGTTGAAGTGGGCGTACTGTGCATCTGTTATTCTGCAAGAAGGTTAACCTGCTCATGCAATCATGCTTACAGTTCGGTCTCTGTCTTTTTTTTTTTTTTTGCAGACAGCTGTCATCTGAAGATCTCGCCAGAGTCCCTGCGAATTCAACCAGTAACATCTTGAACAGGTTACTGATCAGCTATGATCCCAGAATACGGCCCAACTTCAAAGGTGAATCTCTTCTCCTCTCCGTCTGTCTCTGTCTATTTTTAATTTGTATTCCTGCTGCAGTGCTGTCATGCTAATTAAAGAAACTGAATACCTGCCTCTACGTTTCTTCAGGTGCAGGAATAGGTCTGTGCAAAAATAGGCTTGAGACATTAAAGAAAATGAATTTTCTGCATACATCTGCTTATGACATGTTCCACACAGGCTGTTATGTTATGAATAAAAATCTGATTTAGGACAGTCTGAAAAAATCTAAAAAACACAATATGAAACTGGTATAGTCGACTTTTTGGGGAAACTAATGTTATTTCGTATTCAGTTGACCTGATCAGGTGAAATTAATTGGAAATACTGAAATTCTAAGGGAATAAAAGCAGATCTGTTTCTGAAATCTCTTCACTATCCACTACAAATCCATTTTTATAGTTTATATTGTAGAGCACACAGTAGGGAATACCAGACTTCAGTCTCACAGAAACGGCCATAAAAAACAGCAAAGAAGTGATTGGTGACCTTTGCCTCTGACTGATGGTCTTACCAGTCTTTAGGTAGATCCTCAGTTAGTTTCCCCCCTCTGGCACTTGGCAGCAGCAGCTGTATCTGAAGCTCGATGTTTGATGTGTTGTGAGCAGAATCGGCTCTCTCTCCTATTGCCTGCCGCTGGTCCGACGGCCAAACATCTGCTCTTGATTTCAGGGTGGGCTGAAAGCTCTTTGTCCATTAACATCCATGTCATAATCTTCCAAATTAAATCCTAAACTGTGCCTTGTGCATGACTTTGCCCAGGCCTAACAAGTGGTGGTTTGCTTTCATGGAGCATATATTTTTAAGCTAACAATGAAAGTGTTTTTGAATATTAATCACTTTGTTTGGTTGCGATAATGCATGGAGGATGTGAGCGACATGCCGCCTCTATATGTACATTAACTTTGTGTATGACTTGATAGAATTTATCCTCTGAAACTCCTGAGCCTCCAGTACACACCTCAAAGGAAATCATTTATTCAAAGCTGGGTGAGCAGTCGGCATTCATCAAGGATGTTATTAGTTTATGCAAAAGGCAGAACGGAGAAAGAATTCCGAATACAGAGGGGAGAGAAGGGATTTTATCACTTTGCAATGTTGACGAAGTGTTTTGCAAATCCTTATCAGTAGCCCAATCAATGTAATCACCAGGTACCCCATGTAGGAATAAAGATTTACAGGGTTGCAGAATGCATACTGACGTTTATGTAACATATAAGCACAGAGGTAACTCCATCTCATCGTAAAGCAGCTGTAAGACAGCAAACTCAGTCACACAAGCTCTTCTTTCCTCTCTCTAAATCCAGGAATTCCTGTGGAGGACAGAGTGAACATTTTCATCAACAGTTTTGGCTCCATCCAGGAAACGACCATGGTGAGAGTTCCCTTTAATCCCACTCCGACCTGACGGTATTGATGATCAATATTTCTGCCAATCAGAGGCAGCGGATCAGAGCTGAAAACTGCGTCTTCCTGCAAGTTATTGGAAGAATGCTTGAGCATGTTTTCTACAGCGTCCGACCATTTAGCAGTGAATCATGAGGAAGACTGGGAGCTTTCATGCCTCATTTATCTGATGGCCTAATTGCTGATAAAGAGGAGTGCTGTTTGAATGCTAGTGAGCAGATTAAACTCAAGGACAGCGTTGGGTCGACTTCCGATGGCTTGAAACAAATAAAGGGAACATTCCTGCAGGTATCTAATGGGCCTGGCTTACTGGTGCGTTTTAATTTAAACCTGCTGGGTGGAGCCAGAAAGCATGAGTATCTCTCTCAGTAAATATGTATTTAATCATGTGTGAAGTTTTATTTAAGGCAAGCATTTTAAGTCAGAGGAAAACTGAAGTTCCCCTGTTGATAGATAGTAAATAAACAAACTATAAAGCATTAGGCAAACAAGACTTCAACATGTTTATTCCCACTAGTAACGCAGGCACTGGACCTGTAAACAACAAGTTGGATCACCAGACCAAACTTGACAAAATATCCACTTTTGTAATTATAAAAGAAAAACAGCAACTAAAACTAAGTCAGACTGTGTTTTTTTGTTTTTACAAAAGCAGATAAACGTCTGTTCCAGGAATAGTCCTTCCATGCAAGTGTCACCACTCAGCAGGCCATCTTGGCAACACCCCCGGTCACTTATTTGACTATCAAGATTAGCTCCTGTCTAAATGATTAGAAAGAGGTCCTTAACTTGACTTTCAGTGTTTACTGCAACATAAAAACCAGAATGTATAGGATAGGCTGTCAAACCTGGTAAAAAATGCTTTTAATTTTGTTCACTTTACCCCTAAATAAGGTTTTAAAATCCTTTTATGACAAGTTTTACCTCTGTGCAAGCATAAAGTTCAGGATACTAACTTGTTTTGCAGATCAGTCCAGAGTGCCAACACTGTTGGCCAGATATTTTCCTGGTTCAGCTGATGTAAAGCAGATGATTGGTTTGGTTTGTGTCCTCTCTAATAGTTTTAGTAGTAAGGTAGTAAATAGTTTTAAATGTAAGGAAGTGAACGTTTTAGAGCTTTTCTCTCTCACACAAACGTGCTATTTCTCTACAATCCAATTTTGAAATTAAATAAAAGCACAGTGGCTGAGCAGTTAGCACTGTTGCCTCACAACAAGAACACCCAGGATTTGTATCCAGGTCATTTGGCCTATGAGCAAGAAGGTCCTGGGTTCGATACCTGCTGGGGTAGGACCTTTCTGTGTGGAGTTTGCATGTTCTCCCTGTGTCTGTGCAGGTTCTCTGCGGGTGCTCCAGGTTCCTCCTACAGTCTGAAGACA
>JAQLOL010000026.1:22690713-22702838 GCA_029783665.1 Naso thynnoides
AAAAGAAATTCTTTTCTTTTCTTTTTTTTTTTAAAGATATTTTTGGGGGCTTTTTGTGCCTTTATTTCCAGGACAGGATTGAAGAGTGGACAGGAAGCAGGGGAGAGGGAGGGGGAATGACATGCAGCAAAGGGCCACAGGTGGGATCGAACCCGGGTCTGCTACGGCGGGGACATAGCCTCTGTATATGGGGCGCCTGCTCTACCGACTGAGCCACTAGGCGCCCCACCTATGCAAGTTTAGTTAACAGTCAGTCACTACGGTTTGATCGAAATAACCCTTTGATTCACCAAGTAAAATTATAAAATATCCTCGATATGTTTTGTAAAGAAAAATGGGTATAGAATTGCTCTCTGTCGACAGAACGCTGATGATCACCACAAAGCTCTGGAGGAATAAACACCCGGCTGTTTGAGTGCAGGAGGAGAGCTCAAAGTTAATTTTTTTAAACTTTTAGGATTAAAATGTGGATTTAGATGGATATTTGGGTTTACAGGCTGTTAATCCAGGCTGTGCCTTTCTGCTGTCTGTAACTTGCTGATCGAGAGTCTGTTGCTGAACAGGCCAGTGAATAAACAAAATTAAAAGACGAAAATTGTGTGGGAGACAACCTGCGATGGACTAAGTCAACCCAAAGGGCTGTGTGGAAATCTAAGATAGCCTATTTAAATACTTTTGTTAATTGTGCAGAGGAGAAATCAAGTTCACCTGAGAGACCGGAGTTTGTCTGATTAATTAGATTTTACTTGCAAAAAAAAGGCAATTAACTGGATAATGAAAACTCTGTCCCGCTTATACCTCCGAATTGACTTCAGTCACATGGTAACTAGTTGTAAAATACAATCGTACATTTAATTTAAATATCTAATATATTACCTTTTGCAGCTAAAGTAAATAACGGCCCCTTTGGGTATTGATGCCATAATTAATCACCACAACATTTCAATAATTGGGAAGTGTGCAGTTTGTGTTTGCATGTCTGTGTTGATGTCTACGCTTCTATGAGCTCTGGCCTACAGTAAAACACAGTTTAATGATAAAATGCTGATTCCAGATCCAACATCCTCGGGCATAGAGACCTAATCTGAATGCACAGCATGCAAATTCAACCATTTACAACAGGCATTGTCTCCATTACACACAAACTGTAAACACAGCTCAGCCAGGAACCATATCTGACACTCACATGTACATCACACATGCAGCATGTTGCTCAAACCTTCCAATTGTACGCCTAATTGAAATTAATTTACCTCTAGGTCTATTTTCGTCCAGACCACATTTGGTTCAAGGGGATTACATTATTCCGTTGAGGTTTAATGGGTTTTCTTGTCAAAACCAAATCAAAATAATGAAGCTTTAATGAGCTTAATGACTTCAGTGAGTAAGCATCCATAGTCTGATTAGATCCTGTTCACCCACAGGCCTGCAGGGAAGTTGATGAAAGAGATTCTTTTGGATGACATTAAACTGCATCCTTTTGCTGACCCTTAGAAGCTTTGGTTGTCCGATGTGAGAGCATGTGGAGGTTGTCAAGGGGCTGCAAGACCCCAGATGAGAGAAGAACCATATTAGGCAACATTGTAGAGCACAAAGCAAATCTAAATTTGGCTCCAAAAGATCTTTCTTTTTCTCTTAAAATAACAGTAGTTGTATCAGCATGAGTTTGATCAAACAGCTGCTTTACTTTGTTTTCAACGTTTAGTCTGTTTTCAGTCGAGTCCAACAATCCTCAACAGCTTCTTAATTCTTCCTCACATTCAAGCTGACACTTGCTACAGCGTGGATGTGACGTCTTAGGGACATGGTTGCAACAACTTCTTTACGCGTCCAGTAGTAGTCAGAGGGAGTGGAGCATTCGGTTGTCTTCTCCTGATGTGTGATCATAGATTTGGGAACGTTTGCATGATGGTTTGTGCAGTTTGAAGGGAGGGATGATGAGAGGACACGGATGTGAACCGCGGACAAACTGCACCTCATTTTGTGTAGTAATAGATGGGAAGTCCACATCTCATTCTGCTGCTATCTTGTCACAGAAACTTTAAAAAAAATGTATTTACAAAGTAGGTTTGAGTTGTTTATCCTGTGGATTTTAAATGAGGCCAAGTCTCCAACTCTTTTAATTTGACAGAAAGATTAAAAACTGATAAATAGCAAACAAACAGGTAAACAAAGATAGAATGTCAGATTACTGTAGGTTCAAAAAGGGCTGTGTAGGTAGAAAAGGGGGATGTGGTGTGAATCCAAAAAGTAAAAGCCAACATTTCTGTTTTATTCTGGGATGCAGAAAATCATTTTACTTGTTAAAGAACTTAAGCAAATATGAAATCTTGGAGACACTTAATGATAAGGTACACAAAATGTGGGTAGTTATTAAGGGACTAATGAGGAGCTACTCATTTACTACCCAGCTGTTCTTTGTTTGTTTCTCTTTCATTTCATGTAAACAGACTGGTAGGTAATGATTCGTTACTGGTAAACAGAATGGTGGGTAATGATTCGTCAATGGTACAGGAATCATCAAGTAATGATTCGTTACTGTAGACAGAATAGTAGGTAATGGTAAACAAAATGTGTATATTATCTGTACCTTATCATCTGCCATTAACAAATCATTACCCACCAGTCTGTTTACTATGAATGAAAGATGAACAAATGAGGAACAACTGGGAAGCTAATGATTAGTTCCTCATTCGTTCCTCAGTAGCTACCCACATTTTGTGTACTTTATTGTAAAGTGTTACTGAAATCTTCATGTCATTGCAGCCGAGATGATGTTGTTGTGGTAGAAATGTTCATGACCTCATGACTAACTGTTGCAATTCGGAAAGTAGATGTCCAGATTCAAAAGCACATTGTAGACACAAATCAGGTGCGATTTAAAGATATTTACTTCCTCAGGCTTCAGAGCAAAGGTCATAAACTGACAGTAAATCAGCAAAAAAGGCAAGCAAAAGCAAATAAGGAGCAGACAGATGTTGTAAATGGGAAGGCAGAAGACGGAAAGCTGAGGCTACAGAGCACAGTGTAGAGGAAAAAGGGGGCCGGTAAATAAACTGGATTAATAATGAGGGATTGAGCGGCAGGTGCGACTGTGGGTGCAGGATGGAATCATCTTTGTTGTTCTCCCGCAGCACGCCATGCACATTAATCCCATCCAATTTTAAACCACTTTGGTGTAGTTATACTGCCTGAGGGCAGCGCCAGCAGCGACTTCAGCCTGTTAGCCTTATCTCATCTGTATGCTTCAGGAAGACAAATGCACTGTGGAATGAAATGCTGAAGAATTAAATATTCAGTTCTGTTGTCCCCCATGTTGCTCTCAGGTGGCGGAAACCCGCTGTAAGAAGGTGTGCACTTCCAAATCAGACCTGCGGACCAACGACTTCAGCATCGTGGGCTCGCTCCCGAGGGACTTTGAGCTGTCGAACTTTGACTGCTACGGCAAGCCGATCGATACCGGCACCGGTCCTGGCAAATCCCAGTCCAAGAACAACAAGAAACCTCCGCCCCCAAAACCAGTCATCCCCTCTGCTGCCAAAAGAATCGACCTGTACGCCCGAGCCCTCTTCCCTTTCTCCTTCCTCTTCTTTAATGTGATTTATTGGTCTATATACTTGTGATTATCCTGAAATGATCTTGTATTATTGACCCCCTCACTTCACTCCCATGAGTTCTTCATTGATCTGATTACATACAAAGAGTTTAATTCCAAAGTGAACACTGAGAATTGTGAATCTTAGAGATATAGAAGATGATTGCAGAGAAGAGAATAAAACTACAATTTATTATTATTGCTATTATTATTACTATAATTAAAACATTTATCCTCACATAAAAATAGCCAGCTATCATAATTTATGTAAAATGATCATAACTTATTCTTTATTTACCTGAAATGGATATTATTGCATCTTGTATATAAACACTTAATTTATTGATAATGGTACTTGAGAGGCTAATACAGGACAGATGTGACTAATGATGAATGGTGTGTAAACCAATCCCTAAAAAATGAGCAAAGATGCATAGATCTATATAGTAGCATTTGTAAATAGCTTTTTTTAATTTTTTGCCCTTGCAAAGTAGAATAAAGAGTCTCACAGCGAGTTTAATATGCATTTAATTTCAGCTTCAATGCAAAGTGTAACATTGTAATTACCTTGCATGTGAACAGACTGCATGTACATGAAGATAAAAGCAGAAAATATATAAATGCAAAGTATTTATTAGATTTTATTACTCTTATGATTTGCTCTTGAAAAGACAAGTGGGTGTGTGACACACCGCGTTCCCGTCCAGATGGTCATGTGACACTGCCACTCTTCCGACAAATGTGATGTCTGACACGCTCTGCTCCTGTCCAGATGGTCATGTGACACTGCCACTCCTTCAGCAAATGTAACGTTTGACATCTCCCACCTGTGCCGTGTGTAAATGGGTCACTCGTTAGCCGTGACCGTGTTTGTGAAATTTACAAGCAGTGTTTAAAAATAAATAAATAAATGATGAAATGATTTTCACGATTTGCTGTGATTAAAGATAAATACATATTTGAATTCTTAAACGCTGTATGTTGTTTTTTTTGTGCAGACATTTGAGAGAGTTCCTTTTTTTATATTTACATTTCATAACATTGAGACACAACTTTGCTTTTTTTTCTTATTTGGAGAGACTTGCAGTAGGTGGAGATAGTCTCCACCTGCGACATCTTTCCTTCCCTCTGACAACATGAATCCTGCACATCACACGACAACACATCTGCTTCTTCTGCTGAGGCTTGACCTCTTCTAATCTGCCCAAGCAGCCATCTATTATTCATGCAAACCTGCTTTGGAAAATGACCCCAGACTATCATTGAAATACGAAATCTGTCTCTGGCTTAATGAGGCAAGATATATGCCAACCTTATGTCATGACAACGGGGTTGTGGAATTTCATGCCAAGAAAACAGCTACAGTGCCATTGTCAGCTGAAATCATTTTTTAAAAATTTCTTTCTGTGGTTTGCACAAAATCAGAAAACAGGACTTTTTTTTTTCTCCCTGTGGCTGCCATGGTTACAGACATGGGAAAGAATTTTTGTCTGTCACTATAAACACCTTCCTGAGACTCAGACTGAAACTGAAGCCTCTAAAATCGCAGAAGAAACAATCACTGAGAGAAGCAAATGCCTTTACAGATCAATGCAAATTGTATTTAATTGTCCTGTTTAGACTGATTGGAACTCTGACTGAATGATTCTGCATTGCAGTGCCCTCCGATGGCCACATCTATATCTGTTTAATGTAATGAGGAGACAAAATTCTCTCCAGGGAGAAAAAAAAACAGATGTAGTGCCAGGTTGTGTGAAGCATATGAGACTGACACAAGGCAAGGCCAGAAGAGTCTGATTTCCTCTTCATGCAGAAATATAGGAGTAGGCCTATGCTGAAACAAGTACATGCTAAAATACAATTATGTGCTTAAACACAAGTACGTGCTAAAATAGTTGTATGCTAAATCAAAGTTACATACACCTATGTGCTTAAAAATACAGGCATATGCTAAAATACAGACAGAACAAGTATATTTAAAACACAGGTGCTAAAACAAGTATATGCTTTGTGTGGAAAAATGCTTGTAGGCTATATGCTAAAATATGTGTATTTTAAAATACAGGTGTAGGTTAGAACACGTATATTCAAAATACAGGAGTTTGCTAAAAATAAAAGTATAAAATACAGGTGTATGCTATGTAGCCTATAGACCTATGCTTAAACACAGGTGTATGCTAAAACAAGTGTGCTAAAATACATGTAAGCCATAAAGTATGTGTATGCTAAAACAAGTATAAATATACAAATATGCAGGCATAGGCTATACTAAAATACGGGAGTATGCTAAAATACAGATTAAAATACAAAAGTAGCCTATGCTAAAACAAGTATATAGGCAAGTAAACAAGTGTATGTTGAAATACAAGTGTTTGCCAGAACAATATGCTAAAATACAGGTAGGTGTATATGCGAAAATATATGAGAATTCTAAAACAAGTGAAGTTACTCGTGTGTCTGTTTGTGTGTGTGTGTGTGTGTGTTTGTGTGTGTGTGTGTCTGTGTGTGAACGCTCCACCCCCACATCCCAGCACCCTGCCAGTAGCTCAGTGCAGTAACCTATATCACACAGGGTGCTTTCTAATCCAACATGACCTCTCACCAGGCTGCTGCCCAGGCCACCAAGAAAACTACCATGACAGTCAGGCAATGATTAGTGGAGGAACAGTGGGGGAGGACGAGAGGCCACGGGGCTTATTGGAAGCTCATTTACTGTGAACAAGGCTTTCACACATCACTGTTGTGCTTTTACAACCTTATTCTAACCTAAAAGATAAATTCATAGAGAGTAAATATTGATTTTCTTATCAAAATAAATTGCATTTGTACCTCTATCCAATGTAATCCTATTGTCAGTGTTTCAAAAGACTTTCTATTAAAATTTTCTGTTACAGAATTAAAGGCTTACTTTAATAATATTGTGTAATTTAAAGCACATCGCACCAGTCAGCCCTGTGACTTGTACAATCTGTGTGTTGTATTTGTTTGCTGTTGTTTTTTTTCCCCTTTGTTTTCTCACTGTCATATATGTACGCCATGAGGGAATATTCATGGTTTTATCTGAAACTTCAGACATAAAAGGCTCTTTTCCAAATGTCACAGTGGATTTCGGTCAGCCACAATTCTCCACACCTCCGTCGCAGGCTCGGCGGCTGTTTGGTGGCAAATGATTTTTGGCAGAGCTCAAAATGTGGAAGTCTGGGAAGTGTGGAGGATGCCATTTCCTGTCAGAGGTCAATGTGGCGAGAAGTTTTGTTCCAGCCAGACTGAACCAATCTGAAAAATAGCTGTGACTGTGAGTTCTGCCATTACGGTTAGTTCTGCTCAAAACAAGGAAAAGATGGAGTGAAGAGAGACAGGTGTGATGAAATTGTGAAGGGGAAATAACTTCTGGTCTAGAGGGACAACAAACAGTGGAGGGAATACAGAAAAAAGATGGTAAAAGCAGAAAAATGGACAATAGAACTAAAGAAAATAGACTGCATTTATCAAGTGTTTTGCTAGGCTGTCAGCTACTCAAAGTGCTTTCCAACGACCAGACAGTCCCGAATCACAAGCATCTGTCCCAAATCCTGAATCCTGTCCTAATTGTCCTGGAAATTAGACTCAACTATAGTTTTGAGTAATTATAGTCCCATAAAACATTAAAAATTGATTGCTGTGAGTCACTTTTTTGGTGTCACCCTGCAGCTGGCTCTGCTTTGGGTGCTGCAGTTTGTTTCTTACTGAACAATGGCTGTTGTTTATTTTTTTTTTAGCTGCACAGGAGTGCCATGAAAACTGCTACTGCGAGGGTGACTTATGACTTTGCTTTTTTAAAAATTACAGAGGGGAATTAAATCATTTACAAGATGCGGAATTTATGAATAAATATAATTATAGCGTTGAGTTTTGACTATCAAGTGTTTAACTGTTCATTGCCATTGTGACCATGTGGCCACACCCAACCCCAAGTCCAATGTTCCAAATTTCACCCATTCTTATCTGGTCACCCTATTTCCAACAGAAGTCAACATTCACTCATTCACACACCAATGGAAAGGCGACTGGAAGCAATTCCAGGCGAAGTATCTTACCCAAGGACACTGCGGCATGCTGACTGGAGGAGCCGAGGATCGAACTGCTGACCTATGAATGACTATATCCAACTCTGAATAAAAAACAGTGTCCAACTCTAAATTAAATATTGTGTCTTCAGTTCAAAAATTAAAAGCTGAAAAAAAAATTAGCTATTTTTTCTGTTTTTGTTTTTTTCTTTCAAATGATATTTTCAATGGGCCAACATGACCACGAGTCACAAAACATCTTTTCAGCTGAAAACTTGAAAATCGAGCAGTACGGGTCTCTGAGGATGCGTCACTAGTAAGAAAACAAGGTACATAAAAATTTACAAAACGCAGACAAATGTTTTTTTCTAATTGCTTTTAAAGGGCACAACACTTCTTAACCTTTGCATGGTTTCAAGCTCGGATGTTTTTAGCTCAAAAACTCCGCTGGCTGATGTTTCAAATTCATTTTTAAGTAACTTTATGCTATGTTTAAGTTGGCTCATAATTAGCTGAGAAACTAAACAAATTTCAGTGCAGAATCAGATAAGAGATGGCGTTGGAATGTTTGGAATGAAAGCTTAATTAAAGTATAGAAATAGTTCCATGCAGTTTCTAAAAGTTTTGAACCTCATCAGTTCTAACGCTGAAGGAGTGTTTAAGAGAACATAAATGGAGTCCAGCGCAACAGACTGAGTGCTATTGATATAATCTGATGCAGTAAAAGTGTCCGGTCTCAGCACTCTTTCTGACCTTGGGACTAATCCCTGCAGGTTCAACTCTCCAGAACTGTTCTAATGGCAGTAAATGCTTGGCTTAGCAACTTCTGTGTGCCTTGTTATGTATCCACATCACCTCTTTGCTGTTTGAACAAACAGCCTTTTAAGACACTGCCATGTCAGCTGCAGCTGTACGGCACATACACTGCTGTTTTTAATTTTCTGATCTACTGGAGAATTACTAAAGCCTTGTCATATGGAGCCGAATGCTGTTTTGGTGTTTGTGCTGTGTCTGTATCTCCGAATCTCTCATTAAAACTTTTCGTTTCACTTCCTAATTAGCTAAAAATGTGTGAATATCACAAAATCATTCTTAGATCAAACAACATATGAACATTTTCTTGATTAGTCAGACTTTGCTGATGTTCCTCATCCTCGTTCCTTTGATTTGTGCTGTAGGAAACATCACATGCTCCTCTAAATGCGTTTTGTCTGTGGGTTGCAGGAAGCAAATCTACTCTTTCTTCCTCACTGAGAAACTGGATCTAAATCACAGGCCTCATGCCTTGCCCACCACTGTTAACTGGTCAAACAGCAATGCACATCTAAATGGCTAATGCTAGGAAACTTGGACATTTGGAGCTAGACTCAACGTCCAAATATATCAAAATTTTGACCAAAAAAAAAAAAAAAAACAGTTTATGTTGTTTGCTTGTTAACTTGCAATTGTCAATAGCTGACAAAGTGTTAGTTGTTATAAAAAGGACCTTTTGAGAATTAGTGGAAGGAAGCTTCAGGGTCCACTTTACATCCAAGACCTGCATGCTCTACACTGTTTGCTGTCAAAACTTCAATGGTGCAAATGGAAACTTTCACTCTGTTCTGACAAGTCTGCTTTTCTTCTGAGGTTTCAGGGAGGTTTTTTGCCTGCAAATGACTGGCTGTCAAATTTTTGTTGTACAAAATCTGTCTTGCCTGGGGTAAATTTAAATCTCAGATTACAGGGAAGAGCTCAGACACTTTCCCCTCTGGTAGACGAATATAAAACCACCTCTAGTGACAAACTTTTTACAGATAGGAGTCGGTGAGGTCCAACTTTGACATTTTAGGAGACACAAACAGAAGAAAAACACTTTTTGAATGGAGGGGATCTTTATTAGCATCCTGCATTTGGCGAAAAAAAAAAATATTCAGATTATACAAGGTCATGAAAATTTTGCTAATTAACGTAATAGATCAAAATGTAGATTAACTCATTGCTAGCTAATATAAATCATATCCTGCCCTCTTTTTCCAACTGTTATTTTTGGAGTTGTCATCCTATTTATCTTGAGGGAGATGAGTGTTGAATTATTAACATGACACAATGTAGGCTAGCTCACAAATAATGTTTCCAATGACTTACATGAGGCTGGAGGGCAGTAAAGTGGACTGGTGGCTAACACTGTCTCCTATGAAAGAATTGCAGTCCAGTCTTGCCTGTATGTTTGTGTGAGCGCAGGTTGAAGTGCAGTGTGTGATATACAGCATTTCTCTGCTCTCTGCTCAGTGCATGCAAGGACAGGCTCCAGCCTGCAGTAGCTTCAGGGAAAGGAGGAAGACATTAAAGATAACTAATGACACATTCAGTGACACTTTACTTAAAGCATCCATCTATAATGCATCATGAACGTACTTAAAATGCCTTATAATGCACCCATAGTGCTGTATAATCATAAATGTAAGTAGGGTTAGGGTGACCTAATCCTGTTTTATATATATAATGCTTTATAGAGACAGGCTTAGAAAGTATTACTACACATTTCTTTTATTTTTAATTAAGAAAAAGGTAACACTTTCTATGAAGTTTGTCTCTGTGGTGTATTATAACATATTAGAAACTTATATAACACATTGTAACACATTATGAACACACTTGAAATGCATACTTATAATGCATTATGTATGGTTATGGTTATCATATGGTTATGGTTGGGGTGAGGGTTAACCTAACCTTTCTCATAACTATGATTATACAATATGATAATATGACTATGTAACATTATGTAGCATTATAGATGGATGTTTTGAGTGAAGTGTTACCAAAAAAACATTCTCTACAATTTATTGAACGACTAATTAAACATTGCATAATTCCAAAATGTGGAATAAAACAAAGTGAAGAAGAAAGTAAAGGCTCCAAATTGATTATTCTCAGAAAACATCTATCTGTTGTTTCTGTTTACTGCAGCTAATGACAGCAAGGGAATCATTAAAATATTCATTCTGTTCCCGAAAGGTCATGTGTCAGATCCCCACAACAGCAGCCGGTGTTAGTCCATCACAAGCTAAGCGTGTTGTTGCAGAACCCTCGAGTGAAACAATAAAATGCAGCCTATTGTGAATCCCTCCAGATAAGAGCAGCAGCTAAATGCCAGAAATGTAAATGCTTTCTAGGAAACACACATAATTTCTGGGATATAAAAACCAAGTGGTGGTTGAACACTTCTCAAAAGGTCATTGACTCGTTTTTACCTGCTACAAAATGTTGGATCCTCCAGGAAAAAACAACGTTTTTTTATGAGCATGTGTGAAATTTCCGCTTCTTCTATTTGCTTTATTTGCTTAAATTGGCTTGAAAATCAACACACTCACACTGCCAGCTGGTTTATGATTTGATTATGAGTGACTGTCATTTCACCCCCGAAAACTCATCAGCGTTGCAACAGTGAAATTATCTCGCAAGCCTGCAAATTCAGTACATTGTGGAATGTGTTGTAAGATAATCAAACTGAAATTACATTTCAAAACTGCAGCAGCAGCGTGAATCCATGCATGGCAGAAATCTCCAGACAAGGTCACACGGATCTACATGTGAGTCAGTGAGGCTGAACATGCAAGGGTTTGGGTG
Organism: Naso thynnoides; assembly: GCA_029783665.1. Lineage (NCBI taxonomy): Eukaryota > Metazoa > Chordata > Actinopteri > Acanthuriformes > Acanthuridae > Naso > Naso thynnoides. The sequence goes on from JAQLOL010000026.1 coordinate 22,701,964, forward strand.
TCAGGTTCACATAGATAATGGTAGATCTTATTTTCCCATTGCTTAGGATAATATTTTACCTTCCAAAATAATTGCTAAAATCTCAGAGTGAAGCAACATTGCTAAAATAAAGAGTCAAAAATATAAGCAGTGAGATCATTTGTGCAGTAATAAAGAAGCTTAGCCAAACTGAAGCAAACAGTTGGTCGTGCATCTTAAACAACAGCAATATTTCTTTTAAATATCCAGGAAGTTTTTAGGAAATAGTTCTAAACTCTTACATAATAATCAATTTGTTAGATTAAATACACTGTTAACTGGTTCCAACTAATTATTCTCAACTAACCATGAGAGTCTTTCAGTCAGTTCAAATAACATACGAGCGTGTGAACTTTGTTAACAAGCAAGGAAACAATTCAACAAGAAAAACAGCAGCTTCCAATATTAAATATATTAAACAAGAATTCAGGAGTTAAGACACATGAAGTAGTTCTCTTACAGAGGACAAATAATACTCATTTCCGGGTCTCTGATTTAGATTGAGAACTCCTGTAGAGCAGCTAGAACTTCTTCATCCACACATATTTTCATCACTGAGGGCCCTTGAGCAAGGCCCCTAACCCCAGTCGCTCCAGTGGAGCTGCTCGGTGGCTGCAGATAAGACTGTCATTGCACTGGGCAGCTTCCAGGTGTGAATGTGTGTGAGTGTGATCAGGGCGTCCCTGAAAAGAGAGTTTGCACTCAGCGGAACCCTTCCTGAACAAATAAAGGTAAAAAATAAATACATAATAATAAAATAAAAAAAATATAATACAAATAATTGACTGAACAGCAAAGTCTGTAGATCTTAAGAAAACTTCTGTGCAACAATTAGAGTTTAGCAGTTTTTAATTCAA